>OZ035875.1:64281221-64838831 GCA_964034865.1 Eristalis intricaria
CAGACCTGAAATTGGTGGGGGCACAGCTTCTGACAGTTCAGTTAGGACGTTATTTTTAGGCTCCGAGGTGGATTTTAGTTATTTTTTTAATGCTTCTGAGGGCAAAGCGGACTGCATTTCTAACCTCACTTGATCATCCTTATTGGTGAACAATGGGTTTGATGTTTATTCTTACATTAGTCATGTGAGAAGCAAGTAAAATCAAAAGCTGGAAAAAATAATCTGATGTGCTCCTTTAAATTACGTTGAAGCGAAATTGCATCCTTCCCTGTTCGCTTCCTTCTCTCGAATAGTCTCCTCTGTCGTTGCGGCGATGTACAATCTTATCGCCTGATCCTTGGCAGCCAAGTTGGTCCGTGGAGGGAGATTTGAAAGTTCTCCAATTACCAGAGTGCCCGTTGGTGGCAAGGTTCGCCACAGAGCAGACATTCGGGGTTGCGAAATCAGCAGTGTTTGAAATAATTGCTGCCCGCATCTTGTGGGGTGTCGGCTTTTGCTGCTGTTCGCAGTGGTCGCTCGATTTGTGCGCACTGTGCTGGTGCATTGTGATTCGGTGCACCTCTGACTTGACACAGTTGACACTGCGAATGCCACACGTCAAGCAAATGTTTCGTTTTCTTTTGTATTTCATATCCAATTGTGAAGTCTACTTGACAAGTCACTCTGGAAACATAAAGCACCCTCCACCCGCAGACAGTGGCGGCGACATGAATACGTGCACCTCGCCTCTGTAAACAAAATCATTTTCTAAATTTACCCAAAGACACACTGACTTCCCTCCAAAACAATCCGACTAATTACCGAACAGTCATGCGTCCATTAACACCGTCAATCAATCACGGAAGCAAAAGAAACGAAAAAAAAAAAATCCTCTAAACTATCGATAAGTCCCCCGACGATGGACGCGAAGTTTCCAGCTATCGATTGACAAAGAGACTCAATCACTCACAATCGATAAGTCGTTGCGATCGAATCGATGTCGTTGGCGATGACGACGTCCGAGGCGACGATGACGATGAGGCTGAGGAGGCAGCAGGGCCCCAGCGCAACGTACCGTGACAGAGATAAACGAAGATGAGGCGAACAGGGTTGTGCTATTCACTATTTGGGAACAATTAACGAAATTGAAGAATTCTATGGAAGCGTTGCGAATGACAGAGATGTCAGGGAACAAAGCCATCACACAATGGCACACATTACGCAGAAATATATGACATCTGTGGCTGTGTGTGGCGCACTAGTGAACTGCTTTCTGTTCATAAAAGATCTACTTTGGCACTTTATCTTATCACTGTGACTGTTGTGTTGTTTGCCCTCACAAAGAAAATATGACGAAGTTTTCTTGGGCTGACAATGGGAAGGTATATGCCGCCTGGTTGTTGAGACATGTCAACGCAATAGTCATCAGTGGGATTGGGTAATTTGCGTGAGAGATGTCGTTAATGGTCTTTCTCTCTCTCTCTCTATATGTGGGGGTATCTCACGCGAATGGAGCACGATACATTTTGGTGATTGAGTCTTAATTCGGAGCGAATCATGAACTGACTCAGGAGAGACTGTACGATACGTCAGAAATGACACAGCAGAAGCTTATCTAGAGAGCTCTGCAGTGAATGGTGTAGTGAAGGGCTTTCCAAAGAATTGGAAGTCGTCGTTCTCTTATCTGATTCATTTTGGAGAGGCTTGATCGGCAGGAGCGCAGAGGACTGTGGCTGAGACCTTAGGCTTTGGAGAAAGGTGACAAGCATTTCCTGTCAGTGTTCCATCCCGAATCGAGCACAGATAGCCAGCAATTTAGTCACGAACTTCTTTCTCTTTAGCTAGCTATAGGCATTCGATTTTTTGTTTGCAAATGGTTGCTGTACGAGCGACAAACCGAGCAAACGCAAGCTTGCCGACGTCCTCCTCGATGGCACTAGCGCTACCTACTACGCCTGCCGCAACACCGCCATTATCATTATCCTCTTCTGGCCCGCGTGATCCACTAAAGAGGTCGCGGAGATAAAGTACGCAACTCTATTCTCATCCCCCGATTCTTTTTAAGTCGTTACCCAAATTTCATGACCATAGGTGAGAGTTGGAATAAATAACGAGTTGAAAACCGCTAACTAGGCTTTCACACTAAGCTCGGCCTTCCTGATTACAGATCTTCCAAGCAGTTCCAAAACTGACTCAGCTAGATCAATCCTACGTGACCAATCCTTACTCCTCCAATCACTCGTAAAAAAGGCGCTGAGATACTTAAATTTATCAACCTGCTTTAGTGGTGGGATACCAGTAACATGAAATTAACTTAACCTGTGATTTGTCGAGGTTAACCTTCATCTCAGCATCAGCATATACGGCCACAAACCTATCCATTGCTGGAGTTCTGTCTGGCTTCGAAGACTCTACGGGCTTGAGCTGAGTTGTCCATACGCTCAAGATGGCCTAGACATCTTAGGCGTTGACTAGACTGCCGTACAGTCCGTGGTTGAATCTTCTCCTCCAGAAACCGTCAACGCAAACAGGACCAAAGATCGCACGCAGAGCTTTTCTCTCGAAGAGACCAAGGACTTCCTCATCCGCTTTTGAGATTGTCCATGCCTCCGCACCATAGAGCAGGACAGGGATGTTCAAGGTGTTATATAATGTTAGCTTAGTCCTTCGAGAGAAGACTCTACCAAGGAGCCCAAAAAACAGCGATTGGCTAGAGTAATTCTGCGTTTAATCTCGGTACTGGCGTTGTTCGTACTGTTCACTTGCGAGCCGAGGTAGACGAAGTCCTTGACTACCTCGAAGTTATAGCTGCCCATTGTGACGCTCTGTCCAAGACGTCGATGTTGTGTGTCCTTTCTTGATGACAGCATATACTTCGTTTTGCCCTCATTCACCGCTAGAGCCATTTTAGCCGCCTCCGCCTCAATGCCAGCAAACGCCTCATTGACGGCTCGCTGTGTTCTGCCAATCACGTCAATGTCATCCGCGTATGCTAGCAGTTGTACGGACTTCTGGAAGATCGTGCCTCTAGTGTTGGCGTGTGAGTCTTGCACGATCTTCTCCAGGATGATGTTAAAGAAATCACATGACAGCGCGTCACCTTGTCTAAATCCTTTTTTGACATTGAAGGTCTCGGTGAGTTCGTTACCGACCTTGATGGAGCAGCGAGAATTCTCCATCGTCATCCAGCACAACCTGACGAGTTTGGTAGGAATGTCGAAACTATACATTGCGTTGTATAGCTCGTCCCTATGCACGCTGTCATATGCGGCCTTGAAATCGTGAAAAAGGTGGTGGGTGTCGATCTGCATCTCTTGGGTCCTGGAAAAGGATCTTCCGTAGCGTGAAAATCTGGGCGATGGTGGACTTCCCTGCCGAGTTCATTGCAAGAACATTTCATCGGAGCTGCGATGTTTAGTTACTTTTAAGTGATTTGAGCGCTGCTTGACTGTCTACATAGATATTAATGCGAGTGCGGTTTGCGCTGCATTTCAGGCTCTGCCCGCTGCTTTCTGGATGGCTACCAGTTCCGCATGACAGATGCTGCTTCTTTCGTCCAGTTTGTAGTAGGTTTTGATAGGATGACTAAGTTATCTGCAAGAACAAGACGACTGTCAGAATGCGTGAAACATTCATTCCTCGCCTCGCTGGAATATCCAGTCCATATCAAAGGAGAGGTGACAAGACGCATCCTTAGCGAAAGTCCAACGCCCACGGTGAAAGGTGTTGATTTAGGATTCTGCTAATACACATCACCAAAGGTGTTTTTAAGTAAAGATAGGTCTAATAGGGCCGATATGGCAGTTGGAGGGTGATGTGACAAAAGGCTCCAAAACGACGATGCCGGTTATGCAAAAGTACCCAAATATTCAGATATCCTGAAATGCGCTCCAACGCATCGGATTATCTTAATACACACACGAACACGTCACCAAAGCTGTTTTTAGATGGGTTTGGCATACTCCCAAGCCTTCAACGTTCTTAGGATGATGATGACAAGCTTACCGGAACTAAAGCCCCGTTGTTCATCCCTCATCCTGGGCATGACCATAGCTCTAGAATGCGCTTCCAACACCTAGCGTAGAATTTCCCGGGAATACTTAGAAGGTATACGCCCCTTTAGTTGGATTAGTCTCTTCAGTCCCACATTCTCGAAAAGATGGACAATCAGCCCTGTTTGCCAATCACCAGGTGTCTCACCGCGTACCCAGGCACGATAGAGCTATAAAACTTCTTCTTTACCCCTTTGCCTTAAACATTTCCGGCCGCATTTCATCCACACCGGCCGATTTGCTAAATGTTAGCGATTCAATCGTGAAAATGGCTTCCTCCGTCGCACTCAAGACTACGGGTCTGCCGTCCTCAGTGCCGTGTTCGAGATTGAGTAGCTCCGAAAAGTGCAACACCACGTTTACCAAAAACCGTGACGTCGAATGGAGATGTTTGTTTAGGCAGTGAAACTCTCCCACACTTGCGATTGTCTCTAGAGCGCGTATGCGGTGAATAGAAAGGAAAGTGACTATATCCGGAATCGAATCTATTTCCTGAGCAATGGAGTCGAGAGCATCAAGTCGAGAGCATCAAGAGACTAAGTAACGATGGCAACAATGAGTCATAAATCGGCTTCTGCTACTGATTGAGACCTCGATCGTGTCCATTAGACAGAAGTTTTCTTCAACTAAAGACAACCAACAAGATGACACCGTTAGTTAATTCTTCAGATGTTCCCTTTTGACAGCTGCACTGTGACCGACTTACTGACAAACGTCACCATCGACCAGAATATAGGACAACGTCGTGTCTGGACAATCGTCTTTCGAAATGAAGGTCTACCTTCCGTTCCACGTCCATCTGAACTTGACGACCTCTCTCTAATTAGTCTCTCCGTGAGAGTGCCTCTCATGCACACTCATCCCCATCCCAGTTGCGGGACTGATGAAATCTACAATTAAAAATTATGTAAGACCACGTCGAAGTTATTCGTCAGACTTGGCGCTGAATTAATACATCGCCAAGCAATGAATTATTTACAAATCTCCGCGCGATAAATTAAAACTCTTCATTAGCTGCTCACAGTTCCATTTGGTGAATGACACAAGAGAGCAAAAAATTCGCAAGCCGAAAACGAACAAACAAAACACACCAACACCGATGGACAAGATGGCAGCAAAACAAAACTTTGCAAAAAAAACCAGTTTATCGTCCCGAAGAACGAAAAGAAAGTTCACTGAAACATTATCGCCCATCTGTTGGAATGTGCACAGCACGAGCAAGAGAGAGGAGGCTCCGCACAAAGATCACTTGAATCTTCGGCTAAACAAATCTCGTTCCTATTTGCCAAGAACACCCCTCGTCGTCCCCGCGTCGACGTTGTGTTTGCGAAATCTTGGAACATATTCTGCCGAGATAAGATTAGAATACGCGGCATTAAATGGAATTTATCGACAGTTAATTACAGTTTAGCCCCAGTTGCATGCGGATGTGTGTGTGTGGGTGGCAAGGGAGTGGACAGGGAGGGAGAGAGTGAGGATTCCATGTGTGTACTCGCATTCATTTGAACTAGTTATCACTTCAATAAAAAATAAATAAACAAACGGAATCTAATTGCTTGGGAGTACATAACAATGGCCTGCACACGCGTGTGTTTGTGTGGGTGATCCAAGCAAGAATCACGGAGTGCCGTTGTGGAGCTCGAACGTGTCTTGGGTGTTTATTGGAGGCAATAAAGTTATTCTGAAGTGTCTCGAGAGCACTTCTCCTTTTGCCCAGTCACCGAAATGATCGACGATTCGCTTTTGTGTTCCCGTTCAGTTACTGATAAGTGCGTTGCTAACTGTGGAGCGGAGCCTACCGCGGGGCAAATGTTCTTCGGGGATCCAGAAGCAACGCACTCTGAATCTTGTAGACAGTGATTTATCGATTGGACTTGTCCAATGTTTAGGAGAGTCTCTCTTGATTCAGTGATTCCAAGTGAACTACATCTAGGGTCAACAATTCTTGGGGAGATCATGGTTATCTACCATCGGTTCTTTGAACTCGTGGAAGAGCATTGGCACCCATGGCGAGCGGCTGCTGCAGAAGCTATGCCTTAGACTAGTTTGTACCCTCAACCCAATATATTGGGCGACGTCGTCTGCGAGGGGCTAAGAATATTTGTGTGGTAGCTCGATTTCGTGAATTCTTTGACACCTCCAAGAAATCTGCGAGTTCTGGCAATGAGTTCGGCAGGTTCTTTTGAAATCTTCATCTGATTCAAATTTGAACAATAACAATTCAACCAGTGCTTGATACCGCATTGGTATCGATCACAGCCCCAGTGTTCAAATTCATTCTTACCGCCGCGTGGTTGTGGCACGGTGATGGTCGAGATGAAGTCAAAGTACAAATGCAGTCTAGTACATAGAGCATATTCCTAAGTTAAAACGAAATCTCGAGGATTCATCAAATTTCTCCAAACCGCCGAGGTTTCACTTTACATTTTCGTGGTTTCGAAATCCCGCATTTTCGACGAAAGGTAGTTGAAAAGCCCCTCACCCACCAGTGAGATGTTGTCAAACCGAACCAGCTCACATCGTGAACTTCAGTTAATTGGTCATATGGTAATTTTGATGTTAATTTGCTCATGATTGTGGTGATCCCCGATTAGTTGCATTTGCTAAAACTCATAGTTTTAGACGCCATTAACCGAGGAACGCAATTGCAATAACTTCGCTTAATTGGTTTGCAGACGCAATAAAGGAAATCACGCTTTAAAACCTGTTTAACGCAATAAAGCCGATTTTATAAATTAGAAAACTGTTTTCCAGTCTCCAATACCATGTTTGAAGAAACAAATAGCTCCGTCCACTTGGCGACAAGCTCCGCTCCTGAATGGTTTGCTTGCCAGATTACAAGTCTTCGACTTTTTAAGAATGGTATCCTCATTCTGTATATTCCGATTCAGCGTCGACCTGCAGCGTCCATATTTGGCACACAATCCAGGCGTGGCTATTGTACTATGCCCCGAGACAGTTGAACTCTCCTCCACAGAGTGCAGATCTAAGACCTACTGAGCATTTGTGGGACTTCTTAGAGAAAGAGCTGCAAAACAAGAAACAAGAAAGGTCTGCTGATAGAATGGGGCCGGGTGCCCGAAGACTTAACTCAGAACCTGTTTTATTCTATGCCGCGGAGACTACAAGCCGTCCTCAAATCTTGTGGACGCCCAACAAGTTACTAGGAAACAACTGCAAAGTAATAACCCATCTTTTTAGAAGGATTACTATGTATTATGTCGTGTGAATGAAACAAGTAATTTGTTATTTTTTTAAATAAAAGCCCAAAACGTGGAAACTGGATTTGCTGTTATAAGTAAATAATCTTTATTTTTTAATACAACTCTGAGCTGTCATCCATTATTTTACCAAATACGATTGTTACTGAAATCGAGCATTTTTGGGTGTCGTATATATGTATATGTCGGTATATACAGTACCTCACAAAATTGAGCATACACCTATCATTACTTCATATTCGTGCTGTTTTAAGGCCGACCACTTTTTTGTTTTATTTTTTTTGGTAAACAATCATAACTGAATACATATCTTAAACAAGAGTATATGCCAAATTCACAGACAGGCGACTTCCTACCGGTACTTTTCGCATGAAAAAGGAAACAACCCCTGAAATCGACACACAAAATTGAGCATACAGATGTCATGTGTGCGTTATACACAAGATTCGCAGAATCGATACATGCAAATTTGTTCAAGAATGAAGCAACAAATGTCCCTGATGATCATTTCTGCACACGCTTTTGAACTGAAAAGACCGATATTCTCTTCTTTGTGCGAAAATATGGGAAACATGCGAAAACAGACTACTTTGTCAACGAGAATGCTCACAATTAAGCTATTTTGCGAGGGGAAGTCGATGCGAAAAATAGCAGAAACTGTAGGGCGATCGCATGCAACGGTACAAAAAATAATAAACAATTAAAGATATGAGGGGACACTAAAAAACAGACCTGGAAGGTAAAGAAAAAAATTGCTCTCAGAACAAAACGAGCGGTATATTGTTCGGGCAATCAAGTCCAATCCAAAATCTAGCGTTGCAAAGTTGACGGCTGAGGTGTCATCCGTAATTAATAAGCCTCTTTCAGTGGAAACCGTTCGCAGAGTCTTGAGAAAGAATAATTTAAATGGTAGGATCGCCCGAAGAAAGCCGTACATTTCCCTAGTTAATAAGAAGAAAAGATTGGAGTTTGCTAGACAATATGTAAACCACCCGAAAAGCTTTTGGGAAGGTGTTTTGTTTTCAGATGAAACAAAAATAAATTCATTTGGGTCTGATGGCAAACAAATTGTTACGAGGGAACCAAATACAGCTCTCAAAGCTAAAAATATAAAGTCAACCATAAAACACGGGGGAGGATCTGTGCTGTTGTGGGGTTGTATGGCTTCAAATGGCTGTGGAAAGTTCGAATTTATAGAAATTTATGAATATTTTAAAACGAAATTTACGAAGTCGCGCAGTAAAATTAGGTCTACCTTCGGTTTTCTACTTCCAACAAGATAATGATCCAAAGCACACCTCCTATCTAGTACGCGAATGGTTGCTTTATAACGCTCCAAGGCAATTAAAAACACCCCCACAATCGCCGGATCTTAACCCTAATGAACATCTATGGCACGAAATAAAAGTGCGGGTTAAAGAAAGTACCTGCTCCAATAAGCAGGAGCTAAAAGCTAAAATTCAGGGAGCTTGGCAAGGGATTCAGCCATCCTTTACTGAAAAACTGGTAAAATCCATGCCACGGCGGTTACAAGCATAGATGCTGAAGGAGGTGCCACGCGTTACTGAAATTTTATTTTGTAACTGTTTTTGTTTTGTGTTTTAGTCGTAACTCGAATTTACTTTAAGTGTATGCTCATTTTTGCGTGTTAAAATGAAGCGCCTTTTTTTATTTTGCTTAGAAATAGCAAGTTTTTTTTTTTTTTTAATTTTCATATTTTTGTTTATGGTTTTTAGCAATTGAAATATGTCAATTCGAACTGCATTTAAGTATTATTAATTAACTACTTTTTGTAAGGAGAAAAAGATAAAAATATGTTTAAGCTGTGAGTGTATGCTCAATTTTGTGAGGTACTGTATATACAGTGGACTCCCCCTAAGTCGAATTGTCACGGGATACCAAAATTTGTTCGAGTTAGAGAGAGTTTGACTTAGAGAGAGGTTTTTGTATGGAAAGTTGAGGGAAATGTATGTAAAATATGGCGAAAAAGTTCGAGTTAGAGAGAGTTTCGACTGAAGGAGTGTTCGACTTAGGTAGAGTCCACTGTATCTATATATCTTAAACAATACACCTCATCATTCCCATAAACTTTTCTGAAATAAATGTGTGCTGGACTTTTTGAAGAAGGAAGTGAGTAATCTAACATCTTGCATCGAGGTCAGAGAAAAACGAGAATATGACATCTTTAACGGCCAGCTTCTGTTGGTCTTCTAGTAGCAAACTCCTTTACGCGGCTGTGGTATGCAGATAGTTTTTATTCACCACAAAAGAACGTGCAGGAATCTCTTCCCTGTTCCACGGTGACAGCTGGCTCCCAGGTCGCCACTATTCAAACGTCGTTTTCTGATTGCATATGAAAACAATTCGCCCCCATAAGCCGCATTAACTCGTTCCATTTAAGGCGCTTGCAACTTTAATAAATCGCCTTTCGGAGCCGGTTTTCATATGCAGCCGGTGTCGCCAGTTCCTACTAGAACCGAGAAGAACTTTCTCAGACCGGAATGCAATCGTTGACACCACACAATGCCTTTGTTTCCTCGCAAAAACAGTCTCGGCACTAAGTCCCACTTCCAGTTCCAGTTCCAGACGGCGAAATCGATTTGCATAGAGACGACGACCACGTAATGTGCGGTTATGGAAATGCTGCCAAATTTGGTGAACGTGAAGTGACAGCTTATTGGAGGCTCTCCCCCACTTTTCACTTTGAAGTGTAATCCGGGCATTAGAGAATTTTGAAGGGTCCTTCCCTGGAAGTTGATATCGGTGCTTTTCAAGTGGCTCAATGGCAGTCGGCAACCGCCCGCGCGGCCCTGTAAGCCACGCCTCCACGTCGTGGTGACTCAAATTCCATTTTGTCATTGACAAGCAATCAGCGGAAGCACTTGTTATCGACATGCTGTCCAACAGCTGATAAGTGCCTTCGAAAATAGATTCACTTAGTGAATTCGTTTTCTTGATGTGTTGACTCACTCCTAGTCCATCTAGGTGGGCGTACGATGAGGAGGCGGAGGTTCGCAGCTAATTGCGGATGAAGGAAGATACAAATAAGTGTCCCCACCCTGCAATGAGAACACGTTCTTAACCTCTCCGGACGGCGACAAAGTTGTGATCGCAGTGCAGCCCGAAATGGTATCAATTAAAAATGTCATCGCGTCGTGCACCGAGCACCACTGAATGGTGCATGACGAATCGGTCCTAAATTTTAATGGTCATGGAATTAGTGTCTGTCTTGTTGGGAGAGGGCGAGAAATTTACACAGAGAGTGCCTGCCGGCGCTCCTGAACGCTGTACGTACATGACATCAATGGCAGCAGCACTCCGCCGGGAGCCGGGACTTGTGGTGCTAGCGAACTGTTAAATTATACAATACTTTGTTGGCGGAGCTGTCAGGGACACATTTGTTCGGTGTTTGAGAGAGCCAAGAATGTCGTTTGCTTGATATTTTTTGTGGATCGGAAGGAGACGCTACGTGTAATGCGATTGTTCGGAACGAAATTCCACTTGTCAGGGAAGTGTAAACATTTTGATAATTAATTGATGGAGTCGAAGTGAATTCAGTGAATTCGTCGGGATGATGAAAGTTTACGACTTGACAGCTGAAAGTAATTGACGCGTAACGCAGTCAGTTCAGATCGATTAGGCTGGATGTGATTCATTGAGTCGGCGGAGCGTGGGAGGCCTAGCGGGAGATCGATGTAACGAAGTTTTATGTTTGTTGCAAACGCAAATGGAAGACATTTTTCGAAATTTACAAACTGGAAAAGTAGTTCTTTGAAAAAGGAATGTCTGGCGTCTGTATATGGCTTTGTGCGCTGCGGAATGATGATTTTAATTGATTGGGGCGCTCTTTATGTAGCTTTACAGGCGTGTGCACGGGCCATTATTAGATGGAATTTTTGTGTTTAAAGCTTTGAATGCCAAGCGCCATGAACGCCACTCGAATGAGCACAGAAAATGGATTTAACGAAAATAAACTGAATTAGCTCACAGACTGGGAAGAAAAAGTACAGTAGCAGTCAAACCGACAGTGGGATCCATGCCAATACATGAAGAGGTGAGCTTTGTTCGGGCGCCATTTCGAGGTGGATTACATTTCCCAGCTGAGATATGAGAGTCGCTTGTCGATGGTCAGATCACAACTCCACTGAGGCAAGCTTGGACATGCCCACAAGATGCATGCCATGAGTATTATGACATATCGAAGAAAATTACGCTCTCTCCTAGTGTTGACAATACAATGCAAGGTCCATAACAATTTCTACCAGGCGGAAAGTAGTTAGGAGCTATTGGGAATAGAATCATTGAACACTACCCTTGCAGAACTATAGATCGTTTCGCTGTTATTTAAGAGCTATAATTTAGCTTAGTATAGTTTATTAAAATTTTTTTAGGAGAGCGAGAATAATAAGAATGGATCTTACAATAATTACTTTGTTACAATTCGGTTGTGTGGTTACTGGAATAAGTAAACTACAAATCAATAAAGCAAACAATTTTAAAAACAATTAAGAAAAGAGGGAAATGATTACGAAAGCCTTGAAAAAATACAAAAAAAAAAAACAATTAAATTAATACGATTAACAAAAATCTGTTATTTTGACGTGACAGAAGATCCTGTAATCCTTTTTAAACTTGTGTATATCACTTAGTGCTCTTATAGGGTTAGGCGGTGAATTCCAAAGACGAATGGTACTGACAAAGGAATGTGGATGATTGAGATAGGTGGATTGGGAATTCCAAGTAATTCAAGAGGATGTCGTGTTCTAAGGACATTGGGTGGTGTGAATAAAAACTGAGTGTGAGCATTTCCTTAGCATTTTGGAGGACATGCTCCATCTGATGTGAATACAAATTTCTTTCGTTAAGTTTAACAAATCATCTCCGCTCACATATTTTAACAACTGAGTCTTACCTCCGTTTTGGTGAATAATGATGGAATGTGTTCAGATATCGCTTGTGGAAATTGAGTGTACATAGAAGGTGAGTTCAGGAGAGAAAAAAGTGAAAACAATTTAAACTAATGGAAAATACTGCTGAAGAGGAATATTTTGACGGATTTGACCTTAATCCTCAAAAAAAAAAAAAACAGAAAAAAGGAAATCTTGAATGGCCGATCACGATTTCATCAAGTGTTTGCAATTTTATCCGTGCTTGTTGGAAAAAGCTTGGGTACCTGAAGGTACGGTCCTGGGTCCAATTCTGTTCTTAATTTATATTTACTCTCTCTTCCACCTCAATCTAAAAGGCGTACCTACAGCTGTATCCGTGCTTGCTGAAAAAAGCTTGGGCACCTCAAGGTTCGGACCTGGGTCCAATTCTGTTCTTAATTTATATTAACTCGCTCTTCCACCTCAATCTAAAAGGCGTACCTACAGCTTTTGCTGACGACGTTGGGTTGTCGTATGGCGTCAACAGTCCCTTAGATCTCTATGCTGAGATAAATGCCGATGTACATACCCTAAAACAATGGTTCGGTGAATACAAACTTGTAATAAGTCCTAAGACGAAATTAATGTTCTATAATTTATCTCAGTCCATTATTCAAAAACCCAAAATTTAAATTAAAATAAAAAAAAATATAAATTATATATTATATAAATGTGCAACCAGTGTGTTTGGTCAATTATTTTGTACTTTTGAAAATTGTAGTGATGATTGTTTTTTGATAGAGAATGTAGATGAATTTATGTACCTAGGACTCTTACTTGACTCTAATATGAAATTCTCATCCCACGCTATTGCATTGAAGAAGTACTTTATCTCCACACTTAGGGATTTCTATTACCTCCGTATTATATATTCGACTAAGCTCCTAAATACAATTTATTATGGACTTTTTAATTCTAAGCTTCAAACGGTATAAATTGCTGGGGAAGTGGGTATCAAAACAAAGTTCAGCCATTGCTTGTCTTGAAAAAGAATGTCGTCAGGTAGATTTGTCGTAAACCTTGTAGGCATCCTAGTTTTCCTTTGTTTTGTCAATTAGGATTCTTCCTGTTCGTCACTTATACTGTTTTAAGGTTCTAAAAGCATTCTGGTAACAGAAACTTTCGTATAATCTCAAACTATAACCTACGAAATAACTCGCTCAATATGTTACAAGTGCCAAACTATCGAACCACCGCATATAGAAAATCTTATTCAGTTGTATGTAATCGTTTATTTAATGTCCTCCCGGAAGAAATCAGTTGTGTTCACATGTCCAAATGTTTTCTAAAGCGCGTACAAAATTGGCTGTTTTCTCAACATTATTATAGTTTAGATTCTCTTACTTCTAATATTTTGATCTAACTTTTGTTTTCACCTCTTGATATTTGATAAATTTTTGCGTCCTTTATGAAGTGATACCAAATTGATATTTATGTTAAGTGAATTAAATTGCAAAAATTGCAAACACCCCACCCCATCTTATTGTATTGTTCCTGTTGATGTGGCATTCAACACTATTTGAACTCACTCAGTATAAAATATCGAATGCCACCAGATATTTTCTTACTCTACTTTGTAAATTTTTAACGTATTGAATTTTTATATGGATTTGTTTTTATATTATATTTGTAAGTAATTTAAGAAAAATACAAATACAAATACAAAAAGAACCCAAACTCCAGACATGAAAAATAATAAGCAATCTACATTGAAATCTATTGAAGAAGAAATAAAAAAAGATCCATGGCCTTAATTTGAAGGTCTTGCAAATAAACAAAACAAATTTATAACAAGAAGGCCCGCGTCAAATCAAAAGGTGATAAGAAAAAGACGGGCAATAGTTCCATTACATTAAAAGGCCAAAAACAATGAAAGGTATGCCACCACCAACGGTTTCTTCAGGGAATCGGAAAGGAAATGAGTACTTAACCATTCCATGTTATCAAACTCGAATCTATACACGTTCTTGAAATTATCCCCTGTGTCCCCGAACGGACATGAGTTATAATTCTTTGTTTGTCACGTTTGTATGTTTAAAAACATTAATGCATATACTTTGCACACACCTTTACCCGACTTTGCACACACACTTAAATGCCAAAAACTCTAGTTTTCAAACGTCAACTTGAGGGAGGGTACCTACTTTGAGGACATTTTTTATACACACCAAATTGAGTACTTCCTTTAACGAAAATACTCGACTCTAGACACCTTACCCGACTTTGCACACACCCTTAAATGGCAAAAACTCTAGTTTTCAAACGTCAACTTAAGGGAGGGTACCTACTTTGAGGACATTTTTTATACACACCAAATTGAGTACTTCCTTTAACGAAAATACTCGACTCTAGACACCTTACCCGACTTTGCACACACCCTTAAATGGCAAAAACTCTAGTTTTCAAACGTCAACTTAAGGGAGGGTACCTACTTTGAGGACATTTTTTATACACACCAAATTGAGTACTTCCTTTAACGAAAATACTCGACTCTCGACACCTTACCCGACTTTGCACACACCCTTAAATGCCAAAAAACTCTAGTTTTCAAACGTCAACTTAAGGGAGGGTACCTACTTTGAGGACATTTTTTATACACACCAAATTAAGTACTTCCTTTAACGAAAATACTCGACTCATGTGTTCCTACATACCTTACCCGACTTTGCACACACCCTTAAATGCCAAAAACTCTAGTTTTCAAACGTCAACTTAAGGGAGGGTACCTACTTTGAGGACATTTTTTATACACACCAAATTGAGTACTTCCTTTAACGAAAATACTCGACTCTCGACACCTTACCCGACTTTGCACACACCCTTAAATGCCAAAAAACTCTAGTTTTCAAACGTCAACTTAAGGGAGGGTACCTACTTTGAGGACATTTTTTATACACACCAAATTGAGTACTTCCTTTAACGAAAATACTCGACACATGTGTTCCTACATACCTTACCCTACTTTGCACACACCCTTAAATGCCAAAAACTCTAGTTTTCAAACGTCAACTTAAGGGAGGGTACCTACTTTGAGGACATTTCTTATACACACCAAATTGAGTACTTCCTTTCACGAAAATACTCGACTCATGTGTTCCTACACACCTTACTCGACTTTGCACACACCCTTAAATGGCAAAAACTCTAGTTTTCAAACGTCAACTTAAGGGAGGGTACCTACTTTGAGGACATTTTTTATACACACCAAATTGAGTACTTCCTTTAACGAAAATACTCGACACATGTGTTCCTACATACCTTACCCTACTTTGCACACACCCTTAAATGCCAAAAACTCTAGTTTTCAAACGTCAACTTAAGGGAGGGTACCTACTTTGAGGACATTTTTTATACACACCAAATTGAGTACTTCCTTTAACGAAAATACTCGACTCATGTGTTCCTACATACCTTACCCGACTTTGCACACACCCTTAAATGCCAAAAACTCTAGTTTTCAAACGTCAACTTAAGGGAGGGTACCTACTTTGAGGACATTTTTTATACACACCAAATTGAGTACTTCCTTTAACGAAAATACTCGACACATGTGTTCCTACATACCTTACCCTACTTTGCACACACCCTTAAATGCCAAAAACTCTAGTTTTCAAACGTCAACTTGAGGGAGGGTACCTACTTTGAGGACATTTTTTATACACACCAAATTGAGTACTTCCTTTAACGAAAATACTCGACTCTAGACACCTTACCCGACTTTGCACACACCCTTAAATGGCAAAAACTCTAGTTTTCAAACGTCAACTTAAGGGAGGGTACCTACTTTGAGGACATTTTTTATACACACCAAATTGAGTACTTCCTTTAACGAAAATACTCGACTCTAGACACCTTACCCGACTTTGCACACACCCTTAAATGGCAAAAACTCTAGTTTTCAAACGTCAACTTAAGGGAGGGTACCTACTTTGAGGACATTTTTTATACACACCAAATTGAGTACTTCCTTTAACGAAAATACTCGACTCTCGACACCTTACCCGACTTTGCACACACCCTTAAATGCCAAAAAACTCTAGTTTTCAAACGTCAACTTAAGGGAGGGTACCTACTTTGAGGACATTTTTTATACACACCAAATTAAGTACTTCCTTTAACGAAAATACTCGACTCATGTGTTCCTACATACCTTACCCGACTTTGCACACACCCTTAAATGCCAAAAACTCTAGTTTTCAAACGTCAACTTAAGGGAGGGTACCTACTTTGAGGACATTTTTTATACACACCAAATTGAGTACTTCCTTTAACGAAAATACTCGACACATGTGTTCCTACATACCTTACCCTACTTTGCACACACCCTTAAATGCCAAAAACTCTAGTTTTCAAACGTCAACTTAAGGGAGGGTACCTACTTTGAGGACATTTCTTATACACACCAAATTGAGTACTTCCTTTCACGAAAATACTCGACTCATGTGTTCCTACACACCTTACTCGACTTTGCACACACCCTTAAATGGCAAAAACTCTAGTTTTCAAACGTCAACTTAAGGGAGGGTACCTACTTTGAGGACATTTTTTATACACACCAAATTAAGTACTTCCTTTAACGAAAATACTCGACTCATGTGTTCCTACATACCTTACCCGACTTTGCACACACCCTTAAATGCCAAAAACTCTAGTTTTCAAACGTCAACTTAAGGGAGGGTACCTACTTTGAGGACATTTTTTATACACACCAAATTGAGTACTTCCTTTAACGAAAATACTCGACACATGTGTTCCTACATACCTTACCCTACTTTGCACACACCCTTAAATGCCAAAAACTCTAGTTTTCAAACGTCAACTTAAGGGAGGGTACCTACTTTGAGGACATTTCTTATACACACCAAATTGAGTACTTCCTTTCACGAAAATACTCGACTCATGTGTTCCTACACACCTTACTCGACTTTGCACACACCCTTAAATGCCAAAAAGCTAGTTTTCAAACGTCAACTTAAGGGAGGGTACCTACTTTGAGGACATTTTTTATACACACCAAATTGAGTACTTCCTTTAACGAAAATACTCGACTCTAGACACCTTACCCGACTTTGCACACACCCTTAAATGGCAAAAACTCTAGTTTTCAAACGTCAACTTAAGGGAGGGTACCTACTTTGAGGACATTTTTTATACACACCAAATTGAGTACTTCCTTTAACGAAAATACTCGACTCTAGACACCTTACCCGACTTTGCACACACCCTTAAATGGCAAAAACTCT
This sequence comes from Eristalis intricaria, assembly GCA_964034865.1. Taxonomy (NCBI): domain Eukaryota; kingdom Metazoa; phylum Arthropoda; class Insecta; order Diptera; family Syrphidae; genus Eristalis; species Eristalis intricaria. Next base: position 64,298,645 of record OZ035875.1, read on the forward strand.
AGTTTTCAAACGTCAACTTAAGGGAGGGTACCTACTTTGAGGACATTTTTTATACACACCAAATTGAGTACTTCCTTTAACGAAAATACTCGACTCTCGACACCTTACCCGACTTTGCACACACCCTTAAATGCCAAAAAACTCTAGTTTTCAAACGTCAACTTAAGGGAGGGTACCTACTTTGAGGACATTTTTTATACACACCAAATTGAGTACTTCCTTTAACGAAAATACTCGACACATGTGTTCCTACATACCTTACCCTACTTTGCACACACCCTTAAATGCCAAAAACTCTAGTTTTCAAACGTCAACTTAAGGGAGGGTACCTACTTTGAGGACATTTCTTATACACACCAAATTGAGTACTTCCTTTCACGAAAATACTCGACTCATGTGTTCCTACACACCTTACTCGACTTTGCACACACCCTTAAATGGCAAAAACTCTAGTTTTCAAACGTCAACTTAAGGGAGGGTACCTACTTTGAGGACATTTTTTATACACACCAAATTGAGTACTTCCTTTAACGAAAATACTCGACACATGTGTTCCTACATACCTTACCCTACTTTGCACACACCCTTAAATGCCAAAAACTCTAGTTTTCAAACGTCAACTTAAGGGAGGGTACCTACTTTGAGGACATTTTTTATACACACCAAATTGAGTACTTCCTTTAACGAAAATACTCGACACATGTGTTCCTACATACCTTACCCTACTTTGCACACACCCTTAAATGCCAAAAACTCTAGTTTTCAAACGTCAACTTAAGGGAGGGTACCTACTTTGAGGACATTTCTTATACACACCAAATTGAGTACTTCCTTTAACGAAAATACTCGACTCATGTGTTCCTACACACCTTACTCGACTTTGCACACACCCTTAAATGCCAAAAACTCTAGTTTTCAAACGTCAACTTAAGGGAGGGTACCTACTTTGAGGACATTTCTTATACACACCAAATTGAGTACTTCCTTTCACGAAAATACTCGACTCATGTGTTCCTACACACCTTACTCGACTTTGCACACACCCTTAAATGCCAAAAAGCTAGTTTTCAAACGTCAACTTAAGGGAGGGTACCTACTTTGAGGACATTTTTTATACACACCAAATTGAGTACTTCCTTTAACGAAAATACTCGACTCTAGACACCTTACCCGACTTTGCACACACCCTTAAATGGCAAAAACTCTAGTTTTCAAACGTCAACTTAAGGGAGGGTACCTACTTTGAGGACATTTTTTATACACACCAAATTGAGTACTTCCTTTAACGAAAATACTCGACTCTCGACACCTTACCCGACTTTGCACACACCCTTAAATGCCAAAAAACTCTAGTTTTCAAACGTCAACTTAAGGGAGGGTACCTACTTTGAGGACATTTTTTATACACACCAAATTGAGTACTTCCTTTAACGAAAATACTCGACACATGTGTTCCTACATACCTTACCCTACTTTGCACACACCCTTAAATGCCAAAAACTCTAGTTTTCAAACGTCAACTTAAGGGAGGGTACCTTCTTTGAGGACATTTCTTATACACACCAAATTGAGTACTTCCTTTCACGAAAATACTCGACTCATGTGTTCCTACACACCTTACTCGACTTTGCACACACCCTTAAATGGCAAAAACTCTAGTTTTCAAACGTCAACTTAAGGGAGGGTACCTACTTTGAGGACATTTTTTATACACACCAAATTGAGTACTTCCTTTAACGAAAATACTCGACACATGTGTTCCTACATACCTTACCCTACTTTGCACACACCCTTAAATGCCAAAAACTCTAGTTTTCAAACGTCAACTTAAGGGAGGGTACCTACTTTGAGGACATTTTTTATACACACCAAATTGAGTACTTCCTTTAACGAAAATACTCGACACATGTGTTCCTACATACCTTACCCTACTTTGCACACACCCTTAAATGCCAAAAACTCTAGTTTTCAAACGTCAACTTAAGGGAGGGTACCTACTTTGAGGACATTTCTTATACACACCAAATTGAGTACTTCCTTTAACGAAAATACTCGACTCATGTGTTCCTACACACCTTACTCGACTTTGCACACACCCTTAAATGCCAAAAACTCTAGTTTTCAAACGTCAACTTAAGGGAGGGTACCTACTTTGAGGACATTTTTTATTCACACCAAATTGAGTACTTCCTGTAACGAAAATACTCGACTCATGTGTTCTTACTCGGAGTGTTTTCTCAGTTTTTATTCACACCACCCAATAACTTGATCCGGTGTGTTACATCAAGTGTGCTTGTGGGAGGGATATTTTTCAAATTAAATTAAGATCGTTACATTGTGACTAACTACCTTTCTTTTCTTTTCAGGTAAGTGGCCAGTTTATAATCAATATAATTTCAGTGTAAGTTAAATTTGCCATTAAAACTTTTCAAATTTGAATTTGGTTAGATGTGGGGCACTCCATGAAGTGATCTTTGCTCGCCTTCTGTCTTATTTTTTTCTTTTCGGGTTTAATTTTTGTTCCCGCAAGCAACTGAGGAAATTACGGTTGGCCTTGCCAGAGCCTCGCAATAGCGTGTTAAGGCCATTTGTCCATTAAGTGGTCTGGCCTTGGAGACTGTGCTCAAACACAGCCACTTGACACCCTAGATTAGGAGGATAATAGACGTACTTCACCGAACATCCTGCTGATTGGAGTACCTCTGTCCAAGACGTAGGATGACTTGGTAGACTCACCCATTCAGCAGGCTTGCGGGTCGGCTTAAGCCGCCGCACCACTACAAGGTGTCCATTACGCGGAAGGAGTGGAGTTAGATAGGGTTCCATCCTATCACCAATACTGTGCTTCTTGCTGAATAGCAATGTGCTTTGGGCGACCTGTCAACAGGATGTGGAGGCGTAGGACCGGTTCTCGTGACTCAGCTATTCCACTTAAGATTACTCTGACGATATGTTGCCTGCTTTCGTGTCAAATAAGGGTCATTCACGAAGTGGCAACAATGGTTTAGATGGAGGCTCCTATCGACTCAGGCTGAATTAAACGTCAAAAAGAGATTTTAGGCTGCTCCAACTGTTCAAAAACACATTGCTGAAGGCGAGTCGGTTGAAAGGGTAGAAGAAGACCGCGGAAGAACTGCTGGTGGCATCTGGGCAAGGAGGCACTGCGGTCTGAGGTATACAATCGACTCCTCGTGTTCTAGGGGCTATTGTCATCTCACGAGTGAAGGGAACCTGAGTTCTACACCGACTTCGAACTTTTTGTAGACAGTTGGTTGGGCTCCTGAGCACTGTGAGTGATTTGAAAGAGGTGGAGCTGTAAGTAAGCCGAAAGATTCTCGTGTCGACGATTGAACTGAGACCACTCAGCAAAAGGCAACCACCCTCTATGTCACAGCGGTCATCAGCCTTCGATATTTGACGCATCAACTAGTTGTTGGACATCATGTTAAAGCTGTTTCCGGATAATGTCATTTGCTACTATATACGGACAGAGTGAACACAGTGCCAGTTGGAGAGCACACTGCAACAATGCAATGCCTCCCCAAGAGGCGATGCAGGACATCTAGGGCCAATCAACTGATGCTCAGGACAAACAAATCAGAACGGTATTATCCACTTAACTCTACACTCAACTGCTCTTACTGTCGTGAATTAATCAATTCGAAACTCGCTTAGCGTGCGACACACATTCCATGGCCATGCGGCAAGGAACTGTGTCAATGACAACTCAAATGTGAATAAACCACGGTGTTGCGACACAGCCATCACGACAGGATACATAATTGAAATGCTAATTGCCGGCAAATCTAATTAGCATGACACTTACTTTGAAATGCATGCATTTTCATTCGAGCATGTCCTTGAGCTAGCTTCTCACTTTTTCTTGTTCTCCATTTGTTTCTTGAAACTGTTCGCTCTCGTTCTCGGTGTCATCTTTGATGATATGAATCTGCGAATGTCAAGTGTTTTCTTTTCTCTCTGTCAAGTCGAGTCGAGTCTAATGACCAATTTAACGTTTGACGTATGCCTTTTATCAGAGTTGTACGTCAAACGCTTCAATCTAATCTTGTTTGGCAGTACTTGTCATTCTGGAGCGAGGTACACATTTTGAATGTTCTTCAGATAAAAACCCATAAAAACTTCATGCGAGGGGAGTGCTCACGGCTCGGCCAATCGATTGCACACAAGTTGAAGTTTAAGGTTCTTCACATATGCATGAGCGGTGGAGGAGAAGGAGAAAGAGGAAGGCGTCGAGGATTCAAATTACCATTTTTGTTTGAAATTGAAATGGCATGGTAAACTCCTTTTCCTTTCCATTCCGATGCTCCCCAGAGCGACAGCAACAGAGAGAGGAGACAGTTCGGAAGGAATATAATCGGAATGGGCCCAATTCGCCCGTTCCATCGTCGCACGCGTGCAGGAAAAGATGGAAATTTACCAATAAAAGTTCATGTGGCAGTCCTCGAACCATGCACATCAGGACCGCGCTCTTTTACGAGATACGATTCCCATTCCGGATACTTCCACTTTTCTTCTTCATCTTGTTGCTTTGTATTGCCGCCATCAGTGCCGTCACTGCCGTCAACGTTGTCGAATGCGACGTTTCAATAAGGTTCACTTTTTTGTCCCCAACTGAATGTGGCGACGTCAGGCGAAACATAAAATTTCATGTAAACTGCAGAATGTTTTATGGCCGCGCAATGTGTGAGTTAGAAAGTGCTAGCCTTCGAGGTGGAACATATTGGTTTTTTTAAATTTTCCAAAAAAAAGGTCGCCCGCTAGTTTCGTTTTTTGGCGTGCAACATGCGTGAGAATGCCAACACCCTGTGGCTGTCTGCGGATGGCCAGGGGGAGGGTTGAACATTTTCCGTGTTCCGTGTTCGGCCTTAAATATTTATTTCGACATGAACACAATAAAATTGGCACTGCCGGGGATTGGGGAATGGACGCTACTTATATTTAGTTCAATTAATCTCAGGCATAAATAGTTTATGAGTGAATCAGTGATGAAGTGGACGGGAGCTTTGGCGATTGTTTGGGGACTGTTCATCACTCACTCACTTGATGCTTGTTCAGAAACGTAGGTGTATGGGTGCCTTTCGGCCTTACGGTCGTGGCGGGTCACTTAGACCAACAAAATGGGTCCATTGTGCCCTTAAAAGAGTGAAAAATGTACTATTTACTACCGTGAGACCTTCTTTTATTATACTGAAACCATCGTGCTTCAATTGAGAACTTCAGGAGGCTTCAAGAGGCAAACCCTTCTTTCTGGAGCTGGAAGACCACACAGTGGTGTAGAGTAGAGTTGCCACACAGGTCTTCCAGCTCCACAAAGAAGGGTTTGCCTTTCTTTTTTTTCCCCAGTGCTGGGCACTCGCATAGCAGATGTTGGATAGATTCTATTTCTTCCCCATCTCTGCCTCATCTCATCACCTGCAAAAGTTGTTCTGTGGTATGTTCAGTCGCGATGCATGCGCGCCTATAGCACAGTGTCCGGTAAGGTCCTATTAGCTTCCGCACGTTTATTTGACTAGAACTGATCAGTTGATGTTGATCTCTTTTTGTCCAGCGTTGCCCACAGGGCCCTGGCTATTCCTCTGATATCCAGACTAAGCTAGACTAGTTTTTATTCTATTCAGGGCTTCTTCTTCCACTTTTCTTCGTAAAGAGCTAAGCGGCGTGAGCGCGTACGGAATTGCCCAGGATTGTCTAAGCTCGCATCCATTCTTCGTCCAGACTGTCCGCATTTTCGTTTCCTTGGACGCCGGTATGCGCTGGTAGAAAGGATAGGGTCACCTTGGTCACCAAGGCAACATCGTTGACGCTTTGTCTGCACAATTTTGTCACCGACAACTGTCGATGTCCTGTTGTCCGACGCTATGGCTTTTATTGCCGCTTAGCTGTCGAAGTAGATAGAAATTGTTTTGTTGCTTATGACGTGGTGTGTCGCAGGCACCTCGGCCTGGAAGACGCTGCGGTCGTCTCTAATTGCCAGGGATGCTTCGAATAAGTCACAGTAGACCCGCGCACATGTACCGGCACCCGTTTTTGAGCCGTCGCACAGTGCGGCATTTGAATGGAAATTTGGACAAAAATCTGTAGTTCAAATTCAACTGTACAAATTTTATTATTTTTCTTAAAAAACAAACAAAAATATAATTTTTTTTACTATAATTTTTTTACTATAATTTTTTAATATATTTTTTTTACTATAACTGTTTTTTTACTATAATTATTTTTTAAGATATATTATTTGTTTTTCCTATTTTTTTTTTTCCGTGGGTAGGTGGAAATCTTCGACAATACTTTATGGCGAACGTTCGCACATAGAAGTGCAAGATTTTTACTCACTAAAACCACCTCCCTGTATTTTTTAAGACTACAACTAAGTGAAGCACTTAACCAATAGTTTGCATTTCATAATTTAGGTACTGACCGGCAGGTTACTCTCCATCGAAAGTTTCTGCTAACACCGCAACCATGCGCGGGTGTAGACTATCGCACAAGATCAAGGAGTGGAATCCTTTGAAGTCGGTGCAAGACATTAGTTTTCCTCAAGGATCGGGTGAACTGCAGTGTTTGTGTGCTCGTTTATAAGCAAAGTTCTTAACTTCATCTTGGAGTGGTAATATTCCAAGATCTCTGTGGATTTCGTCGTTTCTGTAATACCATGGTGCATTAACGATGGTTCTAAGCGCCGTATTTTTGAGACCCCACGTTTTGCTTAGCATTTGACAGGAAGGATATGCTTGTGTACCGTGCGCTGTATGGCGCCTGCGACAAATGCTTGGTTAGGCTGCAAGATCGATCCAAAGAAAAGATCAGTTCAATGACTCCGCATAAAAATCCAATAAAAAAACTGGCTTTGAACAGCATTTACGGGTAATGACTTCGAATAATCTCAGAATTCCCTCCCCTAACAAAAAATGGGATAACGATCTAGACCGCGATCTAGACCAGTGGAGCAAAACACCCGAAAAACTGGAGACAATTTGTTTGCTGGATTGTAACACAGGCAATGATGATGGTTGAGGGATTCTTCTCGAAGAGGAGTGTAGGTATAGGGAGGTTTGTATCCGTTGAGCTCCCAGACGAAGTTCTTTCCAGTTGTGCAGCGATCTCAGTCTGATCGCCGTATTAGCTGCTGTCTGCCTACCAACTAGTTCTTTTGGTGGTAGGTTAAAGAGTATGCTTAGAGCTACGAAGGAGATGTCCTTAATGGTCCGCTGATACCTACGCACGCCATCCTCTGCACCCTGTCGAGTGGTATGAGGTTGATTTTTTTTGTTTTCGAGTGCAGGTCTGACTACTGAAACAAATGGCCTTACGTAGGCCAGTGGACATAACTTGTAGTCTCCATTTGCCCTTTTACAGTAGAAGAGAGACGTGGAGGGCTTCTTCCAGCTTAGCCTCATGTCTAACATAAGAACCCAAGAATCTTGTGCTGTCATTAAGCTTTAAAGGGATCCCACATGGTGAAAGGGAGTCGAAGTTAGGGATCTTGTACTTCCTAATGAGGAGGACTAGGTGCGTTTTTTGTGGACTGATGCCGTGGCCGCATGGATAGAGCTGATTGCATGATATCCCTGATCGTGGATACAAAATTTCTTGTAATAGCGATATCATCTGCATTGGCAATGAACTTGTACACAATCCCTTCGAGTGCCACTAGCAGTTCATTTACTACTACGTTCCACAAGAGAGGCGAGAGTACACCACCTTGTGGCGCGCTACTGTTAACAGATCTGCTAATCACTCTCTTAGTGAGAAACCGATGAATAAAAGCCACTAAATACTTTTCGATCCCGACCCTTTTGAGTGCTGAGATTATTGCATAGGGGTTGGGGTTGTAAAGTAAAGTCCTCATGCTCAAGGGTTTTTTGTCTATACTACCAACAAGCGAGCGAAGGGCGGTACAAAACCGCCACAAACGCCTTCTTTATGCAGTATTCTATACTAGCCTTCCAAATAAGTTTGGAATCGAGTAAAACCTGTAGGTATTTTATTTATTTATTTATTCTTCAGTCTTTCAAGTGCAAAGCTTTTTAAGACTACTGATAATAGTAATAACATTTCATATCTTATTAATAATAATGCCTAGTATAAGCAGAATTTAACATACAATTATAATGTAATTTAGAGTAAATTGCTACTCAAAAAATGTAAGATTTCATTTTTACATTTATCTCTACTCATATTAAAGTGAATAACATTTGCAACTAAGTTAAATTTTCTGTAAGCATTAGTTATAGGACCATTTTGTACTATGCCTCGAAACATAAAAGAAATCTCTAGGCCTCAGATAACGAGAAGGGGTGTAAACACTGCACATGGAAAGCAGCCCCGGACAATCAATGTGAGCAGTAATGACGTCATGAGCGAAAAGAACTGAATAATAAGTCCTTCTTACATGCAGTTACCTTAGATCGATAAGCTGACATCTAGCATTATAACCTGGCATATTTGAATTCCACGACATCTTTCGAAGAGCAAACCTAGTAAATCTTTTTTGTATTCTCTCAATACGAATAGCGCTATTGTTATATAAAGGATTCCATATTAAACAACAGTATTCTATTATAGAGCGAACTAACGAAACATACACAGACTTGAGAGTGAATTGAATTTCGAAACAAGAATCCTAGCATGGAGTTGGCCTTTGAAATAATATAGTCCATGTGCATAGAAAAAGTCAATTGAACGTCGAATATAACCCCTAGACCTTTATGCGACCATATTCTTGGTAAGATTCTATTATCAATCTTATATTTACAGATTATAGGAAATAAAATTCTAAAAAATGTCATAACTGAGCATTTACTAATATTGAAATGCAGTCCGTTCAAATCGCACACATTCTGTACAGATGAGATATCATTTTTCAACTACATTGTATCGGCAAATGATCGCACTGATATACAAATTTTTAAATCGTCAGCGTATAAAAGGCAGTTAGAATAGGAAACATAGGAAGGTAAATCGTTAAAAAAAAAGAAGAAACAGAAGAGGGCCGAGGTGACTACCTTGAGGTACCCCAGAGAAAGTGAACATCATTTCCTATTTTTACAAACTGTCTGCGATTTGTAAGGTAGCTAGTTATCCATTTCAAGATTTAAGAATGAAAACCAATCATCTCTAGCTTTTTTATGAGCACATTATGTTGAACACGGTCAAATGCCTTCGAGAAGTCCGTGTATATGGAGTCAACTTGAACTCTCGCTTCCATGGAAATTAGGCAAGTTTGTAAATATAACCAAATTGGCCGAAGTTGAGCTTCCACTCACAAAGCCATGTTGAAATTGTGATATTTGGTTTCGAACTTTTGCTGCCTTTGAGAGTTTTATTTCAACCCCATTTATTTTTGGACAGCTAAACTCAAGGATAACGTTTTTGTTGGTAAAGAGGAGCATAGTTATAGTACCCACTCACCCCGCACCGACAATAATATAATATTCAGCAGTCGTTGACTAGTTTTAGTCTGTGACTTAGACGTTCGCTGAGAGTCGAAGGAAATTTTTCTGATGTTGGATAAATGAGGCAGAATCCCTCGTATGATTTCGTCAACCACTAGGATCCCAGAGGGTCAACCAGAGGACTCCACCCTGAGGTGTCCCTCTGTTCACCTTCCTTGGGCAACACAGGTCGCCTAGGGATAACTTAGTCAGTCGTGATCGCAACGTAAATACGATCCATTCTCAGAGTCCTATGTTGACTCCTGCTTTATGAAGACTTGTCCGTATTGCATCGTTGGTTACGTTGTTGAATGCTCCCTCTATATCGAGGAAGGCGCTTAGGGAATTTTCCTTATGACGCTAAGATTTTTTCAAGGGTTAGAAGTGCAGTATTGTGGGTCGCCGTGGCGTAGTGGGTTAGTGCGTCGACTCCTACGCAGAGGGTGCCAGGTTCGATACCCGAATTTATCACCTTTCACATTTCACGGCTCCACCTCTTTCGAGTCACTGACAATGCTCAAAGAGTATTTCCTGTCTAGAAAAAGCTTCTTAAATTCGCCGTTCGGAGTCGGCTTTAAACTGTAGGTCCCTTTCACGCGTGAAAGAACAATAGCACGCACAACACGAGTGGTTGCTGAGAAGCGAGGCCCAGGTCCACCTCGGACTGTAGCGCCACCCATATTATTATTATTAGAAGTGCAGTTTCCTCCGATCTACCTTTCATATAGGCGTGCTTCGATTTAGGGAAGAAGCTTTTGCCTAGTGAAACGTAGGCTTTATCGGAATGTCCTCCACTTCACCATGCCTCTATGCCTGCCACTCGGCAACAGATGCCTCGGCTTCACCTCAAATGCAAACCACAGACAGGTAAATAGGTTCCACGTAATAATCTCGTCTACTCAAACACAGCCAACAATTGGATGTCAATTTCGTGAGCAAGGCACATGTCAGGCGGTTTTCAGAACATTCCTCGTTACGTGTCCCTCCCCGGTCCCCGTTTCAGGCGATTCATAAACTCACCGAGCCATCGCACAGCCTTGTCGTCCTTATGACAGGAACAATGATGTGTATTTGTGGCATCCAACAATCTCCGAGGGTCAGCGATGCGCACACTATCCCAGTCAGTGTGTAGCTGTCATTTCGGATATCCTGTCCCTAAAACTCATTTGCATGAGTACGACCGACATTTATGGCTCGGCTTCCTGCGTGTACATTGAAATTTACATCACAGAACTTCCTCCCTCCACGATGAACATCGCCCACACCCTCGTGCAGTCCACGTCAAACCGGAACAATCCAATTTGACCGAAATCAAAATCATTCCCATCGAACGGAACTTATTTATTATAATGGCTGCATCGCATCTCGACGCACGCACCTCGAGGACGGATGCGGTGGCATGGGGTACCTGTCAGGTTCTATTATCGAGCAACCGATAGATGTTCAGTTTCTTGTCAATTCACCGTGACAGTGGTGCACTTAAGAAGATTGAATGTCAACCGCATTTACACTGCTCACCCGCCTCGCCCCGTCCCCCACATCAATTCCCTGTGGATTGCGACCATTTTCCAATAACTTAATAAATCCAGATTTTCGGATTGAATGCGTCTCGACCCCACCCCATGCCACCATGCCTCCGAGGGCGATCAATGTCAGTCGGTTTTTATTGAATTCGAACGTCTGGAAGTGTCCGGAAATTGAGTTTTTTTATTTTTTAAGTCCGATCCCTCCCCACTCGGCCGGCCGGTCGGAGGGTTGAAGAATTGAAGAATTCTGGAATACCTGAAATTGATTTATGAACAAAGACCCGGACCGAAAAGACATTCCACACTGATCCGTGGTGGAGAAGACGAAGCGGAATCCTCGAAGCTCTGCGAACCCTCGTTGGTGGTGTGGAGTCTGTCGGTTTTTTGGGCGGGAGCCAGAGGAATCGTGCATCTTCATGTAGCACGCACACACATTCGTCTGAGACCCAGCGACAATATTCACTCAAGCACTCAGCCATATTTCTATGTGCACACGTCACTTTGTCCCGCTCGCAAGTGGTAATTGTGGCATCAGAGAGAAAATTGGTGCCCGGGCGAGAGGAGCACATGTGTGGATTGCTGCTTGTCGCGGCATTCAGGAAGGAATGGAGCTGTGGAATGGTCTTGCAATGTGTGTGTGTATGCATGCAAGTGCAACGTCGAATGAAGGCATTGTGAGGAGGACGACGTGGGCGCGGCTGACAAAGAGCAAAGTGGGGAGCAAAGTGAGTTTTGCTGCCTACACGGAAATAGTCGAGTTGGAGTGGTGCTTCTGTGCGCAACATGGTCGGGCTCATGTACGATGGTGTAATAATGTCGCCGTAGCGGCAGCTGCTAACCGTGCAAGCCCCACGGCGCGGCTGACAGGGGTGCGCGGCGGCAAGCGGTAAATGAAATCATTTTTCGACGGTAGCAAGTGGTTTTTTGGTCTGATAGTTACATGCTCCTGCGGGGGGACATGCGGGGTGCTCCTGCTCTCAGAAAATTTGGCGACCAGTGTCGGGATGACGGTAACTGGAAACGTGGTCGTCATGTACATGGGTGACGGGAATCTTTTTTTTTCATGTCGCCATAGTCAGGGTGATGGAGGAAGTGATTTTATTTATTTTTACGGACAGTCGGGAGTGAATGGATTGTCGTCTGTAGGAATGGAATGCTGTGGTCTCGGGGAGGTGGCCGACTTGCTGTGACTGATTTCGGACGAACACAGAGGCTGCCTTTGTCAACTGGATGTGGCTTAATCTGTGCGACTTTTGGGGAAGTATGTCTTCATGGGAGATTACGGGAAGTTTAAAAGCCGAAGAAGAGCTTCCCTTAAAGCTGGTTATCTGAAGATGGATGAGATATGGTTTCTCGTTATTCTTTGACTAGCGGAGCTTATACTTATCAACTATGTCATGAACTGTCTGTTCTTAACATGTACTCAAGTGTCTGGGAAAAACCTGATCTCGTGAACCATGCGCTAGCGTGAACACCTATTTTTTTTAAAAAGAGTACTCTATATCGTGAGCAATTGAAACGTGGATAAGGTGAACCAAAAATGTTTCCACACTATTCGTTAGCTTGGCTGCCTTCGGACGGTGCAGAGTAGATTATCGCAAAAATGTGTTTTAAAAAAACCGACATTTTTAGCGTTGAAAGCAAAAAGAGAAAGTTTAGGCGCGTTGGTTTTTTTTTCTCCGCAGTACTTACTTACTTATCAGACTGACGACCCACGCAGGGTCCAAGCCTGAGCGATAGCTGCTTTCCATTACTGACGATCAGGCAACAGATGCGTCGGCTTTCCCTCAAATGCTAACCACAGACAGGTAAATAGGTTCCACGCAATAATCTCGTCCATTTAAACACATCCAACAATTGGATGTAAATTTCGTGAGCAAAGCACATGTCAGGCGGTTTTCAGAACCTCCCTCGTTAGGTGTCCCTTCCCGGTACCCTGTCCAGGCGATTCATAAACTTAACGTTGCTTTTGTCTCCGCAGTAGTTACTTACTTACTTATCAGACTGACGACCCATGCAGGAGCCTGATCGATAGCTGCTTTCCATTGTTGACGATCCGGCAGTACGGTGTAGCTGATTCCACAATTTCAGCGAGAATAAAAATAAGGACAGAATCTTAAAAGTTGTGACCACAAGCCAAATCAGTTCGTTGATAAGGAAAGCTTTAAAGCAAGGCGAGTATCTTCGTATGGAAAGAGCGTTATATGAATCGTTTTTGAAGTAGCGTGGTAAAAATCTACCAATTGACTGAGATGCTAAAAGAACTATTGCACACTCAACTAAATGAAACTGGAGTGGCTTTTAATGATAATTCTGGTTGACTAAGTGGGTTCAAACCACGTTATTGAGCTGTGCTGTTACAAAAACCTGTGGAGAAAAACTCATCCGATCGGGGCTCAGTTGCGCAATTCAAAAATAATTCATGAGCATCGCCGGTCTAAATACCACGTTTATGGTGCCGATGAGTCGGGCTTGTTTTGGATGTTGTTGCCTAAAAAAACATATACTGCCGGTGGCGAAAAAACGCCTCCAGGCAGAATAGTAGAGAAGGCCAGTGCTTAGAGTGTACAAATGCTACTGGCATTCACAACGTAAAGCTAATGATTATTGGCAAGGTAAAAAAAACCTCGACGATAATAGAGGCTAAAGTTATAATATTTGATAGAGCAAAAAAAGGGTTTGAACCGATATACACGACATTCTTTTTTGAAAAAAAAGTTGAGAAAAATCTGTGCAGAAAGTACTTCTTCTTCTTCTGGTGGCGCTACAGTCCGGGGTGGACCTGGTCCTCAACCAGTAAGCCTCTCCAGCCGGCACGATCTTTAGCCAGCTGTCTCCAACTGCGCCACCAAGTTGATTGAGGTCCTTCTCCACCTGGGTCGGTTAAGCTCCACTAGGCCATCGGTTAAGCGGGCGTCCTCTATTGCGTTGTCCCACTGGTTCGGAGTCGAAGACTCTTCGGTCTGGAGCAGTGTTGTCCATGCACTCTACGTGGCCTAACCATCTAAGGCATTGAATCCGTAGACACCTGGCTAGGCTCATGCCGCTGTACAGCCCGTACAGTTCGTGGTAGAATCTTCTTCTCCAATAACCATCAACACAAACAGGACCAAAGATTGCACGCAGAACTCTTTTCTCTCTAAAAGACCAAGTGCTTCCTCATCCGCTTTTGAGATTGTCCATGTCCCCGCCACATAGAGCAGGACTGGGATGATCAAGGTGTTGTATAATGTTAGCTTGGTCCTTCGAGAGAGGACTCTACTACTCAGTTGCCTCTTGAGCGTGCTGAAAGTACTGCAAAATAAAAAAACCGAAAAGTAATACAAATTTTCTGATTAGAAATTAAATATGAATAAATAAATCTTACAAAAAAAAAAAAAACTAATGTCTAAGTGTGTTTTTTGGGTAAGTAAACTCGGTTGGATAACGTGAACCATCTTGTTTGCGTGAACGGCCTGTGCAATAATTAGTTCACTGTGTCCTGGCAGCACTGCAATTAAATTGAAGCTACAGTAATGTTCAAATGTGCTAGTCTGGCCCAATACAACTTCCAGTCGATTGCAGTCACAACAAAAGTTAGATTTACACCCCTATTCTGGCAAACCTCAGTGATGTGTTTTAGTCACAACTACCTCACAAGAGCTTGGTGAGTCACAAATTGAGAGGTTTTCGTATTCTGAGCAAAACCTCACAGCTTGTGACCATCACAAGAACCGTCAAAATTGTGATGTTCTCATGAGCACATCACAAGGAAAAATAGCATCAAAAGAACTGTCAAACACAAGAAAAAATAAACAGATGTTGATTTTATTTTAGCGTTTAGCTTATCTGCTCAGTTGCTGCATCAGTTGGATAATTTTTGCCCAGAAGAAAATCGGGATTCATTTGCAAGAAATTCGTATAATGGTCCAACTGCTCCTGGCATGTACGCTGATATTTTTTTGTTCCTGCAAAATATGCATTATTAATAAATACTTATACATGCACAATATTACCTTGTTCGCTACGTTCTGCCATTATTTTGTAGATATTACTTTTCCAAAATCAAGTATTAGTAGATCGCTCAGTAAGAAGAGAATAAAGCGCGAATATAATAATTGTCAAAAAAAAAAAAAACAATTTTTGACATGGCAACGAATTCACCTCACCATGGTGACTATTCTTGTGTGTTTTCATGTGAGGTTTTCCCCAGAATACCAAATAGCTGAAACCTCACAAGGTAGGCATCATAATTTTCGCCTCACTGACATTCGTGCGTTATGACCACATCATAACCAGAATAGGCGTGTTAGATTGACATTTTTAAGGAATAACCTTTTCAAAATGTTTTGCTTTAATACCTGGCTGTGGACTACTCAAGCTATTGGCTTCGCCGAAGCTCTCTGCATGTAGGCTATCAGCATGCAGACATCATGGCAGGATTATTCAGAATAAAGCGCTTCATGAGAGAACAAGACTTAATTGGTGAGCAAGTCTTTTCAGCTCAGATTGCATTTCGTACATAAGCCAGCAATATGAGTGTCCCCTACAATGATTAGAAGGGGTAGGGACTTCTCTGCTCGTAGATTGCTCTGACTAGTCGTAGGAACTCACATCTAGGAGCCGCCTCTTTCAATAACTTGTGCGAACGGAATAGCATCAGCATAAGGCAGCTTAACATCTTTGTCACAAGCGCCAACAGGTTCAAGGTGTAGGAGTAAGTCAGTCCGAGTGGTAAGTCAGAGCCTATATTAGCTAACGCTATCATCTCTCCTCGTCCTCATCGTCTTTCTGGTGCATAATGATGCATAAATTTGACTGCATGGCGCAATTGGTTAAGTGCCTGCCCCTGGTTAGCGGGGTCCTCGTTCGAACCCTTAGTTAGAGCAAAGCTAATGCGCTTCTATCCGGTCCAGCTACCATTTGCCGTTGGGATCAAATTAACGGCACTATCACTGGGAGTAGTCAATCAGTTGAAGTCAGTACTCTGACTGAGGGTATCACAATCGACCAGTATGATCTAAATGTGCTGGTGTCTTCACTAGCAGCTTCTCCTGCCTACCTACATACCTACATAAATTCACTACTCCTACAGCTTTTTGAAGAAAAGACACGAGTTTTCGCTGATTTATTTGACCAACTACAGAGTCGAACGTGGATCTTGAATTGAAGTTCCACATTTTCTATTCCCTGGACGCGGACAGGGACATCTGTCGCAATTTTGTAAATTTAATTTTCTTAGACGCGAAGCATTTTATTTTTCCATGGTTCCATACTTTATCGTTCGCACAAATACTGTCTTTACAAGAAAAACAACAAAATAGCAACAGCACACGATGTTTGCATGGTGCACGTGCCATCAAATCATTGTCTCTACTCAAGTGGATAACTAGATTCTGGAACCTTTTGTATTTTGTTTCTCTTCTTGGACTACATTTGAAATCATTTTTTTGGAACTAATTTTTAGTTTAATTTTTCTTTCTCATGGACGGACAACTCCCTTAAACGGACAAATGTACGTCACTGTCCGCCTATGGGAGCCTTCACAGTGAAGCTTCTCCATAGTGGACAGTAGCGAGATCATCTTAATTGGCCGTTATGTATGGTGTTTCCGTACTGACAGATTTGAAATACATGAATACCTTCATACTGGGACCATGACGAATTGTCCGTAAAGGTGAGAACTGTCCCTTATAGAAGGGTGTTCATAAGAGAACTTTCACTGTACTTCACTTTGTCTTTCTTCAATTCCGGACCCATCTTAGTCGTTTTCATCTCAACGCCAATCAAGTTAGTCTCATCCTTGAATTTTAACAGTTGGTCGGACTTTTGAAAGATTGGGTCTTCAGTATTCGCCTGCGGGTTTTGCATGATCTCCACAATAATGATATTGAAGTGGTCACGTGGCATCGCCTTTTTTGGCATTGTAGGCATCGGTGGTCTCGTTACCTTGCAATCCATGTTGATTAATGTCCTTGCGAATAACACATGATTCACCATTAAATATAATAAGATTAAAGTAAGTTTACAACCCTGAGGTACTCCATCTTCTGTTTAAAGTCACTCCGTCCATCAAAACTGACAGTCTTTCACGATTGACTTAAAACGCAATAAAAGCAAGTACAGAAAAAAAAATCAAATCGATTATCTGCTCAAGAAGGATTCTAACACTTTTTGTCGATTGCGCCGTCAGAATGAAAGCAAAAAAAAAAAGATTAAAGGCGTCTCGTCGAAATTATTCCACCGAATAACTTAACCCACATTCATCGACAAGTCATCCCCTTTTCAGCGCGGCCCAGCACGATGACTGCTCCGTCCCTTTCGGTCCCCTGGCCGGTCCGTGCCAAACCCTTTTCATGTAAATGTTCCATAAGACCAGTCAACGAAACACACAAATCCATATCATGGCCAACTTTCTTCCTCCATTCATCCCTGCTTGCCTCCGACTCACGGTGACTGGCATTGTGAGGATAATAAATATCCCGTTTCCCTTTTGCCTTCTGCATCCAAGCGGCTGAAGCGTAATCCTTAACCAAATACTTGTCTGCAGGGTGACCAGCGCTGTAACGACAGGGAATCGAGCAGAAAAGAACAAACCAAATAAAAATAAAATAAAATCACTTTTCCCGTCTGCATTCGTCATAAATCACACCCCAAGAGGAAAGGACCTTCTCGTCTACCCGCGCTGTTGCTTCTGCTGTTCAAGGTTTCACGCCCCAGCAGTGCTGGGAAATCAATTGTCATACATGAGACAAAGACTGTGTGGTCAGTCGGTGGGGGACGTGAGGGCGATACTGGGGTCCTTGCACTTTGCCCTTTCGCCGGAGAATACCTGCTGATTTGAGAAGCAGATACGGCCCTTTGCTGGCGAAGATCTCCTTAAGTTTACATTCGCTTACTGAAAGCATCTCACCTCGGGGCAAGCGTTTCGCTCGCCCCCCACCCACCCCCACGGACACACGTCCCCACAATGCGAAACCGCAGAATCTACTCATCCCGCACCGACATTTGCACTCGTCCAAAGCACTCCGACAAAAGCGCAGGCCATGGAGCAAGGGTTTACTGCGAACTAAGAGTCATTATTTAAGATAAAAAGGCACCGGGGCAGGCACCAGCGCACCACGAACCCAACTAAGCGCTCGTCTCCCGCCGCCTTGCCCTCACCCGCATCCACACCGCACTCAGTGGCAACCACTGATCTAATGGTTTGGCAAGAAGCGCAGGCCAGCAGCATCACGGCGCATGGGGGAGGAATATCCTTGCTTTGTGGAGAAAACCACCCCGCCCCAGCTGAAGTGAAGAATTTATTTCCGTTTGGTTCATCATGTGTCTCTGCACTCGTGTGTGTAGTCGTGACGTGAGCCGGCAGAGGGAGGGACCTTCGGATTCGTACGTGAGGGGCGGGGGGCCTCGACAAAACGACGAGGCATTACCATCGAAGTGGTACTTCCGTTTCAGCTGATGCGGAAGAGGGTTCGTCAGGGCGGCAGCGAATCTAAAAAACGTGGGGCGAAAATACCCACGACCACGGCTGAATTCCGAAAAAACCACGTGCATAGCACACACGCACACACATACACTCAGGCGTGTGCTGCTCTCTGTGCTCTATTCCAAGATTTGTGCGGTTTGTGTGATTTTTTTTTGAATTTCTTCATCTTCTCCTTTTCACATCCCTTCGCGCCGGAGGAGGGTGGGCGCGTGCAAGTGAAGATGTTTTTATTTACCTGCAGTCTCTCTTCTTTATCGTCCACTTCCCGGGGGTGGTTGCGTGAAACTTTGGGAAAAAAAAATTCCAATAAATCCATCTTGTAGCTGTTCGAATGAGCTGAGGCCACAACTCATGCATCCTTGGCTGGCGGCGAGCATGCAACAGCGGCGATACTAATTCTTTTCGAGTGGGGCAATGTATCTCTTTCATGATCCTGTGGTGGTTAAACTACTTCGCTTGTCTTTGGCGATGGCGTTTCGTATGCCGGGCCGGGGAATGGAGTGTTGCATGGGCGCATGGAGGAGATGGGATGCATGGTGGACGGTTGGTGGTGGGTTACAATGTTTGTTGAGTGGTTTCGACGTGCTGGTGGTCTGGCCACAGCGAGTTGTTGGTATTCTGTTAACGTGTCTTGTCTTCCAAAACATTGTATTTAGTTGAAGTATCTAGGTTTTTTTTCGAATAACGATTTTGTTTGTCTGGTGTCTGTCGTTCGAACTTGGGGCATGGGTAAGCTCTTCTTGGAGAATGGAATCTTTAAAGGAAACGTCATATCAGTTGAGCAGAGGCAACTTCGATCAGCGAATTTGCCAACTTAATTCGCGGCTCTCCCTCTTTTCAGCCGTTCCAATTGCACTTAAAGTATATCTTGTCTAGGAAGAGCTTCGAGATTCGAACTACAATACGAATGGCTCTTGTAGAAATTAGGCCCAGGTCCACCACGGACATGTCGTCAGTAGACATACGATCGTACTTCTAAAAATGCTGCTTAAAATAATTCTTACTGACTAATACATTGTTTAGCTTGCATACTAAATTAGTCCCTCATCCACACGTACTTCCAAAAAGAATCAACTGATGCTTGGTCCCCGACAGGCTTCGAACCCGACAGACTGAAGGAATTGCTCCCGACCGATATCGAATCCCCGACTTTTACTTCGGTGGATCTGTAGACTGTACTATGATTTTCCGCGCTTCATCTTCCAGCGCCGATGGTATGACGCTTGGTTTCTTGGCTTCAGCTGCACTTGTAAGGCTTACCACAATTCTGCAGTTCACTACGCATAGCTAAGTCGCGACGTGTCAACCACTCAGGCTACGCATCGATACGGATGTGCCCGGCCGTTTACATTCTCGTTATTGTGAATTGTAACGCCTCGAAGATAAATCTCCAATCTCAGTGCTTCACTCGACAAATAATGAACGCATAATGTCGCTGAACCACAGCGGCACTTTACTCACTCGGGAATACTCGGTTATGCCTAAATGTCTTTACCTGCTTTCTCTACATGTATATGACTATTCGGATCGTTCTCCAACTGTCTGACTTAACTCGTATATAGACTTCGACTGTACTTTCTAGATCCACGTCTCCCGCGCCAAGCGCTTCAACCCTAACATTTCCACCATCCACTACTTAGTGAAATTGCTAGCTAATCTCATTAAGTTTCGCTTTCGTTTTTGACCCTGGACGAAACCATAATAAAGCAATTATGAGTTTATATGGATTTTATGAGAAGCTGATGATGGACTCGATCATTGCATGCGGTCACCCGAAGTCAGCGTTGGGCGCCATTTACTAAAACAGTTGCAGCTTAGGTTCGGTGGTCACACTTAACTGCAATACGTCGCTTGATTGCCGGCTATCCCTTAACGAGATGGCCAAATATTTCAACATAAAACTTATGTGGGTGCCTGGAGGGACACAGTGCTATTCCAGATATTTGCGAAGCAGACACAAGACAGAGTACTACATATTTCAGGACTCCTTCAGGATGGAGTCCTCCCGCGAAGTATGTTTGAACTGAAGCTCGAAACGTTTACTTAAAGCAAATGTAAATGGTCTACTGGAACAAACACGCTCACGCGACGTGATCAGTATGAGTATTCCGAATCTCGGAACCCTCATTTGTGTTATCTGGGCGGCATCGGTGTTCATGGCTCCAAACTAGGTATCCCCTATAAAGACTTCGCCAGAAACTGCAGAGATGAATAGGAATAAGAAACCATCGTACATCTTTTATTCAACTGCAGCGTGCTGCCCTCTTCTAGATTGTGTCACTTAGTGACTTGACAGAACTAAGCAGCATTAGTATCAGGCCTCTTCATTACTAAACCAAGCTCTAAATGGTTTGCGGAATAGGATTAACTGGATCCTCGTGAAATACACCGAGCCTATTTTGTCATAAGTGTGACTGCTACCCATGGCAGTCAGCCACTCTAACCTCAATTAACCTAGGTTCCATGGTTAAACAAACATCGAGAAACAATTGGTGATCGGGCAAATCGATGATCTAGGTTATTGCAGCGCGATGAGCACAATAGAGTTTTTTCCTCCGATTTTTATTAGATGTTCAGTACTTGTTGGATAGCCTGACAGACTGCAAATAACACGTTAGAAATAAGTAAGAATACATTCATCAGGAGTTAGGCCCAAGCGAAAATAGGCGGGTTTTCCACTTGGTCCAACCACCTCGTCCTGGGTCTGCCAAGTGCTCTCCTACCTGATGGAATCGCATTCAAGGCCCGCCTCAGAAGTCGTGATGATAAGAAGTCGAAAAAGTCGTTCGTAGAACCAGCTGCTCAACATTGAGTTCCTCGCGTTCTAAAGTGTCTCTTACTCTATCATGGCGAGTATATTACACAGCACGTCACATCTCGACAGCAACATCTCCTATTCTCATTAATAAAATAACCTATAAAACTATAAAGCCTTTGGAGGACGAAATGGTTCGCGCTAGTGCTTTCCTTGCCGCATCTTAAGCCTTCGACAAGACTGAAGTCAACAAGGCTTGACGTTCCGTCTTAGTCGGCCTATTCAAAACATAAGATCTTGGAGTTTAACCTTTAGAATCGACTATTTTCTGTCAAACACGGAAGTGTATACCCTCAAGTTAAGCAAATTGCCGATGGAGTCCCGCAGGGGAGTGTCCTTACTACTACTCTATTATTGTTTTTCACTATGGATATAACTTAAGCAGAAGGAATATTAGTAGCTACTCTTGTTGATGATACGACAAGCTTGGCAACGGAAAGCACAGTCCAAGGAACTTGAAGTCTAATTTGCTTAGCCTAAGTCAGCAATGTGAACCTTTAAGGTTGAGTGTCGGCTAAAATTGATTTGTAATGGGAGCCTGCTTATTTGCGGTAGCTAAAGGGTGGTCCAAAGTTGGCTGTGTGGCAAGTGGCGCCATCCTGTTGGAAGCTCATGCCATCCAGGTCTATATCCTCAATTTCTGGCCACAAGAAGTCCGTTGTCATTCTGCGATAGCGAATACCATTCACGGTGGCTGCTTGGCCGAAATCTTTTTCGAAGAAGTACGGCCCAGTGACTCCGCCAGCCCTCTTTGTGGATGCTGACCAAAAAAATGCTTTTTGATTTGAACGCCCATTTTCGTAAAAGGCTTCCACAATCTTAACGCGCTGTTCAGTTGTGTACCTCTGCATGGTTGAATTTGTCAAACACTGAAGCAAAAAAAAAATGCCAAATTAAGTTGGGCAAGAAATCTTGATGTTAAGGTGTGACTCACAATTAACATGGTTGGACCACCCTTTAGAAGAGTAGACGTTTCACCACGGCGAGTTCATTGGCTTTGCCATTACCGGGGGTGTCACAATGATTCCAGACCCACATTACGACGATAAAAAATGAATCAGAAATCCCATCAAGAACAGCCGACAGTAAATAGCACTCGGGACACTCAGTGCAGTGTCCCCTTTCTACTCGAGTACACTTGACTAAATGTTGGTTATCTATGGGTGAAGAACTCACTCTGTAATCAAATATAACGTGATTCATTCATTTCGTGTTTTCAAGTGAGTGCAATGAGTAAGCTACTCGAAAGAATATGAATGACTTGAAACTGGTTTTCACCTGTTGATTTCACTGTCAGTGATGCTATGCAGACATTTTGACAGCTGTCAGAGGCAGTGCTACGCCACACAGTCATGAAGGGTCAAAGTGAGGCATCTAGTACCTTCTGGTTAAGTGCAATGAACAAAAATATGCAGTCTTGATGTTGACCTGCAAGGAAGACGGCAGGTCAACATCAAGACTGCATATTTTTGTCCATTTACGAATTTGGATGAGGCATTGTGGATACCTTATATTGAGAAAGAAAAAATGTTCTGATACTTCGCCCAAATAATCGTGGTGTTCATAAATGTAAATTTACCGCAGTCGTCTAGAGATTGCGTTCATAAATGTAATAAGTTATGTAAGCGTTTAATTTATCATTATGTTATTATTAAAAAAATAAACAAAAATATCGTGTCACCCTGTACGCTTCCACATACACATGCACAATCATTCTTAATGCAATTCAGTTATCTAGTTGCTATAATCCTCTCAACGATGTACAATTATGCTCTCAATTATGTAAGTTCTCTCTTACATTGTATGCTCTCAATCATATTATGTTCTCATGTCATACTCATTGTGTTATACAACTGTGTTATACGAATGTTATAAAAAGGCTGATCGATGTTATTAACGCTCTCTTTTGAATAAACTCTGTTAAGGCGATACGTTTTCGAGTGAGTCTGCGTTCTTTGTTGTTTTCATATTATGTGACCTTACAGTTATATATTTTATAAGTTTTAAATAACTTGTGTTCTTAAATGTAAAACATATGTAAGGCTGCTGTCAAAGTATTATATTCTCTGCATACATTTTCCTTTTACTGCCGAGCTAAAAGGAATTGTTTTTTTGGCAAATTGTTTGCAAACTGTTTTTGTTACAAGTTCTAAAAAATGTAAGGATATACAAAAAGTATTAATATAATACTGTTGAACAATATTTTATATAGGGAAGAATCAGAACAAAATAATTGGGTGAGCGCGCAGTTAAAACTGTCACAGTGACGGTTCGTCTTTTTATGGAAAGCGAATTTCTGGCTAGCAACAGGAAAAAGGCAGGCTTTGGAGCAAAGTTTTGTCCAAAATCAAACGAATTTCGACAAATTTTGTGCACACAAACTCGGATATCACCCAGCAATTTTAAAATTGAATCATAGGATATGACGAATTAAGACGAACAGAGAAACCTTCGATATTGTTGTCGTTTAAAAGACGAAATAATAATGCCCAAAATAATTTTTTTCCTAGACATTTCTTTAAAATAAGAGTTAGTTACATAAAATATTTAACGTTCGTCATTTTTTGCCAGGACATATCTTTTTCAAATTTGCATTTATGAACTCACTTTTCGCAAAAGCATAGCTGCCCCATCCACAGAAAATGCGATCCCACCTTTTGCAAAAACCATGGAGGTTTATCCCTGCTCAACGTCGCCTACAAGACCCTGCCCAGCGTACTGCGTGGGTGTCTAAAGCCATTTTGCACCGCACTAGTCGGCACGTACCAGTGCGGCTTCCGGCCCGCCAAATCGACTGTAGACCAAATTTTCTCACTAAGGAAGTTCCTAGAGAAAACTAGCGAGTTTCAGATCGATACACACTACCTCTTCATCTTCATTTAAAGTCGCATACTACAGCATTCATCGCAAGGAACTATTTGATGCGACGGCCGAATTCGTGATCCCGGAAAAACTGATCCGGTTGTGTCGTACCACGTTAAAAAATGCGCGTTTCACCGTGCAGTTTGGCTCGAGGGCTAATGAGCCATTTGAAACGTGCACCAGATTTCGGCAAGAAGGTGCGCTGTCGTGTGATTTCTTCAATTCGGTATTGAAGAAGATAGTGCGGCCGACAGCTGTAAAAACGGAAGCCACTATCTTCCACAAGACAGTCCAACTGTTGAGGTACGCACATGACATCGACATCGTTGCGCGTTCCCAAGGTGCCGTAGTGGAAGTTTTCTTGGCGATTGAAGAACAGGCGAAACGACCTGGTCTTAAGGTAAATGAGGATAAGGCGAAATATATGCCAACGAGCAAGAAACGATCCGCCGAACACCACCTAAGAAAACCATCAGAAACGATAGCTACAATTTTAAGGGTAGTGAAGGAGTTTGCAAACGTGAACTCCACGAATGACCTCACAGTGGATATCCGACGTAGAATCACCATTGGCAACCGATGTTACTTCGCTTTGTCGACACAACTGGCTTCAAAACTCCTTACTCGAAGGACCAAGATCATGCTCTACGGAACTCGTATTTTGTTAGTCCTGCTATGTGGAGCCGAAAGTTGGACGCAAAGCAAAACTGGTGCCTTCGAAAAAAGATTATAATAATAATATGGGTAGCGCTACAGCCCGTAGAGGGCCAGGGCCTAGGTTCTCAGCAACCACTCGTGTTGTGCGTGCTATTGTTCTCCACGCGTGGAAGGGACCTACAGTTTAATGCCGACTCCGAACGGCGATGTTGAGAAGCTTTTTCTAGACAGGAAATACTCTTTGAGCATTGTCAGTGACTCGAAAGAGGTGGAGCCGTGAAAATGTGAAGGGTGGTAAATTTGGGTATCGAACCTGGCACCCTCTGCGTAGGAGTCGACGCACTAACCCACTACGCCACGGCGACCCACAAAAAAAAAAGATTATACGTCGGATATATAGTCCTGTGTGAGAGGAAGGCGAATGGAGGAGAAGACAACCGCGAACTCTACGAGCTGTACCAGGATGTGGATGTAGTCCGGAAGGCAAGAATCCGTCGACTGTACTGGTTCGAGAAGGAGGGGAAGACCGAACCTCCGGTATAAAGATCAAGTAATCGAGGATGCAAGACAACTTGGTCTTGATGACTGGAATCAGTGTGCCCAGGACCGTCAGCGATGGAAGGCAGCAATTGCTCAGGATCAGACTCTCAATTGGTCGTTTGCCTGATAAGTAAGTAAGTAAACGCATTGTTTGTGTACAGAAAAGTACACAAAGAAGTTGTACAGTATACTTACAGCAAACTCTTTACAATTATAAACTCTGCCAATAGCTTTGCCTCCAGATGCATGGAATTTAATATGTAGCACTTCGTGGTCCACGAAACACACTTGATCAACTACCTCGCTCCCCTATCGATTCTTAGCGTCGTTCCTGCAAATAAAACCCAAAAATTCAATTGGCGCCCGACACGGGGACCTTTATGTGTGGTCCACTTGATCAGGCATCTCTCTCTTTTTTTTTTTAACTATTGAATTCCCCAACACCAAACCAAACACAATATCGCACATCCATTGAATGCCCTCAGAGCGCGATTGGCACAACAAATTCCACCGCCCATTGGCTTCCCCATCGAAGTTCGGTGCGCTGGCGAGGCCTACAAAGTATGTGACCTCAATATTTGATTTAAACACTCCGCACAGTCCCACGTGTCATTCTGCACAACTACCCACCCAAGGCCAGCTCCACGGGCGAAAGGATAAACATAGTAAATGCAAACAAAGCGCACAACTGAATTGCTCTTCAGAGGGAAACTGCAAAACCAGGTTGAGCTGTGTGTGTGTGTTTTTTTCTCCGTTTTTCAGCAGTTTTATGTTTTTTATCTGAATCGTTTCTCGCTAATGCGGTGCACTCTCGAATGTGCTGGCGTGTTTTGCTGTTCCGCAAATGAAAGGTTGTCCTTCAGAGATCAAGGTATGTAAATTAATGCACAAGTCCAGGCTTAATCTCCGCTCTATGTGCGCATTTAGCATTGAGTTACTATTTGCTTACATATTCAAGGATGCGCTGTGTGCCCGTTCCTTGTCCTCCCCTTGCGCTCGGCTGCCGGGGTCTGGTGGGGGAAACTGCATCTCTCTGGGTTAGGGAAAAAATTAAAAAAAAAAAAATAATCTTCAGCGAAAACGAGATCGCACTCAGGCGAAAGGAGAAAATTAAAAACAACACACACACACTCATGCATGTGTGCGGATGGGTTTGGGGAGAGTTGGCAATCTCGGTGGAGCCGTACACCTCCTCGCAGATGCTGCACACCTCCTCTCAGATGCTGCACACCTCCTCTCAGATGCTCCACAATGCGACCAAAAGCAAAACTGCTTACTTACCAGGATATTCTGGTGCCACTACAGTGGGTTACGTGAGGTGGAAACGAAAAACAAAAAAAAAAAAAAGAAAAAAAAAAAACAACAACAAACCTGTCCTTATCGTTGTCGTCATCGGTCTCACCGTCCTCGTTGTCGTCACACTTCACGATGAAGCATCACAGAAACTCATCTTGAGAACGTCTCTAATTGGGTTACCATAAGGATCCCACTGAGAGAGCGAGATGTGCGCACACAAACCCACGTGTGCACACACCGCGTGTGTAAGTGTGGAAACAACCTTATTTCCAAATGGATTGCAAGTGCTACTACGCCATCGACAGAGCCGTAGACGTCGACAGACAATGTCGTCAGTTGTTGTTGGGCGGCGGTGGGGGAGTGGGTAGTGGATATGGAAACCTTAAATCTGATCGTTTTATACGAACATCCTTTCACTGGAGTATAATGAAATTATTAAGGATATTGTTCGTTGGAATGACAGTCTCGATGGGAAAATTCTCAATTGGATGTCTTGAGGTGGATGGGATGGGTGTGGGTGCTGCACTTGGAGAGCAGGACGACAAGGAATTAAATTAAAAACTTTCATTTTCCCATTTGTGGGTTTGACAGTTTTAAAGGAATTAACCTGGGAACACCGACGCGACAGCGGATGCACTTCGACTTGGACAGCCGTCAATTTAGTGCTTAGAGGTGGCAATGGATGGGCGAGTGGATGTATATCGACGCGATAAAGTAGTTGACAGAGACTAATTAGATACAATCGGGGGGAAAGTTTGCTTTCGCCAAGGATGAAAAGATGACGCGTAGAGGAATTTAAAAAAGTGCTAGGTGATGCATGTGAATTGAATTTCCTGGGAATTTCGAGGTGTCGTCCTTTTTTTCCTGTATTTGTATTGCCAGCGTTGGGCGCCAGTTACGCAAATTGTGAGAACTCAAGCTGGATGGTCAAGCAAACATCGAGAAAGATTTTTTTGGTTGATAACTCAAGGGTGTTACACATTATGACAAACTTTGGCCAGCGCAACACGGTCGCCAGCATGAAATTATCGATTTATTTCGGTGATTTTCTTACTGTTTGGTTCTACGGCTCTCGCGTGATTAGTGACATGTTTCAGAGTCGAACCTGCTCAATTAGCTTTCCTATTTCAGCATGGAACGACTTAACATACACCTGTGCTTAAAAATAGGGTGTTAGTGTTTAAAAATAAATGACAAGCAGTGGTGTACCTCCTCTGAGCCTTCATCTCATTTGAACCTCTTTTGACCCGGAAACCTGACAAGTCTTAGTATTCGATTTACCAGAAAATAAGCCCAGAAGAGGATCTCAAAACAGAATTCTCCGTACACACATAAAATTTAGTCGTGCTCAACATTAGGACGAAAAAGTGTTCAAAAATAAATGACATGTGTACCTCCTCTGAGCCTTCATCGGCGATCTCATTTGAACCTATTTTTACCCGGAACCCTGACAAGTCTTAGTTTTGGAATTTAAACACCCTCCTAGCTGGAGCACTGGTTTCCACTAGGTCGACGGGTTGTTGCCTCCCGGACTATATCCAAATTTTCTAGTTTTTGTCGTCTCTTCTATCAACTTTGCTGGAAAAAAAGGATGAATATCTGACACCGCATTTTTCCTTCAAAGACAACAAGAATCAGCTTTATGCTTATCTTGATCGTCCAGCTTTCGGCTGGATTTAAAAGAGTGAGCCATAGTAAGGCAGAGATCTTGTCCTCCAGGATGACAATGAAATGCTTCAATCAATAGAGAGCGCTTGCACTTGTTGGCGTGGACGGTAGTTAGGACAAGGTTCAACCACGAACTGTATGACATGAGTCTTGTCGGGTGTCTCAGCATCGTCATCTTCAGGCTGCAGCTGATGTTGTCCATGCGCTCTGCATGCCACCAGCACGAAGAGTCTTCTACGGAATAGAGGACGCCCGACCTTACGGTTTCGCTCAAAGTTGGAGAAGGATCTTAGCCTGCGACACTAGAGGCAGTTAGCCAAAGATCGTGCTAGTTGGAGAGGCTTGTTGGTTGAGGCACTAGCCAGAAACTCAGGATTTGAAGACGATGAGTTATGGTTCTAGAAAGAGATTCTACCATCAGACATTCCTTACTCCTCGAATCCTATTTTCATCCCCTATTTTCATTCCTGTGCCTCCACTAGGTAAGGTAGGGGCTGCTAGTGCACCAGTACACCTAGACCATGTCGGCCCTAGAGCACTGATTGTCCAATCCAATGAAATTTCCGTTAATTTGATCCCGACGATCAAAATGGGGACTGGACCAAATTTGAAAACCAGATAAAAGCGTGTTGACTTTGCATGCGCTGGGATTCGAACCAGGAACTCCACTAATCAAGAGCAGGCACTCAACTAACAGCGCCATCCTGTCGTCTGGTGCATTTTCTTGCCAATAAAACTGACCATTGGTAGCTGCGTTTTTTTGCAAGCCTATATACGCTTAATTTTCAATTTGCAAGTAAAATACACTAACAACGAATCCTATATCCGCTTAACTTACTCATCATATCTATCGCCGCTTAAGAAATAAGCACGGATAAAAACAATGCTTCCAAACATTATTTTCTGTGTGTTCATTCCTGAATTCATTCATTCATTGTTTAGGTTGCTGTATGTGGCTTACACCTCCAGGTTTGGTTGATGTATTAGATGATTTTCAATTATTTTGGCATCCATAAGTATGCAATTTTTGGTATACCCAGAATGTCTCTGCTATACATTCCGTTTTGGCTTCGTAAACGATTCTTTTCATTTGATGAAAATTGTTTTTATTTTATAATTATTAAGTGATTTTGCTTTTAAAGTGATGTTCACGCTGCACAGTCACAAAACAAAGATTGTGACCATCAAAGATCAACCATTACCTTCCACGACTACACCCCTGAATGCTTAGCAAATGTCATAAATGTCGTCGGTGCTGCCAAGATTTTATGATGAATCATTAAGCGCCGATCGTTTTTTGTGCACTTCAAAATTAAGCGTATATACGCTTTCAAAAAAACACAGCTGGTGATGACTGATGTGCCCTTCTTGCTCATCGTCGGCCATAGAAACCTCGCTGTTGATCCTAGTACTTCAAGTACTAGTACTATCAAGTACTTCCCATACGGAGCTTAGTGGCGTGTGTGGAGATTGCAGTACGGTCCGGACCGGTCTGCATGG
The DNA here is from genome assembly GCA_964034865.1 of Eristalis intricaria. Lineage (NCBI taxonomy): Eukaryota > Metazoa > Arthropoda > Insecta > Diptera > Syrphidae > Eristalis > Eristalis intricaria. Next base: position 64,328,429 of record OZ035875.1, read on the forward strand.
GGCCACCTTGCCACATAAAGGATCACTCATCACTCGCTTTGCCTACATGATCCGACCTGACTTTCAATGTCAAAGTGTTCGATGACATGGCTTTGATTGCTGCTTAGGTATCGGAGAAAAGGGTTGTTGTCTTGACAAAAATAACCCTAACTGACGCCTGATCTACGAAAACTGAGTTGTGTCGAGGGAAGAAAATGATTAGGGTTGTGACTGACGCCTTCCAGACGACTGATTCAATTTCGAACGTCTTATTAATAGAAGCCCACCCCTTATTGGTGTTCGCCTGGCGCCATTCACGTACCTGTGGGTTGCGGTCGATTTTGCGACATAGAAGGTACATCCTGATTGGCCGACAATGTAATTAAGATCGGGATCTGCTTTCCATATATAATTGGGATATGAATGCCGACAGGAGTCAATCCGAGTTTTGTAGTCAGCGAGAAACATAACAAGCCCGAAAACATAACAAATTAATACAAGGGTGATCAATAGGCAACTGCTACCTCGTGTACCGCAGCCACTTTCAGAACCTCGAGAAGACCGAGGCGTCGGTTGTCGTAGTGTTGTCATGTCGACGGCTACGTGACTCGATAAATCCTGTAGTCACTGAGAACTGAACGCACGCTGAACTTGTGACTGTTGAACATTCCTGACTTCCCGATTGACAATGAATAACATTTTTCAATCAATAGAAGGCGCTTCGGAGACATTGACTCCACAGAACAACACATCCCCTCGCGCAACCTTCGCTTATCGTGAGGTCATCATTATTCCACAAATGACCACACAACACAGTTCAACTCCCCAGCTCTACAAAGAAGTGTTGTGCCTGGGCCTGGATATTCACAGAGTAGATGTTGGGCAGATTCTATTTCTTTCGAGTCTCCGCAACTGTTGCAGAAGCCTTTATGCGGTAAATTCAGAAGTGTTTACTTATGGCAGAGTATCCGATGAGGTCTCCTACAATGCGCACTTCTTTTCGACAAACACTGACCATGGTGCTCAACGTCCGCCATATAGCCCTCGCTCTGGATGCAATGTCCAGACGAAGAAATCGTTTCCTGTCTTTATCCAAAACTGTTTTGTCTTTATGGACTTTAGTGGCGTGAATATGGGATTGTTCCTTGCCAATGACGAATATTTTCATGCCAGGTTTTTGCTGCTAGCCCCAATACCAGCTCCACAGGAGTCCAATAGGCGGAGTAGGAGGCGGTTTGGGAGAGGAATAATGGCTAACACAGGCTTCTGAATAAGCGCCCAAATCTCAAAAACGGTGCCTCCGACTCAGGACCTTTCTTCTAGACATCGATAGCGGAGGCTATGACGAGTATTTTCATGCCTTTTTGCTGCTTGCCCCAATACCTCCTTCTTCTTCTTCTGGTAGTGCTACAGTCCGGGGTGGACCTGGGCCTCAACCAGTAAGCCGGCACGATCTTTAGCCAGCTGTCTCCAACTGCGCACACCAAATTGGTTGAGGTCCTTCTCCACCTGGGTGCGCCATCGGTTAAGTGGGCGTCCTCTATTGCTTTGACCCACTGGTTCGGAGTCGAGGACCGAAGGCCGGAGCTGAGTTGTCCATACGCTCTACATGGCCTAGCAATCTTAGACGTTGAATCTGTAGACGCCTGACTAGGCTCATGCCGCTGTACAGTTCGTGGTTGAATCTTCTTCTCCAATAACCATCAACGCACACAGGACCAAAAAGTGAACGCAGAACTATTCTCTCGAAAAGACCAAGTGCTTCCTCATCCGCTTTTGTGATTGTCCATGCCTCCGCACCATAGAGCAGGACAGGGATGGTCAAGGTGTTATATAATGTTGGCTTGGTCCTTCGAGAGAGAGGACCAATTGCCTCTTCAGCCCAAAGAAACAGCGATTGACACGAGTAATTCTGCGTTTAATCTCGGTACTGGTGTTGCTCGTACTGGTCACTTGCGAGCAGAGGTAGACGAAGTTCTTCACTACCTCGAAGTTAGAGCAGCCTATGGTGACGTTTTGGCCAAGTCGTCGATGTTGTGCGTAGCCCCAATACCAGCCCGTATATATATTCGTATATATTCCAGTTCAGATCCCTCTTTCACCACGCTGTCTGCTTTTTCTTTTTCATGGCTGCCAGTGTGGGCGAGTGCGCAGCATAGGGCCACCGTGTTCACCAAGTATGACTCACTGACACTTTGCCTGGACCAGTTTCGATGTCGGAGTGTCCGATGCTACGCCTTTGATTGTGGCTCTTCTATCGGGGAATATGGTGATAAATTTATTATTTTTATCGTGGTCCCTCAGCGCAAGTTCATTTTCGTGCATCACAGCCATTACCAGCTGACTCATTGCAAGAGTCTCCAGAAGATCGTGGCGTGGGAAGTGTTTCCCTGCCATCGAGTCTGTTAATGAAATCCTCAATTTATCGATTCGGCCAGAGCGCACCCCCTCCAAGCAATTAAAATTGATTCGACGCCAAAGTTCAATAATTTAGTGTCGATTTCAGGAAAAAAAAAAGTTACGTGCTTCAGAACACCCGCCCGCATCAGCCTCAGGAGCAATTTAAATTCGCCCGTATCCAGGCCATCATCCCGTTAACCTTGTAGCGGTGTTTACAACTCTCAAACAATTTCATGGCACATCTTTCCACCCCACCTTCAGTAAATTACCCTCGAACAAATATGATCCCATTTCACGAAGGAAGCTTGTTCCACATTTTGAGTGCTTCTGGTCATAACACAGACCATCCTTCGGTCAGTCGCTCTCAGACGGTGGGCGGCTCATGGGACATGGGAGCAGCCATCTATTCGGGGTTTATCTGCCCTACATCACCTCGGTAAAGTGCTGCTAATTTAATAAAATTCCCCCGAAAGTGCGGGATCAACACATCCCGCCTCACGGCCCGTGGCCTCGTTAAAATGTGATTTACATCTGCAAAAAATATTAAAAAGCATCATAAATTTCGTTGCGTCCCACATTCGCGGCCCCGACGACCCCCTTACTTGCTTGTGCACATTCCCTCGCGCAACCTTGACTTTTCGTTAGGGCTTCATTCATTCCTCCCCTCGCCCAAACATTTGCCATCCGCAAATTGGTCCAATCTTCTCCATTTTTGTTGGTTGCTCCCATTTCCAGCAAGAAAATGTTAATTACCCAGCTGCAGCCCGGCGGTGTGCCCGCCGAGGGAGAGGTTCTTACCTTTGCACATAAAATTGAACATCCCTTCGTGGCATCAGCCGAGTCGAGCCGAGCGAGGACCTGTGTGTAAAGAAGCGATTACTCTTCATTTAAAATGAAATCAGGTCACACCGCCCGAATGCTCGAAGAGATCCCGGGGGCGGAAAAGTGACTGCGCCACCCCCCTTTCGCACGGGTCACGGCAGTGTGGCAGCGCGGGGTGGAAGGTGGTGGAACACCCTTCAGGTGGTTAATGACGGTGGTTGCGACTAACTCCACCGAACACGGCAGTAGTTGGGTTCAATAACCCAACTACAGATGAGCATCTTGCGAGGAAGCAGCAGAGAACGTAATGAAAGAACACTGGTAAAGCAATTAGTTGCAAGTGGATCGTGTGGGTGGGGATGTAGGCACTGTTCGGAAAAAATTACACGAAGAAATACACCGTGGATGGCATTATCCTGAAATAATTACACGTCTAATTGTGGACTCACTTGGCTCGGCTGATGCTGCTGCTGCTGCTGCCTTTGCTCTGATGGCTGAGTGGGAGTCACTTAACGAAAAAAAAAGGTTTCTTTCATTCCACACGCTTTCGGGTGGTCTCCTTGTGCCATTTTTTCGCCGTGGGCCTGAGTGTAAATTGTGGGTTTCTTTATTCGTTCATTCATCTCTGTCTTTGTGTCTAATGGCCTAGTTTGGCTAAGCCTTCGCGGCCACTCCGGACTCGGAGATGGGAAATTTCCGTGGGCTCTCGGGTTGTAAGGGTTTCCTTTTTCATTTGTTTGCTGGGGTGGATTGTCTTGTGTTGTTCCTTTCATTTTTTCAAGGCCCTAGGGGCTATCATTAAAGTGCTGAAATTGAGGTTTGGCCATTTTGACGGATTTTGGTTCCATTTTGTCATTTTGGTTTGCCGCTTTGGAAATCGTGTAGTCTAATTGGCGTCAACCTGGCGATGCCATGTGTTGCAACTTTTCCTGCACATTGGGTGCCTGTCCTAACGTTTCGAAGCGCCAACATTGACTCAGACCACTACCTTGTTGAGGCCAAGACAAGGTTGCGGATATCTCGAACACCGCCAAGACAAGGAAGTTAGACGTCGACCGGCTACAATTGCAAGAGATTGTCAAGTCGTCTTCCGATCGAGTCTGCCTGCTCCTAAGAAGTCTTACGTCGCCAACACTAAGTATTGAAGACCAGTAGCAACATTGCTCTCTGATGTGTTGGGTTTCACTCAGCCACCAAAACGAAACCCTTGGCTTGTCGACAAGTGTCGGCAGGCGAATGCAGCTAAGCTCCTTCTTCTTCTTCTTCTTCTGGTCGTGCTAAAGTCCGGGGTGGACCTGGGCCTCTACCAGTAAGCCTCTCCAATCGGCACGATCTTTAGCCAGCTGTCTCCAATGGCGCACACCAAGTTGGTTGAGATCCTTCTCTACCTGGGTGCGTGATCGGCTCCGTGGGCGTCCTCTATTTCGTTGTCCCACTTTTCGGATTCGAAGACTTCAGGCTGGAGCGGTGTTGTCCATGGGCTGTACGTGGCCTAGCCATCTTAGGCGTTGAATCCGCAGACGCCTGGCTAGGCACATGTCGCTGCACATCCCGTACAGCTCATGGTTATAACTTCTTCTCCAAGAACCATAAACGCAAACATTAACAAAGATTGAACGCAGAACTTTTCTCTCGAAAAGACCAAGTGCTTCTTCATTCGCTCTTGATATTGTCCATGTTTCCATGCCATAGAGCAGGACAGGGGTGATCAAGGTCTTATATCAGCTTGGTCCTTCGAGCGACGGCTCACTCCTCATGTGCTTCTTCAGCCGAAAGAAACACCGATTGGCAAAAGTTACTCTGTTTTTGATCTCGGTACTGATGTTGTTCGTACTGTTTACTCGGGAGCCGAGGTAGACGGAGTCCTTTACTACCTCGAAGTTATAGCTGCCCATTCTGACGTTCTGTCCAAGACGTCGATGGTGTGTGTCCTTTCTTGATGACAGCATATATTTCGTTTTGCCCTCGTTCACCGCTAACCCCATTTTAGCCGCTTCCGCCTCAATGCCAGCAACCACCTCATTGCCGGCTCGCTGTGTTCAACCAATCACGTCAATGACATCCGCGTATGCTTGCAGTTGTACGGACTTTTGGAAGATCGCGCCTCTTGTGTAAGAGTGTGAGTTCTGCACGATCTTCTCAAGAATAGTGTTGAAAAAGTCTGAAACCGTTTTTGACATTGAAGGTCTCGGTGAGTTCGCTTCCAACCTTGATGGACCTGACGAGTCTGGCAGGAATGTTGAAACAAGGCATGGCGTTGTAAAGCTCGTCTCTATGCACGCTGTCATATGCAGAGCTGAGCAAGAGGCTTATAAAGCGACACAGCTGATCGCGAGCTCGACGAGCAGAAGAGGCGAGACGAACATCGGATTCTTATGAGAAAAAAAGAAGGAGTGTGAGAAGTGTGAGAAGAAATGAGGTAAGGAAGTTTTACCAAAAGGGCAAGTGGTTATAAGGCACGAACCGAGTCATCTAAAGATGATCAAGGGACATTGCAGTCGATGATGAGGACAGGGAGGAACCATTTCTGCAGACTGTGCAACGGCTGTCAGGCAGATCGAACCAATCAGCCTGAATGTAAGGGACGTTGTAGATCGACAATCCGACCATCCACCCGACCTAGCTGAAGTGAAGTTAGCCATATCTAAACCGAAATCCAACACGACTGCTGGGGCTTGGCTACCGGCCGGGCTTTCCAAAGCGGCAGGCGATGATTCGATAAGGAGCGTGCACCAAATCATCTGGACAATATGGTCGGAGGAAAGCACGAACGATGAATGGAACCTCAGCGTGCTTTGCCCGATCCACAAAACAAGGAGACCCTCTGAATTGCGCCAACTATAGAGGAGGCATCAGTACAAGACAGGTATAGGCATACAAGATAGTATAGACCGTGATGTGTGAACGCATTAAGTCGTTAGTCAATAGCCTGGTCGGTCCATATCAGTGTGGCTTTAGGTCAGGAAATCCACCATCGGACAAATACTCACACCGCGGCAAATTTTGGAAAAAAAAACAAGGACCCACCGTTCACCACCTTTTCAACGCTTTTAAGACCGCGTATGTCAGCTACTTATTTCGAGTCACTGTCAATGCTCAATGAGTATTCCTGTCTAGAAAAAAGCTTCTTCGCCTTTCGGAGTCGGGATGAAACTGTAGGTTGCTTCTCGTGAAAGAACAATAGTACGCTCAACACGAGTGGTTGCTGAGAAGCTAGGCCCAGGTCCGTCTCGGACTGTCGCGCCATCGTGGTCGGTAAAGACCTGACTGGGACCTGTATTATCAAAAATGGATTCAGAAAAGACGGCGCGCTGTCATGCGACTTCTTCAACAAAATTCTTGAAAGAATTGTTCAAAGCTCGCAGGCCAAAGTCAGAGAAATAATATTTCAGAAGCCCGTCCAACTACTCGCATTTGCCGACGCTCCGTCTTGATGTCCACGGCACTTTTATGAGTGTTGCAACGGAGGCCTCGAGCATCAGTTTAAAGGTAACGAAAAGAGAGAGAGATAGAAAGAGCCAGGTAGAGAGAGCGATAGAAAGAGACAGAGACAGAGCGAGAGAGAGAAAGAGACAGGCAGAGAGAGAAAGAGAAAGAGAAAGATACAGAGAAGAGAGAGAGATAGAAAGAGACAGAGATAGATAGAAAGAGACAGAGAGAGATATGAAGAGACAGAGAGAGAGAGAGAGAGAGAGAGAGAGAGACAGAGACAGATACAGATAGAAAGAGACAGAGATAGAGAGAGAGAGAGATACAAAGGGACAGAGGAAGATAGAAAGAGACAGAGAGAGATAGAAAGAGACAGAGATAGAGATAGGAAGAGACAGAGACAAAGAGAGAGAGAGATAGAAAGAGAAAGAGACAGAGACAGAGAGAGAAATAGAAAGATAATGAGACAGAGAGAGATAGAGATATAGAAAGAGACCGATGGAGATAGAAAGAGACAGAGGGAGATAGAAAGAGACAGAGAGAGATAGAAAGAGACATAGAGAAAGAGAGACCCCCAACTGCGACGTCTCGGACAGAGCATCACAGTAGACAGACATAACTTCGTGGTAGTCAAAGACTCTGGTCTACCTAGGAACCACTTTCAACTCAGGCAACGACACCAGCGCTGAAGTCAAACGAAGAATAACTCTTGCCAATCACTGCTTTTTTCCGCTAAGGAGGCAGTCGATGAACAAAGCCCTCTCTCGAAGAACCAAAGTAACCCTCTACCCGACCTTGATCGTCCCAGTCTTGTTAAATGGCTTAGAAGCATGGACTTTGACGAAGTTGTTTTTCGCTGCTTTGAGAAGAAAATTCTTCCGTTGGCTTTCTGTCCCGTCTCCATAGATTGGGAGTAGACGAGAAGATACAACAACGAACTGCGATATCGAATTAGCCAGAAGAGTAAAGACCCAACGATTGAGATGGCTAGGTCGTGTAGAGCGGATGGAAACCAATGACTTCTGATCCGGATGAACGGAGCAGTAGAAGAAGACCGTGACTCAGGAGGCGCACGCAAGTGGAAAGGGACCTCAACCAATTTTGCGTACGAAACCAGAGGCAGCTAGTTAAAGATCGAGCTGGCTGGAGACAATTGTTGGTTGAGGCCCAGGTCCACCCCGGCGCTAAATTAAGTAAGTGCAGTGAAACTTCTCTGAAGCGGACATCTGTGGGACCTTCCTGGTTGTCCGTTAAGAGGGCTGTCCATTCTGAAGGAGTTGAAATACACGAATAGCTTGATGCATGGACCATGAGAAATTGGCCGTAAAAAGAGGTGTCCCTTGCAGAGGGTTGTCCGTAAAGAGAAGTTTTCACTGAATCTTGCCATTTTCTGAGCAGGCTCTCGACGCACGTTGTCTATAAGTCTTGAAGATTTGATGGTGGTACAGGCAAGCAGGTTCGCACCTCGCTTTCACCAGCAGTCTGATCATGCAACAGGTTCCATTCATTCTCCCAGCACACGTGATCTAAGTCAATAGGCAGCCGGATCTTAGCATCCACTTCCAGATGGCCATCAGCAACCGGATGCATGACTGGCCTTGGCTGACCCATCTGAGCCGATTACTGTCTCTGACTTCACCGTGAACACACCGCCGGCAATGCGATACATCATCGAATGCACACGACAAATCATCAGCCGTCCATAAGGCACACCAACAACTCCCAATCACGAGCCATAAACTCGTCAACAACCGTCTGCGATTTTCCGCACACCCAGCCAGCCAGTGAGATACTCTGTCATTTATCTTAATTGGTCGGCAGTTGCATGCGCATGCAGCAGTTTCAATTTGCCGTCGTTAACGAGGCGCAATAAACAGTAGCCGAGTGCAGCGGCCCAGCCTGCTTCTGCCAGACATGACGCAAAGGCGATGACGGCGTCCCTGGTTGCTCAGACAAAACAGCTGCTGCCTGTGACGGCGATGGTGGCTTCCTTGTTGTTTAAAGCCCACCCAACGGTCCGTGTGTGTCTTCGCCCATCTGCAGGGCCTTTGAAGAAACTTTACAACTTTTCAGCGCGCATTTTTAGTTTCCATCCGGGGTGTTGTGCGTTTGAAAGCTGAAATAATCCGCGCCGCAGACCCAGTCAGAAGTTTGCACGCGGGCGGGTGGAGCACACAAAGCCCGTCTCAGCGGTGCTCTGTCAAACGGATGTCGTCAGTCGCTAGTTGATGCTCATGAATGGCGCAAGTTTCACCGCCACACCGGCTTTGAGGCTGACAGCTGTTGGTGTTAAACAACAGCAAACGTCTTAGAAAACACAGACAAAGTCATTCACTTTGACACCAGCTTTGTCGGTCGTTAGCATCCTGCTTCCACTCTCCCTCGCAGTCCTTTCTCTGTAATAAAATTTTAATTTAATTACGCCACCTAACGAAGGTGTGCGCAGTCGTCGGGAGCGGGGGTGGGGGGTGTGAGCTTAATTGTCACCCGAACCGCGATTGTAGATGCAGAGCACTGCCGAAGACAATGAGGCCATTAGAGTGGCGCTACAAATGTGAACTAGAACGACTGGCTTAGTGTGCAGTAATTGCAATTTGCCCCCCTTCGCCTGGCCCGCCCATCAATCCATCGTGGGGTAGTTGACCGCCTTGTGGATGGTTGAGTGGTTGTTTTGGAACGATGGGCCAGCAGTCAGTCACGGACGGTACACTTCCTGCCACCGCTGCATGCCGTGTGCAGTAAGTGCTCCTCTTGACTTTGACTGGCACTGCTCGGGAACGGAGGAAGGTCATGGTTGATTGCTAAAGTTTCGCTTAATTTCTATGTATATTGGTTGGTAATTGTCTGCTGTGCAGTGCTGTGTCGGCGCGGCGGGAGAGCCGGTCCGAGGCGTGGGCGGAGCGCCAAACTTTCAAATGAAACTGATGAAAACTAGAGTTTTTCTCAGTGAGTCAGAGCTGTGCGGCGGATAGTGATTTCAACTGTGAAATTGCGGTTGCATGTCGTCGAGCACTCTGCAGAGCGACTGAGGGCGAGGGAAATGGAATGGAAATTCATTAAATTGGTCGACCAATTAGAGTGCGGCTGACGGGGGACTGGTAGTTAGTGGACAGGTTTTTAAGTGGTTAAGTGCTGCATGCGAACGAGAGATGGATATGCGTGAAAACATGCTCCGCATCGGGCATTGTTTGGGAAGAGTTATCTCGGGGCTGCCTCGACTTATCTGGAATTTTAATGGTTGCGCTGGAGATGGTGGCTCGTTGACTACTTGTTTGTTGGGAGTTTGAAAGCGAGGAAGGGTGCTTCTTGAATTTTGAGGACACTCTTCAGTCTGGCGAGTTGAAGCTATGACTGACAATGGAGACTAGGATCCCATGAATTCATCGACTGTCTTTTGTGTGAAGCTTGATATTTTTGACTCCTTTGGAAATCACCATGAAGAACCGTGCTTGTTGAACTTGTGCACAGAAGAAATTGATTAAGATTCGTGATCATTTAAGCTGTGGATCCATTGCTTGCCACAAATGAAAAATGTCACAATCTACAAGCAGAATTGCGGGGTTGTTATGGAGTGAAGCAAGTAAATTCTAATTACAATAGAGTCTCGATTAAATGAACCTGCGATTATATGAATTACTCGAATGTAAATAAATTTATGTCCTGAAAGTTGGACTATATATTGTATAACTAAACGAGTCATGAAAGTAGTTCAGATCATAATTTAGTTGACTGTATAGTATTCTGCTTTCTGACTCTCGAGCCGTTGTTTTCGTTTGTTTGAATAATGCGGTATAATTGATTTTTCAAAACACGTAGGTTGGCCGTGTCAATATGTAGGGTCTCGCCACAGTCGTTGCTAATAGTTTGCCACCTTGCATACCACAAATCTGCATTCCTTAACTCGTACAAAAACAGTTCCTTTGCTATTCTTGAATCATCATATTTCCATGTCTTAGGTATGAAGTCAGCCTGTGGCTTGAGTGTGTCTGTTGACAGTTTTGGTAGACCTGCTTCTAAGTGTATAGCGTAATTAGGTGTATTTAATGGGAGATTGAAGAGCTTTTTAATGGAGTTTCTTTGGAATGCTTCAATTTCAAAAATGGAATGGCGAATTTCAAGATATGGCAAATTTCTTCATTATTTTCACTCATTTTTGAACAGCTGTAACTTTTTTTCAACTTCTCCGAATTTTTTTTTTTTTTGGTTAATTAGATAGATGTCTTCATTTCGTATTAAAAATACAATGTGGTTGTAACACAATTTACGTACAGAGATTCGATATTTAAATTTTATATCTTTCAACTGAATTATTGTCTTTTAGGTTTTTAAGGTATACAAATGTAAAGAAAAGTGATTTTGAAGAAAATTACGAGAAAAACTTCAATACAAAGAAAAAAGAGAAAAAAAAAAGAAGAATGGATAGATTGATGAATCTATTATATTAATAAATAAGAACATTTAAAAAATTAATAATCGAACAGAATAAGTACTAAATAAACATATAAATAAATAAATAATAAATAAATAAATAAATAAATAAATGTACATATAAATAAATAAACTAAATGATTAACTAAATAATAAATAATAAATAAATAAATGTTCGAAATATATATAAATAAATAAATAAATAAAAACAAAACTAAATAAATAATTTAATAAATGAAATACACCTAAGTCTGTTTTTACACGGTTTTGATATAACACGGTTTGAAAATTGAATATTTTTAATTTTTTTACACGATTTTATTCCATTTAGCACGATTTGAAATTTTATGTACTTAAATTTTTTTTGTCAAATTTAATTTTTGCGAAGTATGTTCATATCACAAAAAAGTATTTATGAAAGAAAAAAGTCTGAAACCATCGATAGTATCGATAGTGCTATCGATAGTTTGCGAACACTAGCTTAAAGATTTAAGTGAATTCCCTTTTAGCGCGTACAAGCAATTTTTACTGGTCAAAGCAAATGTGAATAGCACTAATTTAGGGAAATTCTACAAAGAGGTAGCAAGAATTGGCGAACAACGGCTCATAACAGAGTTAATTTTTCAAAATGTAGATGCCGAACGAGCAAGAGAAAGTCCAGTTCAAAATTATTCCAGTGATGATAGTGAATGTACATATACGCGTTCGAAGCAAGCGAATGCGAATAACTGATTACGACAGCAATTAAATTTATGTTGCTGTATTTATGATTATCACTTATTTTATTTTATTTTATTTTATTTTTTACCTTAAAAATTGAATAACCTATTCTTTTCGTTCACAACATAGTTGTTTAGTTCCTGAACTTGCCATACATTTAATTTATATTATGTACTTTTAAGATTAGAGTGCATATCTTTTTTATCATTAATTACTATGCTTGTGAAAATAAGCATTATATATTTGATTTAATAAAATAAATATGAATTCTTGTTCTTAAAAATTCTTGTTTTTCACTAATTTTAATAGGTTTTAGAGATTAGGAACAAATCACCCATTTTTGTATACGATCAATGTCTTTTTTTACACGGTTTTTTTTACACGGCTTCTTCTGGAACCAATCTACCGTGTAAAAACAGACTTAGGTGTACGTATATATATATATATATATATATATATATATATATATATATATAAATAAGTTAAATATAAATTAGTATTATGACATATATTTGAAAATAAACAAATAATTATTAGATATTTAATTGGTTTATGAGAGGATTATCTGAAAAAACCTTGTTTTGTCGAAATTTATCCGTTAATTTAATTATTCTGTCGGAGATCAATTCAACATTCGCTTGGAGGTGGAGATCCGAAGTTGAATGGTATCGGGACAAATTAAGCATCATTTTCAGCAGTTTGTTTTGTGTAACTTGCAGCTTCTTAATATGGCTATTGGCACAGTAGTAGTATTGACTGGAATATCACCTTATGGATTATGATTTTGTTGGACCTGCTAAGTTTTGATTTCCTGTTTATGAAAGAGTAAAGCATCTTTCTACCAATGTTTACCTTATTGACGGTGCTTGCTATGTGCTCTTTGAACGTCAACCTGGCATCCAAATGAATACCCAGGTATTTTACACTAGACTTCGAGTTAACTCTTTCTCCACAAACGTCAAGTGGATTGTTGGGCAGTAGGCAACTCTTTCTTTTTCGGCTGAAAAAGGTAGGTTGTACTTTTTCAAAATTAATTTTTATCTTCCACGTATTGAGATACTTGGCAAATATTCGTATCCTACGTTCCAGATTTGTCTCAATATTGAGACTAAACTCGTGAGAGGAGAATATGCCTGCATCATCAGCGTAAATTGCTATTTCACATTCCGGGAGCCTAGGGAAGTCAGAGGTAAATATGTTGTGCAGCACAGGTGCCAGGACGGAACCCTGTGGCAGTCCTGCGTGGAAGTGTTGAAGATCCGATGCTTTACCGTTAACATAAACTGTGAATCGTCTGTTGGCAAGAAAACTTTGTATGATTTTGACTAGATACAGGGGGAAACCAAGTCCAATCATTTTGTAAACGACGGCATCATGCCAGACGGAATCAAATGCCTTCTCGATATCTAACAGAACTAATCCACTGGATGTGCCCAGATCAAAGTTCTTTTTGACGTGTTCACATATTCTGAGCACTTGATGGGACGTGCTGTGCTTACTTCTAAACCCAAATTGCTCATCTGGGAAGATATGCTTGTCGTCAATAAAGTGCATAAGTTTAATTTTAATAAGTTTTTCGAAAACTTTGCTGAGACAACTGAGAAGACTAATTGGTCTATAACTGTCTGGACTTTGATCTTACTTTTCAGGTTTCAGTATAGGCACTACTTTTGCTATTTCCCAGGAATTGGGAAAGTATTCAAGTTTTAAGCAGGCGTTCACAATGAAGGTTAAGAATTTTATGCCCGATTTAGGCAATTGCTTGAGGTATACATTTTTAATACCATCAAGACCATCCGATTTCCTTAGTTGCAGGATTTTCAACACTTGCAATACATCAATCTGAGTAACATACTCTTCTGGAGTAAGCAAATTGTTCTGCAATACAAGCCGATCAGATGCTTCCTTGACTAAAATGTTTGTAACAATATCACCGAGGTGCTGAGAAACCGTGTGGTTTTTTGCAAATGTTGATTTGAGAATGTTGGCCTTATCGGTGTCCGTGTGAAAAACATTGCCAGAATTTTGCAAACAAGGAATTCTTCTGTTCTTGTTCTTTACGATCTTAACTACGTTCCAAAAGGGCTTTGAATTTTTGTCTAACGAGCTTAGATTCCTGTTCCACTATTTATTCCTGTGCTTTGTGATTTCAGCAGAAATAAGTTGATTAAACTTATTCATTTGCTTACGAAGAAAAGGCAAACGGAGACCTTTGCCATTGCCTCTTTAAGCAGTTCCGGAAACGTATGCATATGAGGACACGATCTGGAACCTTAATAAAGAAATTTTTCCTCACCTTTTGGTTAAATGAAGCTTAAAATGTCACCTTTCCAACACCATATGGTATGACACACTCCAACGACATGTATTGACAAAATACGATACTTTTTCGACTACCCTTTATTAACTGACCTAAAATTAATTAGTTCACATAATCGAGACTCTACTGTAATTCCAAATATTTTTTTTTCTGGTCACACATTCAGATATTAACAAATGTATTTAACATGTAGAATGTGTATTTAAGAAAAATATAATTAATTGTTTATACCAACATATAGAAAATATACACGGGATTTTTGGTGTCACTGGAGGTCTGTATCTAGATAATCAGAAACAAGAAAAAAATAGTATTGTTGATAAAAATATCAATAAAAAAATCATTAGTTAATGATTTGATGATTTTTTTCCGGATGAACGAAGAATTTACAAATTTCATATTCTTCTAAAAATGGCGGACATTGAAACTCAAATGTGTTTTTTTAATATAAAGTTTTTCTCACTTCTTCGACAATAAAAATACCAATTTAATATAGAATATCTTTTTTTTTGTTGCTTGGATTGGTGACACAATAAGACTGTGACCCGTGTCCACCTAGTAGTGTCAGATTTTTACTGAATAATAATATTCTCGCGTGTTGCATGTAGACCTTCGGTAAAAGCACCTGCCATGACGATCGTTAGGATAGTTTATTAGTATTGCGCCAAATCTCGTACGCTGGAGTCGGCGTACTAAACGTCTCATATCCAAAGTTTGGAGGATGGCATTGTTACAATGACCACGAAGTCTGATACTTAGCTTTCGAGCGGAGTTTGTTATTTCTTCGTCGACTGTGGTTATTCCTAGGTCCCTTTGTATATCGCAATTCCTGAGATACCAGGGAGCTTTCACAATATCCCGTATAATTTGGTACAACCCCATACTTGTATGCAGTAAGTCCATATAGGTTTCAGTACTTGCTTGTATATTAGCAGTTTGTTGTACATGCTTAACTTGGAGTGCCTTCCAAGTAGGGTTAGGTTAGGTAGGCGAGCTGCTAGTACATTCACCACCACACTTAGACCATATTGGTCCATTACGATACCCATAGTCAGACTACTACCATTGATTGACAACGGGAAATGGTGACTGAAGCAGATTTGAAAACCAGATAAAAGCGTATTAACTTTGATTTCACTGGGATTCGAACCGTGGACCCCGCTAACCAGGGGCAGGCACTTTACCAACTGCTCCATCCAGTCGTCAAGTAACCAGCACATTTCTCTATACCGGTGTTCGAGCTCATCCCGTTTCTTTTTCACGTGGGCCTTCCACTTGAGTTTCGCATCAAGTGTCATACCAAGATATTTTGCTTCATTAGCGTACGGTATTTGTACAGAAAATTAATGATTTTGAATATTTCTGTAGGTAAAATTTATGTGCGTTGACTTGGTCTCATTGGGAGCAATACGCCTGCGTTTTGACCATTCGTTTATTTTGACCAGAACTCGTTGCAGTTTTTCAGTTGAGTACTCCAGGATCGCTGTGTCATTAGCAAATGTAGCCACAAGTGTACCCTCAGTTTAAGGTATGTCTCTAGTGTACAGCAGGTACAATGTAGGGCCAAGGACACTCCCTTGAGGGACTCCTGCTTGGATCTCTTTAAAATCAGAGTGTTCAGTTCCATGTTTAACTCTAAATATCCCGTGAGATAAGATTCTAGTATCTTATACACGCTTGTCGGTAGAAGCCTGCTTAGTTTGTATTTTAGGCCTTCATTCCCCACTTTGCCGAAGGCCTGGGAAACCTTAAGTAGGGCTGTGGAGCAGATCTTTTTCTCCTCTAATGCTCCTTCAATTTCATTCGTCATTCTGTATACCTGGTCAATTGTCGAGTGTTTCGCTCGAAACCCGAACTGATGGTCAGGTATAAGTTGTTTCTCTTCGATAAATTTTTGAATGCGTTTTAATAAGAGTTTTACAAAAATGTTGGATATTATTGAAAGAAGCGATATGGGTCTGTATGACTTTTTGCTGTTCAACGGTTCGCCCGTCTTTGGAACCATTATCACTTCTGCAACCTTCCATGAGTCTGGAACATATGACAGCCTAAAGGAAGCGTTAATTAAGTAGAGGAGTTTAATTAGCGCCTTTTTCGGCAAGTTCTTCAGGATTCGTCTGGTTATTAGATCACTGCACAGGAGCCTTGTTGTTGTTTATCTTATAGATTGCCTGGCATAGTTCGTTAAGCGATACTCTTTCTATACTAGAGCTGTCAGATATAGAAGTTACACTTGGATCATCCTCCACCATTTGTCCATCAAAGGGCTGGCATGTTTCCTCCAAATGTTCGGTAAAGTGATCCGCCCTTTCTTCATCACTTTTTGCCCACTATTGTTTTTCCTTTATTGGCGCGGCCTGCATTGGGGGGGGGCTTCTTTTTTACTGCTTTTCAAAGTGAGTAGTTTGTAAATTTTTCAATTGTTAGGCCTTCAAGATAAGTCGATATCTCGTGGTTTTTGAAAATTTGCAAATCTTTTTTTAGTTGGTTGCACAGGCGATTTAGGTATGTTTTATGTTGCGAGGCGCGAGACTGCTGCCATTTCTTCCGCGTTTTTCTTCTAAGTTCTCTTATTTCTGGCGGAAGATTTGTTTCATGAAACTTGGGTGTGGAATAAGTGATAAACATTTCAAAATGACCGTCGAAGCCGTTCTCAAGTTACAGTGATCGATGTCTTCAAAAACAGGGATTAGTTAAAAGTTTGGAGTGAGTTAAGCATCCTTTGAAACATCTCCGAATGTTCTTGAATTGTGTACCTTACTACCTCGTTTCGTAAAAAAACGTATTTTAGTATAATTTTTTGATAAGGCACTTCGAAAAACGCGAAGGCACCCTAAAAACGCTTTCCACAAGACTTCCGCAGATCCCTTGTGTCTTTTCAGCGAAATCGTGACCCGAGTTTCAGAAACTAATGTTCTCCATCCAATTCAGATCGTCACCGATGCAAATTTGACTTTTAAGCAATCCTAACTATAAACAAAGCCCTTCAAGTTGAAATCGTTTTCGTGGTTCTTGAATAGATCTTGCTAAAAATGTTGGTCGTAAATAGTAAAACATGTTAACGACCATCAAATGTAAACTGCCAAACACTTAATGGCGACGAAAACAAAAATTGATTTGAAACATACAAAAGAGAATCAACTGAAAGGAGATTGTCAACTTCCAAAAGTTTATCGGAATAGCCTTCGACCACCCACGAATTTGGCAGATTTGCCACAACTTACGCAATTTGACATATTTTGACGAATTCTTGCTTGAGTTAATCATTGCATCATCAAGATGACAATTTTGAAGTGGACGGCAAAACAGGTATTTATATTAGAGAGAGAGAGAGAGAGAGAGAGAGCGAGAGGGAGAGAGAGAGAGAGAGAGAGGGAGAGAGAGAGAGAGAGAGAGGGAGAGAGAGAGAGAATGATAGAGCGAGAGAGAGAGAGAGAATGATAGAGAGATAGAGAGAGAGAGAGAATGATAGAGAGATAGAGAGAGAGAGAGAGAGAGAATGATAGCGAGAGAGAGAGAGAGAGAGAATGATAGAGAGAGGAAGAGAGAGGGGGAGTGATAGAGAGAGAGAGAGAGAGAGAGGGAGAGAGAGAGAGAGAGAGAGAGAGAGAGAGAGAGAATGATAGAGCGAGAGAGAGAGAGAGAATGATAGAGAGAGGAAGAGAGAGGGGGAGTGATAGAGAGAGAGAGAGAGAGAGAGAGAGTGATAGAGAGAGAGACAGAGATAGAAAGAGAGAGAAAGTGGATGGATGAACACATTTCACTTAGATTTCCCCTAAACCTCGGAGGTTTGGAAAAAATTCGTTTGGAGGGAACATAGAATTAGTTTATAAAGCCCTTGCCCCATTCTGCGCAATTAGCAAGCCGTGCCAGCGTGTTGGAAGACACTTCACTAAGCTCTACGAGTCAAATCCATTCAGTACATTTGACATTTTTTTTTTCAATAAAATACTTCACTGATATCAAAATTGTGTAGCAGTGCCATGAAACTATCCTTTGACCTGGACGAACTAACCTTCTGTCCTCCTTGTAATTTTTCCTTTTAATAATGTCAATCATCCGTCTCCTCACTTGACGTGGATGTATGTGCTTGACGTGGATGTATGTGCTCCTCATTCCACGGTGAAAAGAAAACCACTTGAACAGTCCTAAACACACCTAAATGAGAAATCTCAACTTATCCCGAGACTGAGGGGAAAAAATACACGAATGAATGCAAATAAATGAGGAGGACCGGATAAGTCGATGGTGGGTGGGTGCACAAGAGACGAGTGGCCTTGGCACTCCGGTTGCAGTTCGGAGAGTGGTTCACGTTGATTGCTTGTCTCTGCTTGGCTCAGGACAGATATTTTTTCGTCTCCCTACTGCTTTCTATACACATGATCGTTATGTTGCCAAGTCGGATTTTCTGTTACATGAATCCGTTGGATTCGGTATTACGCGAAAGTTGAATGTCAAGAATACTTGCCTGGGATCTACATGAAGGGTGTCCTTGTAGTCACCGAGGTTTTGAAGGATGCAAAAAAAAAGAGAAACAAAAAAACAGAAAATAAATTAACAAGGATAAACTTCGGAGCAAGTTCAATTGGATGCAATTTTGTCCTTTTTTTTAAGGATTCAAGAAGAGTTTCTTTTAATTTTGACATCCGTGTGCAGGATACGTTTCTTTTGAACACGCGAGTTAAGTATTGGTCGTAATTCTTAAAAATAAAAATATACAATGTGTCACCATACTTGCTTGTGTTTGCATTCTTCAATTGCACACCATAAATTCTTATCGTCATCACTTTTATGTGACCCATAAAAGTAACGATGACCGAAAGAGTAAACAAGGAAAGTGAACCAATGCATTCGGCTGACCTCTTGAAGAATGTAAGCCCAATCAAGTCAATTGGGGGACCGTGTTGAAATATTAAAAATAACAAAACCTTCTTCGGGCATTCGATTCGATCTGAGTGGTAGTTGATAGTAAACTCTCATCCGGATAGTACGGTGCAGCCCTGCTTAAGACAGCGGCCGTATTATTAATAGTAAATAAAGAACTAAAACCGTAATTATAATAGAATATATATAATAAAGAGAATATATTAAAAAAAAAATTACGAAGTTCAGTTATTTATTTGGCGCAGTCGGTAGGATCAGGTACAACTATCCTGATCCACATTGAGAAAGTTCAATTCGCATTTCCTTAACCGCAATTTTCGACGAACGAAAAAAAAAAAAAAAAAAAACACGGGAAAAGATTGTGTATAGTGAAACCCTTCTAAAACCGTAGTGGAAGTTGTTGGCATATAGTAATAGTGAAACGGGAAATATGGCAGAAAATCCAAACGTCATCCCTGAGGTATCCAACCGGGATATCCTAAATAGTATAATGGCTATAGTGGCGAGAATACCACAGCCGAGTCATGGGAGCAACGTGTTACGGGAAATTCAATACTTACCCGAATTCGATGGGGATAGCGAATCCCTAATGCACTTCATCGTAATGATAGAGAACCACCTTCGGAATACTATTGGAGATTACCAAGCCACCTGGAACATCATACAACAAGTGAAAATCAAAGGTCGAGCTATGGACCTACTGATCATCAATGGAGTCACTTCGTGGGAACAGGCGAAGGAGTTATTTAAACAACACTATCGACCGGTCATCAGCAGCAGCGATCTTACGAAGGAAATCAGCAATATGAAAGTACTCACACTGATGCTGCTACTCCTGATGACACCAATGAACCTAGTACAAGCAGCACTTGTAATAACACCAATCGAAAGTGACAACGGATTCACAACGATAAGCATGGGTGAAGGAGAAATCATCAACCAAACCCAAACCATCATCCACATAGTAAAAATAAAAATGTTGATAGACACCTTACAGGAAATAAAAAAATTTGAAATTGTAGGACAAGACTCAGAAATAAGAAAGGAATGTAATACAATTTTTACAAAAATACATAGTATCATGCCTCATAAGACAAGATCAAAAAGAGGTCTCGTAAATATAGTAGGAACGGCTCAGAAATGGTTGTTCGGTACTATGGACAACTCAGATAGGGAAGAAATAGAAGAACACATAAAAGCTACTGACACTAACAATCAGAATGCAATTCAGGAACTAAACAAGCAAATCAAAATTAATACTCAATTAAACGGAAACATAAAAAACATAAGAGACTTAGTTTTGAGAGATAGGGAAGAAATAGAACGCTATCAGAATGAAAACCAACAGTTACAAAATACGATACTTAAACGCCTACAACGAACCGAAATACTAACTAGATTACAGATGTTAGAAAGAGTAATTGATAATTTGTTAGACACGATAGCTGCAGCGAAAATGGGAATAACCCACCCTAGCTTACTCACTAAGGACGAACTAATCATGACAGATATGAATTGGAGCAAATTAAGAAATATTAAGTCAGGGGTAATGAAATATACAGATGATGCCATTATTATAGCTTTGAAAATACCAGAAGAGATTATAACACGTCCAATTAAAATAATCGTACCAATACCAAATCGAGAAAAACAAGAAGTTGACTTAGAACCCTTTGTTGTAATTGTAAACGAAGGAAAAGAGTATAAATATAACGAGGAGAAAATTAATGTTAACGAATTAAAAGAGAGAAATGATTGTATTAGTAAGCAAAATTGTTTAATGAGGATCAATAATAATTTTGAAATTATTAATCTGAACGAAAGAACTTATATTATTAAAAACGCTAAAAATGTAACCGTACAAAATAATTGTGACTCTAGAAATTTAACTTTTGCTGGAAATCTTATTGTTAATATTCAGAATTGTAATATTAAAATCAATGACGCTATAATTAAGAACAAAGAAACTAATTATACATTTCAATTCTATTATGAAGAAATAATGAAAGAAAATGCCACCATCAATACGGTGTTTACAAAATTTAAGGAACTACAAGAAATTGAAAATAGACATAACCTAGAATTAGTTCAATACCACAAAGTAAAAACCTATTTAATCTCTGGTACATCCATGTTAATAATTATTATTGGTATAAGTATCATTGGAATCGTAATGTACAAGAATGTCAGAAGTACCGGTAAAATTAAAATTAAAATTGATAGCTTAACAGAAGAGCAAGGAAAAAAACAAACGAAACCCTCAAATCAAAATTTCCAGGAGAAAACTTTCTCTAAGGAAGGAGGAGTTAAGTATTGGTCGTAATTCTTAAAAATAAAAATATACAATGTGTCACCATACTTGCTTGTGTTTGCATTCTTCAATTGCACACCATAAATTCTTATCGTCATCACTTTTATGTGACCCATAAAAGTAACGATGACCGAAAGAGTAAACAAGGAAAGTGAACCAATGCATTCGGCTGACCTCTTGAAGAATGTAAGCCCAATCAAGTCAATTGGGGGACCGTGTTGAAATATTAAAAATAACAAAACCTTCTTCGGGCATTCGATTCGATCTGAGTGGTAGTTGATAGTAAACTCTCATCCGGATAGTACGGTGCAGCCCTGCTTAAGACAGCGGCCGTATTATTAATAGTAAATAAAGAACTAAAACCGTAATTATAATAGAATATATATAATAAAGAGAATATATTAAAAAAAAAATTACGAAGTTCAGTTATTTATTTCGCGTGACGTACACAGATGCTCTGACGTTGATTTTGGAAAGGAAATGAGCGAGCGGCAGTAGAAGCAGTTTTGAAAGAGCGCAGCAAATGTCAAGCATCTCCTAGTTTCTTCGAAAAACAAACGTTTGCACTTAATTTTGAACATCGTTTTTGAGGTGCATCATCGTTCGTAAATTTCGAGTGCGGAGAGCAGACGCCTTGCGAGGCTCATAGTCTCTACCAAATTTCATTTGGTTCAGCTCATCCGCAACTGGGAAGCCGAGGAGGTGCTGGTTTGGAAGACAAATCAAGGATCCCCTTTCATTGTCTTGTCTTCTCCCGAAAGTCTTCTCAACTTCCGCTGACCCTATCACTCCTTCGCACAAATTAACGTCTTCATTCAAATCATTTCGGTGTCCTAACGCGCCGAGCACGTATAATTCCACATCAGTAGAGCCGCCGCCGCCGTCGCTGCTCCTGTCACGAAGTAACCTTTTTGCACTCCATTGAGCACTCAATTGCTGGAGACCACAGATCAAGTAGACTCCCCCTTGCTCCATTCGGAGAGCGTCGCATTACATGACACGATTCCGAAATCGAATTGTACACCATGACGGCGGTGCGGCGCCAAGGACCACCGCAGCTGTGCACAAACAAGAGTGCGTTTGCATGCGAAACAAATCCGACAATGTGGACCAATCTGCCCAGACAGACGTCAGAGTATAGTATCTCCACGCAAACCGATATTTATGATTCCACTTAATCAAAATGCCTCCCCAAGCCATGGTTAATTGCCTGTCAATTCGAATCAATTGCCAAAGTCAATTGGTTGCGAAATAGTGATGTGCGCCGCCAGTTGTTCACCGCGTAGAACGTGCCTCATCACGCCGCCGACTCCCGACTGCCGACTCACGACTCCCAGCTACCGGAGCGAATCGCAGATTCACAGTAAAACGAACGATTTATGGAATAGACTGCTGTCGCCAAACGTGAAGTGCACGTCGCGCGTGTGAGTGTGTGCCGGGCGACAAGATGTGACAATCAAAATCCGAATTTATCTGTGCAAAGCCGCAGAGGAAATCCCCGGGATATATACAGCATCTCTGGCGACGACGATGCCACTAGTGCATACCTCAAGCAATTCGCTCACTCTGGTGGTTTTCTAATTATGCTAAATTTACGTAGCCCCTCCCGCGTGCGATGGCTCATCGCTTGGGAAAGTGTTTACTCGAGAAGTTGCACGGATGGAATGGTGGTCACCCCATTAGTCGTCCGCCCACAAGCGCAGCTAATTCAGCACAAGGAGCACGACGGAGCACGCTAGAAGCAGCAGTTGCAGCACTCTGGATGCATCTGTTGGTTTATGATCTCACAAATTGTAGGGAATACTTTTGCGCTGCACTTTGCTTTGGCAGCGAGATGTTCGGCTGCTCGCTCCTCGTGAGTGAAGTGACGTGGAGCTGGCAAGGCGGTGGCGATGAGTCAAGAAAGGTGCCGTCAGTGGAGGGCTGACGTTCATGACGCCACCACTGATGAATCGACTAGGAAGCGAGAGAAGTGAACATCGTGCGGGAGAGGAGAGGGCGCCGCAGCAGGATGAAGATGGAGGCAATTTGTCTGTCAGCAGGACACACAGTTTGCGGTGTGGTTTATTTGCTTGGGAGATGTTGGCAAATTTGCAGGAGATTTGATAACAGGCACGAAGAAGCTGGCATGTGATTGAGCGGAGGGATAAGAGGCTGATGATTTTGGCAAATGATGTGCTTCGAGCGGAATGGATAAATATTGGCCACTGCGAGGTGGATTGGCCGTTCAGTTGGGAATTTTGCGTTGTTTTAAGAGGTGGCTGTGCAGAGGAGAAAGGATGTCTTCAAGCTCTTCGGTTTCGATGTGTGTCCAGCCATTGCATCGGAAAATGTGAACCAATCTGCCGGCAATTTGGATGATTTTGGCTGCCATCTCCACTTGGAGACTTGAAAACGGTCTTGGATTTTAGGACAAGCTTCGGGGTTGTTCATGGAAATACTGTGGGGCTTGCAGGAAGAACGAAAAATCATTTGCATTGGCATTTGGCGACTCTGTATTTTTCTCTCGGTGGGGCTTCGACTGGAGGTGAGGTGGAGGTCAGCTCATACGGCAACCACTTCTGTTGCGTTAGGCAGACTTTATGTAGACGAAGAAATAGTGGGCCCCAATTTGCGTGGTGAATGTAAGTACTCTGTGGTGGCTGTGGCGTTGTGTGTACGTGCGTCGACCCTTAAGCAAATTAACCTCGCTGGTTACATTCCCGGCCGGTACTACGCTAGGTCCTAGCTCTCTATGACCCATGGTATTATTGTTATTACTACTATTACTATTATAATTATTGTTATTATTATTATTATTGGTATTATTATTATTATTATGTAATGACTCTTAAATTTGCGAAGCTTCTGGCGATGTACCTCTGTGTATCGTCACTGCCTCGAGAGAGGTGTTGGCATATAATTGAAGGTTGCCGCGTTGTTAGGAATTTGATCATCCACAGACTTTCGGCACAACAGTCAATGTTCCTGCTCTCTATGACATGTCGCCCATGACATTTTTTGTCAAGTTTCTTCAACACTCTTCGTTTATATCGTCCCTTTCCTCGTTCACCTCTCCCTCCATCATCTGATTGGATGATATCCTTCCCTCGCACTGACAGCCTTTCTTTCCAATTTGCCTGACTGAAGTTGCTTACATTGCCCCGCCGTTATTCATTCACGCGACGTGCCCGACATGCCTTAATCTTCGCGATCTAATCCACGTTACGCATTTATGGAACAGCTGCCCCGGTTCCGGGATTACGCGCTCGTCTGCCTTCACATTCAAACACGCGAAATGTTTTGTCCTATTTATTGGTTGACTGCACTGCACATCCTTAACAGGCTGATGTTGTGTATGTACACAGCCTTGTTTAACTTTGGAGTCGATTCAATTGAAGGAACCAATCGTCATGTGGCAGCAAAGACTGGGCTTTAATTTAGTTCATTTGAATGTGTATGTTCATTTAACAGTGAAATTTGGGGCAGACTTTCATTGGATTTCATTGGATTATAGTTTTGTCCAATTCTACATTTCTCAGTTGGTCCTTTCCTTTCCCGTTCCTTGGGTGGTCAGCTCATTATATTCCACAGCCGCGACTCTTAAAGCCCTCGCTCATAAAATCTGTTGCGGGACTACGTTTAGATTCCTCAGAAACTCAACGAAAATAACCGACCCAATGAGTAAATCAGTCAACTGCAACATTTGCTGTCTCTCTAGCTCTCATAAGGCCTTACAAGGTTTTAAGTTTTTGACGGGATGCAACGCACGCAACGGATTCAATAGGCTGGTGCCTAAGAATGTCCTTGCATTTATGTTAAATTTCTTCGATTCTGCATATATCCTGGCTCTCACTCAGGGTCGGTTGCAAGGTAAAGAGACTAAGCATTTTCGAAAGGAAGATGAGATGTTCAAGTTAAGACGATGAACCATGGTTGAAAAAGACTATCACAATACGGTGGTCCTCGAGGACTTGCTCATATCCCTTCTTTCGTGTGCTCTCCTTGAACAAACTCAATGGTCCTCTATGATCCTTAAACAAGAACGTTAAATAAACTCTTCAATCCAGCAACAACTTTGATTGACACCAGGGTTTGAAAAGAGACAATTTTTTTTTGAAAATGTATCAAAATCAAAAAAAAAAAATTGTACTTAATAGTTTTTTACTGAATAGCAACTACAGTGCAGGTTCGATTATTGCAACTCTCGATTTATGTAACCAATGTAGTGGACTTACCTATTTTCGATTTTGGCAAAGATTCGAAAAAGAGTTTTCGACTCTCGAAATGGTACGACTCAAAATATATACCTACATTTGTACACATACAGTGGGTGTCATTAATATTCGGTTTTTTACTTGAATGTGTGAAAATTGCAGTTACAGGGTGAAACCAAATGGTTTTCAACACAATCATTTCCGGCTCGGTAAGTTCCTTAACTTTCTTCGAGATTTGCACTTTTTTGAGTAAAAAACTGTGACCATTGCCACAAGATAATGAATTTACAAGAAAAACTATGAAAAAAGTACCTTCATTAATATTCGGTTTTTTTAACTTGCATTCCTCTTTACGGTTTACTAAGATCCCTATGCTCGGATTTGTATGTCTGTTTGAAATTATCATTCCTACAATATTATTTGGTAATAGCGTGTTTAAAATCGTCCACAAGTTGAAAAAGAAATAAGATGGGCCGCAAAGGAAAGAACACTTCGCTGGAAAAACGCGAGTTGGTGTTAAGCCCCCATTTAAACGATGAAATTTACAACGAAATTGCGGAAAATTTGAAAATGAAGCCTAATACAGTCGGTGACATCATAAGACGCTTCAGGAACGAAGGCCGTATTGAATTCAAGAAGCAAAAAGGGCAGCCCAAGAAATTAACAACAGCGCGAAGAACGCATAGTAATAAAAAAAATTAAAGATAACACCCGTCTTAGTGCACCTACGATAGTAAGTCAGCTGCTCGTTGAATGCGGAGAACATGTTTCTGAGTCTACGGTTTGCAGAACTATCAGATCAGAAGGGTTCAACTGTCGCGTAGCTAGGAAAAAGCCCTTTATCAACCTGCACAACCGTAGTATTCGCCAAAAATTTGCTAAAGATTACAAAGAAAAAGATCCAGTTGGCGGGAAGATGTAATTTTCGCAGATGATGGAACGGTTATGGAGTGGCACAAGAAGAATGAAGACCTAAAAAGCAATCATTTGAAGGCAACGGTGAAGCATGGGGGAGGTCATGTTATGGTGTTGGGGGTGCATATCGGCTAAAGGCGTGAGCAATTTGGTCTTTATAGATGGGATCATGAATAAGGAGCATTATTTGACGATTCTGAGAGAAAATTTGAAAGAATGCGCTGAAAAAATTGGAATTTCCAGGTCCTTCAAATTTTATCAGGATAATGATCCTAAAAATAAAGCCCATATTGTCCGCGAATGGCTGCTATACAACTTTCCCAAAGTTATAGCAACACTTGCTCAATCACCTGACATCAACCCCATCGAAAATTTGTGGGCCGGATTGGATCAGCGAGTGCGGGAGAAGTTAGTTAAAAAACCGAATATTAACAAATGTAATTTTTTCATAGTTTTTCGTTTAAATTTAATATCTTGTGGTAATGGCAAATGTTTTTTACTCAAAAAATTGCAATTCTCGAAGAAAATTAAGGAAGTTACGGAGCAGGAAGATATTGGGTTAAAAACCATTTGGTTTCAAACTGTAACAATTTTCACACATTCGAGTAAAAAACCGAATATTAAGGACACCCACTGTATGTGTGTCCCCTTTACTATGCAATGTAACAGCAAGAGAGAACTGTTGACGCCATCATATATCGTCCAGACCTAGTTGCGTGCAGAAATGAAGTACTATAGAGATCACCAACTTCACAGCTTCACAGTTCCCTTGCCTATCGACGAATTTGAGTGACTTTTTGACGGTTATTCACGAAACACTACTCGTCACTCCTTTTTTTTCAGGCGAAAAGTTAAAGTTACCATCACTAAACGTTGGAAAAAAGTTAGCAGGACTTTCGATAATTAGGCTGAAGAAGGCAGTGTTCCTTTGGGATCAAATTTTGTCAGAAGGATCTGATATTAAATCTAGATCTAGAGATCTATAAATAGATCTCCCAACGGACTCAACGACTGGATAGCAGTTGGTTAAGTGCCTGCCCTTCATTCGAGTAGTCCACGGTTTGAAGTCGCATCCTGAACGTCCCGAACGAATTTAGTCCTGAATATTAAAAATGATAGCCATCGGACTACACTTTCATATTTGGGTAAATGTTCCTTACTTGCTAAAACTGGAACGAACATTCATACAATCGTGGGGCGCCAATAAACATCGCCCCATACTTGATTTGTACGCAGTATCATTTTTGCAAGGCAGAGCCTAGAATGAAGTTATACAGAGGTGGCTATCATATGTGTTAGCCATGGTACCCTGGGTAACATCACTGGCTAACATATATAGAAGCCATGGCAGCTAATGTGTAAAAATATTATTTTCGATCTTAAAACTATGTCACGCAAGGTCCTAAGTCCACAATCCCCAATCCAATTACGGCCTTATAACCTACCCAAGTGGGTCTTAACTCCACACGAAATTTCTGTGGACTTATGACCCTTTAAGTGTGGACTAATGGCCCACAAAGGTGCGGTTTCGATATACCATAATAGGGCCAAGAGAAATATGATATATCGGAAGTGTCTGTCAAATTTTACAAAATTATTTTTAGAAATGAAATAATAGCTGCGTTTTTTTGCAAGCGTATATACGCCTAATTTTGAAGTGCACAAAAAAACGATCATCGGCGCTTCATGATTCATCATAAAATCTTGGCAGCACCGACGACATTTATGACATTTGCTAAGCCGTCACGGGTGTAGTTATGGATAGTTGATCGTCTATCACTTGCAACGCAAGAACACTTAATAATTATAAAATAAAAAAAATGTTCATCAAATGAAAAGCAGAGACACTCTGGGTATACCAAAAATTGCATACTTATGGATGCGAAAAATTGAAAAATGATCTAATACATCAATCACACCAGCAAATGTAAGCCACATACACCAACCTAAACAATGAATGAATAAATTCTGAAATGAACACACAGAAAATAACGATTGGAAGCATTGTTTTTATCCGCGCTTATTTCTTAACCGGCGATTGATATGATGAGTAACGTAAGCGGATATAGGGTTTGTTGTTAGTGTATTTTATGCATGCAATTTAAAAAATTAAGCGTATATACGCTTGCAAAAAAAAAACACACCTAATGTAAAACTTTGACAATCCGTCAAGAAGTTTTAAAGTTGTAACTAATTTAGCTCCAGGCGCCTGCCTGACAGTTGTGGACATACTCCAGGCGCCTGACAGACAGTTGTTGACATACACATAGTGGAGCGAAGAAGTCGCGTGACCGGGATAAACCCTACCCACCTCCTTAATTGAATACATCCGACTTTTTCGCAGGCCAAATTTTACATTTGGTCTTATTTTCTTGAGTCTTATTTCACGTCAGCGCACTTTACCTTGCACCTACTCCAAATCGGTGACGTGAAATAAGTCCTGATAAAATAAGACCTAATGTAAAATTTTGCATAGAAGAAGATTTGGTGTATTTAAAGTACGGGTTAGGTGGTTGGCTTCGCTCCCTTCTAGGATTTTAACCCTTTTTCCGAAGGGTTTAACCCTCTCACGCGACTTCATTTCTCCGCTAAGGGTATGTCAACAACTGTCTGGCAGGCGCCTATAGCTGAGTTACTTATAACCTTAAATCTTTTTTACGGTTTGTAACGATTTGTATCTTTATGAACGATGCGTAATTGATGAGTAGGAGTAACAAACTTCGGCATGTTTTGAAACTCCTCCGATTTTCTTTTAATTGTAATCCATCTGTTAAGTTATAAGTATAATTGTGGACTTATGACCCACTTCGTTTTTTCATTTGTGGAATTATGTCTTAAAAGATTATGGATTAATGTCCCACCTAAGCGGGTTATAAGTCCGCAATTGAATTGTGGACTTATGGCTCTCCCAAGTGGATCTTGAGTACATTGTGGACTTATGACCCTTCACCTCATGAATCATCTATCTTCTATGTATGCACACTAAAACCATTGTCCTTTATATACTCTTAAGTGATAAGAGGTAGAGCACTGATGTCTCCGGGAACTTTGTTAAGAATTTTGCGAAAAAGGTTTTGGAACGATTTTTTTCCATTATTTCATGCAAAATGGAGTTTTTATATGTGTAGCAACGCGCTCCGGGTACAGACACTTACGTTATTTTTACAGCGCTGAACTAATAATAGGGCATTTATTTATTCATACATATTTTTCTTGTTTCGGGATTTATGTATGGAACCCAATAACGTCGTTGTAAAATCGACTGAATTTTTTGGAAGTGTACTTGTGCACAGAAGCATAGACGACATTATCGAAAACAGAACAATTGTTTCGACTTTTCCACTCCTGATTGACATTCCCAACTTCTCCCGAAGTAAAAAAAAAATAGAAGAAACACCTTAACCTTGTCAAAGTTGCATAGACAACCTTGCTAGCTACTTTGTCTTTCGCGTCTGTTTGTGAATTCTGAATTTCTCAGAATACCTTCCAATTGACTAGTCGATAAGTGATTGCCCTGCCGTGTGATTGCACAGGGGGGTACGTCAATTGCTGGCAGCACAGATGAATGGCTTGACACTATCACGATCTCTGACGATGTTTCCTGCGACTGACTGTTCTGGGAAATTATTTAATATTGAATGATTTTCCTATGGTCCCCGTGGTGTGTTGGCGTCGTTAATTGAGTGGGGTGGCAACTTCTATTCTTGGTGTAGTCCTTGTCTCTCAAATCATCCTTGGTGTGACATTGGTTCATGCACGTGGGTCAGAATTATTAAGAAGTCATTATTTCTTGGATGGGGGATATTTTGACTTGATTTTGATACAATAGAGAATGATAAAGCACGGAAATTATTGAACTACAGTGGAAGCAGCTTGAAGCGACTGTGAATGGTCATACGGATCGTTATAATCGAATGTAGACAAACAAAAAACGAAATTGTTTTACAAGAAAAAAACAATCATTTTACAGAAGCGCTAAATCTAAGATCAACTGTGTCTACAACACATTAAATAAGCTCTAAAAAGAGGTAAAAACTCCACAAGGCGTCATGGAGCAGCAGTGTTCAAACAATTTCGGAGCAATGAAGACTAGGGAAGACCACCGCTGACCTAAAGAAGTTACATCAGGCTAAGAGCGTAAATTTCGGAGAGTTTTCTAGTATTGGAATGTCTTCGGTTCCATACTCCAAAAATTTGTCATTGGACTTGCTATAATTTGGAAAATAATACGCTGGACTCACTTTAAAGGACGTTCTAAAGACTTGGAAGCTTAAGTGTCGAGAGTGAGTTGATAGGTGTACCTTTTAACCGAACCTGCTGGCATATCTTTGCGGTTTTCGGGTTAATTGGTTACAGTCACTAAGTTCACAGGCAGTCTTGTTTCGCGGACATTAAAGGCAGCAAAATGTCACACATTTTTACTTTTCCATCTAGGGTTGACATAAATACATTTTCAAGTCTTTCCTATTAAACATAGATTAAATGGTGTAGAATCATTTTATTTTTAGTATTATTTAATTTTGTAAGATATTTTGAAAATAAGGAAATAAGTAATCACAGTGATGGACAATGGAATAAAAAATACAGCTTTCTCTTCTAAACTACCTCCTTTATTATTTAAAAGTGGCGAAATATCGTTTTTTTTTTATTCGAATGTGCGCGGTCCAACCAAAGCAGACGTCCACTGGTGGGAACAAACTGGTGGCAACAAAGTATGGACATGTTCCTCTTTATAAGGAGTTGGTACCATAAACCTCGTAAATGGAACTATGATGAAGGAATCTTCCGTAAATATATGTACTTGAAAACGCAGGTGTGAACATTTAAACAGTAGTAGGTAGTCTTTTCTGATACCGAGTGGACGTGCTTTAAAAGTTTGTCTAGTGCTTATCGGAATATGAGTTGTCTAGAGCGTAATCAGGAGATCTAGCGTGGAGACACAGAAGGTGTTACTTGTAGTGACTGCAATTGCATATTTCATTGCTCTTGTGTTAATCTTTGCAAGAGGTTCCAATTAACACACTTTTTGAAATCATCAAACTTAAAAATATTTTAAAATACAATTGAACCCAGTATCGAAGAACAATTCATCACAGAAGTTTGGGACATCATAAGGGAAACTGTGTGACGAAATCGAGAGTGAAGTTGAATAGGAACCAAAGATCTGGATTGAGGTGTGGTTGAGGAGGTCTTTGCCTGTAGTATTTTTTCTCTGAAATGTTACCTGAATTAACTAACTAACTCTTATTACAGTAGAATCTTCAAAATATGAACAGATATGAAACATGCTGTGTTCATCTTTTCCACGCTCAAATTTAGTTAAATATCTTAGATTCTTATCGAGATGTGAACTTGCCGATAACCCACTCATAAAAGAACTTAATCGAGCAACGGAGGCGGCACCTCCATAGCACAGCATCATTATAAGACTAGCTATGTTCATAGTAGCTTTATATTTATTCTTGTTTGACTGTTATTTATTTGTTATTTATTTATTTACTTATGTACTTGGTTATTTGTTTATTTATTCATCTATTTATTTATTATTTATTTATTTATTTATTTTCTTATTTGCTTATTTATTTATTTATTTTTTACTTACTTATTACTAATTGTAATATATATACACAATACAATTTATATGAAGTTTTTTTTTTCCATTTTTTCCTTCAAAAGCATTCACGAGCGACTAAAAATTGTAAACCTTAATAATAATATTCCAGAAGTTAGATAAATATGTATCAAATCTCTGCACAAACACTTTATAACGAATGAAATTTATACTGGAAATAAATCTATCTATCTATCTAAATTTAGTTAAAAAATAAAGCACCAAACAAAAACAAACATAAAAATGAATCTTATTAAAAAAAAATAAACAAAATAGAAAAGTTGTTTATAAAATGTATAAAAACAGCCTTATTGAGAGGTTTTTCTTAAAAAACTGCTCTATGGTAGAATGCCGCCCCGAAGAAAGTTTTCTTACAAATTCGTTCATTTTTCCGAGATTCTACTGTAATTCATCTACTAGGTGTTGTAAGTGCTTAATGGGTTGGGATTCAGGTGGTAAGGTGATGAGAAGATGAAATGGCCGTCTGCTTTCGTTATGAGTTCCATTTCCTAAGCTTTCATCTGTCATCCCATCTTATGTTTTTACCTCTTCTTCTTCTGGTGGCGCTACATTCCGGGGTGGACCTGGGCCTCAACCAGTAAGCCACTCCAGCCGGCACGATCTTTAGCCAGCTGTTTCCAACTGCGCACACCAAGCCGAGTGCGCCTTCGGTTTCGTGGGCGTCCTCTATCGTTGTCCGACTGATTCGGAGTTGAAGATTCTTCCGGCTGGAGCCGTGTTGCCCATGCGCTCTACAGCCATCTTAGTTGTTGAATCCGTAGACGCCTGGCTAGGCTCATGCCGCTGTGCAGGTCGTGGTTGAATCTTCTTCTTCAATAACCATCAATGCAAACAGGACCAAAGAATGAACGCAGAACTTTTCTCTCGAAAAGACCAAGTGCTTCTTCATCCGCTTTTGAGATTGAAGTTGAATAGGAACCAAAGATCTGGATTGAGGTGTGGTTGAGGAGGTCTTTGCCTGCCATGACTCCGCACCATAGAGCAGGATAGGGATGATCAAGGTGTTAGATAATGTTAGCTTGGTCCTTCTAGAGAGGACTCTACTACTCAATTACCTCTTGAGCCCAAAGAAGCAACTATTGACAAGAGTTACTCTGCATTTGATCTCGTTACTGGTGTTGTTCGTACTGTTTACTGCGGAGCCGAGGTAGACGAAGTCCTTCACTACCTCGAAGTTATAGCTGCCTATGGTGATGTTTTGGCCAAGTCGTCGATGCTTATACCTCAATTCAGTGAAAAATTCAAACTTTGAAATTAGTTTATGTCCGCAAGCAAAATTGAAGAATAAACTAGTGCTGTTGTCCCCAAGGAAAATTGTCTTGTCGTTTACGTTACCGTCAGGTATGCGATCTGTTTTTCGAATCACTTTGTCGCACTTTTTTTATAATATATGGCTCAGTACCGATTTGCTAAAGCACTTACTGAGACACCACCTTCAACGCACCAAAATACGCTAAGTGAACGATAATCGTGGGGTGAAATGATAAGAGTAACGTGGATAACACCGACGTCCATTGCGTCTTATCCATTCGATTAAAGTTTCCATTTTAAGACGATGGAAGCTTTTGTTTCTAATGTCAACTGAATCACCTTGACTGAAGACACCCACCCACCGGTCTCAAACTAATCTAAAGGACTTCAAAACAATTGAGATCTTCTCTTGTTTTTCTTTCAATTAAAACAACCATTTATTAGACCTTCCGATTTGTTAATACATTTAATTAAAGATATTTTCTTTCTATTTCTTTTTCAGGTAAGTCAACAAATTCGACACGCAGTACGACTGTTCGGGGAGAATCTGAATATATGCACGCCACGTGCCGGCTGGCTGCTATTTTAGTTATCTTTTCCGATAAGGTAACGTGTAGAGAGGCAAATAGTTTGAAAGCAGTTCGCATTTAAAGTAACTCAAGGTCTAGTGGGTACGTAAGTAAGTTTGTTGTTGTCTCAATAACTACAAACTTGGGTATTTTAATTAAAATCTCACTCAGTTTCATTTCGTTTTCCGTTTTTTTTTTTATCTGTGCGCGTTTGGTTATGGAAGAAGGCGGTTTTTCATTGACTATCTCCTGCTGACAATTGATAACTTACAACGAGTTATGTAAATTGTAGGTTAATTGGGTTTATTACCGCTATTTAGTGGGTGTGGGTGTAGATGGGGTATGCTTTTGAATTGTTTTAGGGTCTTTTGAATACACTCCACCATGGATTTGAAATCCCTAGTAGCACAAGCTGGTCTGCAGCTGCCTTTTCTTCGATTTAAAATCTTGCTGTCTCAGCCACCGAAGGGGTTAAATAATCCAGGAGATCAATACGTCGGGCCATTTTCCGTAATTTAGTCCAATCGCAGCGCCATGCGGTCGTCGGTTGTGAGGCGTTGTGTTGCCTGGGATCAGAACTTCGACTATAACCTCATTAAGTTGAGGATCGAAAGAGAATCAGTGATCATTGATCATTAGGTTAGCTTAGGTAGACGGGCTGCTAGTGCATTCACCAGCACACTTAGACCATATTGGTCCATTGTCAGACTAGTCAGACTGTTACCACTGATAACCTACTCTAGTGATAGTGCCTTTAATTTGATCCCAACGGCAAATGATGACTGGACCCGATTTAAAAACCAGATAAAAGCGTATTAACTTTGCTCTCACTGGGATTCGAACCAGGGGCAGGCACTCTAACCAACTGCGCCGTCCAGTCGTTCATCATTGATCAATGGTCGCCTTCATTTTTGTACATTGAACAACTTATAGTTCTTCCAGTCCATAAATCACACCAAGCATAGACTTTTAGTGAATATATCGGGGCTCCGGATCCTTTAACTTGGTTTATATAGAAATTATCCCGGAATCGAGGAAGAACACCTCGGTCGTAGATCCAGATATCTTTGGCGAACAAGTCTAACGGCGCCTGGATAAACGATACAAGAAGTCGTTGTCGAAAATCCAGTCTCCTCAATTTCGGTTATGTGCGTCATATAACGACTTCAGTAGGAGCTGTAGAGATGATATGTTACTCCACTATCTGGGAACGATTGCTGGGTGTACATTTATTAAAAGCCTAGAAGAAGCGACAAACGTCAAGTTAAGAGAGACATCCTCGATCACTAGACTACGAAGGACAACGAAAAACCAACGTCTGCTCTGGATAGTGACATTAAAATGGCATCTAAGTGTAGTTCGGAAGAATTCGTGCTAGTGAATCTTACAAGCGTATCTACACCGTATCTTATGGAAGACCCTCATCGCTCTTTTGTGTCAACGCTTGATGCTATTTGTCAACAAAATGACGGGTCCTTATAAGTTTGTACTCAGGCCAGGGAAGTTCATATTCCACAAGTGACACAAGTTACAGGTCCTAGATTAGACCCGAGAACTGCAGATCTACACGCAACATTGACTCACAAGGTGGAATAGGAAAACGTGCACAGAGGTGGTCTACACCCCATCATGTTCAGGCGTGAAAGCCTCTCAAATTTTCCAGATTGTCATGGTCGGCAGGGCCGCATCCTAGATTTGTGCAGGCTGTACAAGGGTACAGGCCGCCAAACTCTTCGGGGCGCATTGTGAAGGTCCAGACTTCAAAGTCCATTCAAATTCTCCAGATTGTGTGGAACTAATACTGGAAATAAATGCTGCTCTATCATAGTCCCTATATTTGTGCAGGCTGTACAGGGGTATAGGCCGCCAAACCCTTCGGGGCGCATTGTGAAGCCTATTAAATTCCTTAGGCGATCCGAGTCAAATGAGCGCCCGTTTCTTCAGTTTAACTTATCTGTAGCAAATTCTGTTATAACCCCATCACAGTCTAAACACCTTAACAGGCTTCACAATGCGCCCCTAAGAATTTGGCGCCCTGTGCATTTGCACATATGCTGAGTCCGGCCCTGTCGACCGTGATACAGCGGCGATTATTCGCTACTGAATGCTGCCTTGTCAAGACGAAATGGATGGACTCTTACATCTTAACTCGAAAAACACCTGGACTATGCCGACAATGTATGCCCTCTGCCTTACAGAATAATGGACCTTCACCAAATGAGGTGAACACGGCAAAGACAAACATGATCAGTCTAAGACCAAGCTCATCAATTCACATATGTATTGCTAGACAGACGGTTGAGAGAGTAGCGAGGTTCCAATACCTTGGGAGTATTGTCGCAATCGATGGCAGAACCGAACTGGCTACAGCCAACCGCATAGGCAAAGCAAAATCTGCATTTGGGATGCTATATACAATTTGGCGAAGTAAAGCTTCAACAAGCTACGACTGTTCCGTTCCAACGTTGGATACGTGCTACTATGTGGATGTGGTACTTGGAGGGTGAGAACGACTATCACGAGGAATCTGTAAACGTTTGTGAATCGGTGCCTAAGCTACATCTTAAGGATATTATGGCCAAGCAAATTTTATCAGAGAACGGGCCATGAACCTATGGGGAGTGCAAGTGCATTGGTCACACTTTCCGAAAGAGTCACAGAATAACCAAGCGTTGCAATGGGCCCCGCTTAGTCAGGATGCCACGATGCGCGGTGGTCCTAAGAGTACGTGGCACACGGCAACTGGGAAAAGTTCTGGAGAGCTGAGGCACATTTCCAGAAACCGGATTCGATGACGCGTAGGCATTGTAGAGGCCCCACAAGGGGATACAGGATATACGAGAAGTAAGATGAATTATTCTTCACAGTGGTAAACTAGAGCTGGGCAAGGAAGAGTGTAGCCCAGCGCTGTTCACGTTGTCATATTCGGCCTAGTGAGCAGTCCGTGTCGATATGCTTTTCTCGGGCCTAATCCAGGACCCGCCACAGTTAAAAAATCTGATCTACTGGGATTTCGATGCAGGAAAATTCAGGGACTTCGAATATTGACTTTAAGCAATTTTCTTAAAAAGTACTCAGGGACACAGTCTCTGGCCTGGACAGTGTAGATGTCTTGACTCCTCCGTGGGAACTATGAACTTTGGTTAATCAGGCCAACACTTTCCAGTCAAGAAGACGTTCAGAGTTGACATAAATATAATGCCTCCTCCAATCACAAGGGGACAACAGGACGCCAACCCAAATGGTTGCTGGAGAGCTCAGCCCAGGTCCACGTCGGCCTGTAGCAAAGAACGAAATGATTGCGACAAGCTGCAAATATTATCACTCTTTGCTAAATAACCTGCATTTTGCCCCAAATGCCAGCACTGATTGCCTGACACCGATTCCAATGAACACTTCAATCAGCCACATCCCACAACCCGCACACGCCTTCCACAAGCTATCGTTTCAACCGGAAACACAAGTCATTGAAACTGAAATACATCAGAAGTGGCCTCAGCACGACCGAGCGATATCCAAAAAATTGATTTATATGAACAACCACCACTCAGAGCAGACCGATAATTCTCATTATGTATGCAAATTGAACGACTAATTGGAAAGCCAAGGCACCGAGCCACAATTCTGCACTAACCCAAATCCACACTCTCCGTTCGCACTGCCAATTAACCGTCTCCTCTCCGTATGGCATATTTGTTTGTTTCATACATTATCTCGATCGTGAACAGCAGCAGCATTCAGCACTCAGTGCAAACCCACACACCTGCCACGCTGGTGGTTCTAATCGAATCGAGTTAATCAGCAGCCGG
Organism: Eristalis intricaria; assembly: GCA_964034865.1. NCBI lineage: Eukaryota > Metazoa > Arthropoda > Insecta > Diptera > Syrphidae > Eristalis > Eristalis intricaria. The sequence goes on from OZ035875.1 coordinate 64,366,094, forward strand.
CCGAATCAGGGCCAAGGGGGGATGCGGCCCGTGACGGAACCGGTGTGTCGGAGCATTCCCCACTATCAGCTCATCGTATATCACTTATTGTTAACAAAATCAATGTTGAGTTGGTCTAATCTCTGGCAAAGGTTCGCGTGCGTCCGCGGCGAGGTAATTAAGGGCCACCGCGCGGGCGACTCACGGATAAGGCGGGAATAAATAGAAATGAATGGTGTCACCGAAGTCATTGTTTACGGTTTACGCAATTTGCGTTCAGGCTGCATATCGTGGGTGAGAGATCATCGTTCTGCCGCGGAGCATGCAATGGCGTTGCCCCTCACTCACGGGAAATTTATCGCCGGGTTACGCGAACCTGATTTCGGCTATTAAAGTTAACTTCATATTGCCATGAATTATGTACATTTAATATTTATTTGTATTTTGAGCCCCGGTTAGCTGGCCTGACCGGGCGACGAACCGAGCAGGTTTGCGGTTGCAACCTGCGTTCGCGATAAGCCAAAAACCGGCGCGATTCTGGGGGGGAAATGATTTTAAACTGAACAAATGTTGTGGGAATAATGCCCGTTTGTGGTTATTATGATTTCGATTGTTTAACTGGTCGGGGGTGGATAATGGACTTAACAGTATTACATCATTCCACTCTGCACTGTGGGCTAAGCATGACCGATGGGGAGAGAGAGTTTCAATTTGAAACACTCTACAGTAAGGCAGGGACGGCAATAGAAGTGCATCTTTCGTTGCCAATTGATTAGGAGCCGCCATTCATTCTCATTCATTCATTAGAACGGCCAATTTATGGAAAAGGGCATGAAGTAGAAATTAGCGGTTGTGCGGAACGATTATAGAAGTTTTAATTGAATGGTGCCATTGACAGCAAGAGCTTTAATGATAAGCACAATTCTAAGAAAAACGTGTTTATAGACGGTTGTGATCATATCTTCACAAATTGTAATAAAACTCAATAAAATTTTAATAGGATATATAAAACTTTTGCAATCTGGTGATTTGCCTTTTTTATTCTGCTTTTTGAGATTTAATTTGGCATCACTGTTCGCTGTGACGGACAAATTGACAATCGAGAGGCGACTTATTGCCACTGCCAATAACCTGTGTCACTTAACTACGAATAAACGTAAGTATGTAGCTCATAGAATACTTTGAGTTCGTAACGTCAAAGCACCCGTTGACAGTGAATCACTTGACGCACGGGTGGACACAATGAATACTTCAACGCACAGCTGATTTCATTTGAGTTTGGGTAGGTTTCTTATTCAAGTTGTTTTATTTATACTGTAAAGCGCTTTCTATTTAAAAGTGACAGCTGTCAATGCTCAAGGAAAGTGCAAAGTTATAATGCATGAAACAATAGTGCGTTGCGTATGCTGACTTACGAAGAGTGCGCGAGTGACGCGTTGAAATTTATAAGTACTGTCGACTCCGCTCATTTGCAACTCAAAAATTGCAGAAAATGTGTTGCAACTAAGCGGAGTTTTCATATAAACGATGTTCGAATATAGCCAACATTGTTGTACCGCGATAAATTTCTTGTTGCATGTAACCAAAAGCTTCGTTTAAGCGGAGTGCATATAAGCCGACGCGACAGTACTCAATTTTTAACTTTTCAATAACTAGAATTGAAAGAGCTCAACTGATGGGTCAGCCGAATTTTCATTAAGATGTGCCCTTTTAAGTTTAAAAACTCAACTGAACAGACGAGATGTTCAGTGTACAGTGGACTCCCTCCGAATTGTCACGGGATTACATAATTTGTTCGAGTTAGAGAGAGGTTTTTGTAGGGAAAATTGAGGGAGGTCTATGTAAAATATGTCGAAAAAGTTCGAGTTAGAGAGAGTTTCGACTTAGGGAGAGTCCACTGTATTTGTAAAAGATATTTTAAATTTCAATATTAAATCGGATGAATTTTACTGGCTCCTAGTACGTACCAGATAAACATGAGATGACATTTTCTATCCTCCTCCAAACTATGGTCAACTTAACTCGAACATTTTACACACATTTCCCTCAATTTTTCATACGAGAACCTCTCTCTAAGTCGACACTCTCTCTTGCTCGAATAAATTATAGTCTCCCGTGACATTTCGACTTAGGGAGAGTCCACTGTATATACAAGTAAGTACCTACATTTTTGTAATCAGCGGATTGTTAATTCAATCCATTGATGATGTATAAATAAATAAATAAATTCACTAATTTCAAATGACTTCGCTCTCGTTAAACTATTTTAAGTTAGCTGTTTTCATTCTTCAAATAACAGTTGACACAAAATACTCTCAGTTTGGAGGAAAAACACTCAACCTCTATTACCCAACGCAACTCTCTCTCAAAAATGCCCCACATTTTTTATAATGACGTGCGTTGCAGCGTTGCCGAAGATAAATGTTATAAGATATTACGGCGGTCATACAAGGGGAGTATTTTAAAAAATATAGTAGTACCGATATTTTAGGCCTTCAAAATTAAGCGTAAACTTTGTTTTCAAAAATTTTGCAAAAACAAAACTTACAAAATCCCGTGTTAAAGAGAATAGTGTTTACAATAAAAATTTTCTTAAATTAAATATCTTTCACAAATAAAGCATTTGATTAGGAACTGAAGCTAGCTCAAGTCAAGGCTTTCAATATCAAGAAATCAATATAATGACATCAGACATTAAGGAACAAATTTAAGTTGACCCTTCCTCTAAATTTAAAGGTCTAAGGCCTATTTTATATTTCAACATTTTTTCATTAAAACCGGTGCAGCGTTAAATGTCATATAATTATAGGAGCGCTTTTTTACAAGCGTATATACGCTTAGATCTCAATTTGCAAAATCCTATATCCGCTTAAGTTACTCATCGAAACTCATCTTATGAAATAAGCGCGGATAAAACAATGCTTCCAATCATTATTTTCTGTGTGTTCATTCCTGAATTTATTCATTCATTGCTTAGGTTGCTGCATGTGGCTTACGATATTAGCCCCTGATCGCTTTTATTCACGCATTTGTAGGTGTGGTTGATGTATTAGATAATTTTTAAATATTTTTGCATCCATAAGTATGCAACTTTTGGAATACCCAGAGTGTCTTTGCTATACATTCTGTTTACATTTCGTAATCGATTCTTTTCATTTTATGAAAATAGTTTTATTTTATAATTATTAAATGCTTTCGCTCTTAAAGTAATGGTCACGCTACACAATCACAAATCGAAGATTGTGCCCATTAACGATCAACTAACCCCTTACACTCTTCCACCCCCTGACTGTCGCAATTGTCATAAATATCGTCGGTGCTGCAAAGATTTTATGATGAATTGTTGAGCGCCGGAGATCGTTTTTTTTTTGTGCACTCATAATTTAAGCGTATATACGCTTGCAAAAAACACAGCTGTTCTCGGCTAACACCTTTGAATTCCATTACATGAATCAATAAAGTTGTGATTTAGTAAAATTAGATGTAAAAAATCATGTAAAATGGATCTGTAAACAGTACTTGTGAGTCGCCGTGGCGTAGTGGGTTAGTGCGTCGACTCCTACGCAGAGTGTGCCAGGTTCGATACCCGAATTTACCACCTTAAATGATTCACGTCTTCCACCTCTTTCGACAGTGCTCAAAGAGTATTCCTGCCTAGAAAAAGTTTCTCAACTTTACAGTCTCAACAAACAGTAGGTCCCTTCCACTCGTTAAAGTACAATAGCACGCACAACACGAGTGGTTGCTGAGAAATTAGGCCCAAGTCCGCCTCGGACTGTAGCGCCAACAATATTATTATTTTTAAAAACAGTTCTAATATTTGGCGGACTGGGATTGAAGGAGCAAAAAAAATACAGTTTTGTGGTGTCATTTAGCTTTTCTTGAATTTCTGAACCCGATCTAAGTTGCTGTCAGAGCACTCAAAAAGTAATGTATCAATGTCCCAAAGCTCTTACCACAACATGTTCAAGAGATTATCACCGAGTAATAATCTTTTTAAAATTTTGTTTTTAAATTAACAGTCGTGAAGAAAAAGTTCCTTAAAAAAATTTAAGTACTCTGCGGGAGCTTTTTTCTGCTGCATGTGGACGGAGAGGTAATGAAAGGGTTGTCCCATAAAATAAATCGTATAGAGACTAATAGAGACTCTGACTGAAGCAATGTCTGATGCAAAAGATCTAAAATTTTAAAACGGTATTGAAAAATTATCGAAGCACTTAGTGGATTTAGCATCAAACTCAAATCTTAACCTAATCCACCTATTTTTCTAGTCTTTGAAAAGAAAAAAAAAAAGAAATAAATAAAATAAAGTACGGTCGCGAAAGGAGGAGTACGGAAGTGTAAAAAAGTAGTACAATACTCCTATAGGACTACTTTCGGCAGAGCTAGCCGTTTGATAATGGATTAAATTTTACGTTTTTCTTTTACGATGCTCTCATGTCTCTCAGTTTTTACCAACCCAGGTCTACACAGTTTATTGTGCATGGCCACTGAATTGTGTGCATCGAAAGACAACGCCAGGACAAACGCACTATTGTGTTTCAGCCGTATGTTAGTTCGGCGTTGGTCTCTGTGTCAACTCTCATAAGAACGCATACAACTGCCGGAGCCATTACGCCGAAGCAGAGATTTTAAATTGTGTGAAAATACTTCGGGAATGTCCAGTTCGTAAAACTTGTTTGCTTAGCGACCAAGTTCATTTCTGGCAGGACAACGATTCCATGTGCAATCAAAGTGACGACGTTGCCAAAGGTTATATAACGGGCGTCCCGTCGTTACGTTCCCTTCCTGGAGAATATAGACTCTTATTTTTTTTTTTGAACACTGGGAAATTGTCACGACTTCGTGAATTAGCACTCGAAGTGAGCGTAATGAAATTAATTTTCAAAATTCGATGTCCTTTGTGAGCGGAAAAGGTCTCAATTCGCATCCCCGCCGTGTTTCCGATTCCAAACCTAGTCAGGGACGGACACCACCTTCACAGCTTTAAACTCCGAAACACAATTCAACTCTAGCAACCTTTATCCAAGAAATGTTCCTTAAAGAGTTGCCCTTGTCACCCCCGCTTTGCTGAAACTTATCGCGCCCCCAAGGGTACCGTGGGAGGTTTCACTCAAAGGAAAATTTTGATTAGCGTTTAGACGCAGTAGCTTGTGAACCAGAAAATACGTCAGTCAGGCAGTAACCCGAGCGTCTGCTCGTTCAAAGGGTCACTTTTCCCAAGTCACGTCCATAAAAACCATTCCAAAGCCCCTTTAACGCTGTCCACTGAATCCTACACAATAAGCAGTTTCGCGAAATTCCCATCCGAGGCCATAACTCTTTTTTAAAACTCAATTAAAGAATCGCTTCAGGTCTCTCTCTCTCTCTCTCTCTCTCTCTCTCTCTGTCTCAGTCTCTCTCCAAATGGCTATACAGAATAATAATAATAAAAAAAAGATGTATTTAACGTTCGCGAACCCGAAGTTTTCCCAGAAGTGTGTAGCATCTGTTGGCGATAAGCGCTGTGCGCCCGCCCCTCCGCCGAATGCGTGCCCGCGAATATGTGTGCCACAGCGAGAGGAGGATGATAACACACCACAGCACGAAATGTTTTGAAAAAAAAAAAAAAAACAAGTGTGTATCTAGCCAAGCGTATCCCATATGGAGTTAAACGCTGCAGCGTGAACATGGCACCGAACGGCATTCGAACAGAGATTATCCACTTCAAAAGTAAACCGGAAGCCAGAGTTGATGTCGCTCCCCGTGGTCCCCCGCCCATCCGATGTGTATTGCGTTGGCGGGGGGTGGCCGGGTTCATTTTTTTTTTCGTCTCGATTTCATTTAATCCAATCTGCGAGATAGTGGGAGCCGAATGCAAATAATCACAGCGCCCATCCGCTGCTTAAGTGTTGAAGTATGCTTTGGGGCCGATCAAGTGCTGGGGGATTAAGAGTGGCTGTCTTGATTTCTGTTGAGTCTGGTCGGACTTTTGAGGCACAAAAAATACTGAATTAACACATGGACCATGAACATTCGGATTGGGACTCAACCGGATGTCGTCTTTGAGTGCAGAGGCAAGCATGCTGCCGGTTGGAGTGTCTTGGCGAGGGAGTGGATGCGGGGACAACGTGCCTCGTAAGAATTGGAAGAAATGTGCAAAAATTGCAAAGATTAGGCATAAGTGGGGGTTTTTTTTTTGGCGGGAATGGGCAGATGTCTCGTCATTTTGCTGAGATGGGAAAGTCGAAGACATGCCGTCCACTTAAAAGAGATGTGAAACAGGAAAAACAAACGATTGCTGGCGCGATGGCTTTTAGAGAGGTAACTTAATGCATTGGAGGAGGTTAAGTGAAAAGTGGGTTCACATTTCAAGAGTAATGGAATTAAAACTTCTGTACTTCCGCAAACCGCGTTAAATGATTTAAAAAGAACATGTACTTTGAGACGCAAGGCTTAAACACATCGAGACTGACTCAGATGTCTTCGAGACTGTTCGACAACGCAACAGAGGACGTCCACGTCTCAGGTGTCGCAAGCATGTGGAACCCACGTTGGTTTGTGCAATTGGCCGCAGCTAGTCATAGATCGTGCTAGCTGAAGAAATATCTTGGTTGATATGGTAATTCTACACAAATGTACAGAGCAGGACGTATGCCGCGGCATGGTCCTCCTCGGATTGTAGCACCACACAAAAAAAAGCGGAATATTTTGAGAATATGGGCCCACGCCGTAGAGGACGTATTGTTATTTGGGTATATAGCCCGCACCTTTGCATCTATTATAATAATAATATAATATGGGTGGCGCGACAGTCCGAGGTGAACCTGGGCCTAGCTTCTCAGCAACCACTCGTGTTGTGCGTGCTATTGTTCTTTCACTAGTGGAAGGGACCTATAGTTTAACGCCGACTCCGAACGGCAAAGTAGAGAAGCTTTTTCTAGACAGGAATACTCTTTGAGCATTGCCAGTGACTCGAAAGAGGTGGAGCCGTGAAATATGATAGGTGGTAAATTCGGGTATCGAACCTGGCACCCTGCGTAGGAGTCGACGCACTCACCCACTACGCCACGGCGACCCTAGCATCTATTGTGCCCCCCTTATTCATATCCGTGTTCTCCTACAAGTTCTCCACACATGTAGTTCTTTTCAGAGTTGTAATGAGGGTTATGAACTCCTGTTGCACGAAGGTGGCAGAGATTTATTCTAGAGTAGTCTCTCTAAGCCAGTTTCGTTTAAGAATCTGAGAATGAGAGAGGGTTCTTGTGCCTTCAGTTCTTCATCTGATAGTAGGTGCTTTGGCAGATATCTTTGTCTAGCTAGTGCCTCACGAAAACCCATTACATTTTCTGGAGTTTCATTAGCTTCTCCGTAGAATCTGCAGGGACCTTCTTCTGATGCCCCTAGCTTCTCCCTGAGCCTGTAGTGCCCTGTTAGGATACGGAGACCGTTTCTGCTCATTTCGTTACATGCCATACACCTCTTTCGCTTATATTGACCCAAGAGATTCTTGGCCTGCTTCATGCCATGAGCGTTGTTACAAGTTTCTGCCCGGTTCCTTATTCCCATTTCCGTGAATTCTTCTCTGAAGACATGGTCTCCTACAGTGCCAAATGGTTCAGGGCTCGTGAGAGGTTCCGGTGCTCCTTTCCTAGCTAGGGAGTCGACCAGGGAAAGTCCTTCGGCATGTCTTCTAACGAATGAGCTATATGTGTTCGAAATGTGTGTCTTCCTTATGCTCAAGAAGAATGGTTATCTTGAAGATTTGTTTAACGTTTGTGCACCTACTCCCCCAACTCTATGTGCTAATCCACATAAGCTTGTTTTGATACAGGACTAGATTTCGTAACCGCAGAAAATTGTAAAACGCAGAACTCAGAGAAGAATTTGAATTCCCAATAGTCATTGATGCCTATCCCAATCTCTCATTCACATCCCCACTCATAATTAGTACAATTCGTTGACTGTGTGCATACATGTTGAAGTTTGAATTATAAATGTGTGCTGCAGCAAAACGGCCGGAAATTACGGTTTTTTCTCAACCATTTCCACACAACGTGGAGGGATATCAAGCGATTCATAAAAAAAAAGTTCTTGGAAATACCATCGATATACCTGCGCGCGATGTTCACTTGTTGTGCAAATTGAAGTCAAATTCAATTCATGAACCATGAACAAAATTAGCCTGTATCTTGTAACACATTATAATTAGTCTAGCTCTGAAATTTTATCTAAATCGGCTAATCCGTTCAGAAGTTCAATACTCACAATTTCAGCAAAATTGAATGATTTGTGTGTAGCTGTGTATATGCATGCATGGATGCATAGATAGTATGGGTATGACAAAATAAGAAAAGTGCGAAAATGTTTATTGTTTCCTTTTCGTTTGGTGACTCAGGCAGTCGTTCGTATATGTTCGATTGAGACGTAGAAAAAAATGAGTGGTTGCACTAAAGCAAAATATGAAAAATGTGTGTTTGGAAGTTACAACACACTTGGGGGATGGTTGATATGCAGGCCTAAGCAACTTGAAATGATTTCATACCGGATTAATGCAACCACTCTTATTTTGAGAATTTTGTTCCCGTTTAAAAAGTGCTCGTAACTTCCGAACCGACTTAAAAATTGTCACATTGAGTATCTAAATTTTACAATGATTTTTGTTGAAAATTTCAGAGCTCTCCGACGTGTAGTTTCGGAGCCTTTGTCGGTCAGACACACCAACTTTCTGCTTTATAGTTAAGATAAGGAGACTTGCATTTCAGACAACCCTCATCTTGGTAAGAAGAGTGTTTGATATGCGGTTCCGATAGCAACGCCAAGATATTTGTACCTATTAACGAGAGTTCTAGTCCATTTTGTTCCGAAGTCTTGTTACACGTAAAACTCTCAAGTTTTATGCGGTATGCGAGGTACACTGGACTGCGGATATGCATAACTTTTATTTATAATATGTTTATCACCAGACCATTACCATGACACCATTTCTTACAACTCTGCTTGCATCGCGTTGGCTGCTTCTTCTGAAGAATTCCGATATCCGATGCTGTATCATCCACATAGGCGAAGACTTCACTATTTTTTAAACAATTTAACATGTCATTAGTGTACAAAATTAATAGCAGGGGACCTAGTATTGATCCTTGTGGGACTCCGTGGTATTCTGTTTCTGTTCTGTTATTTGAGTGTAGAAACTTCTATCACCAAAGCAACTGTCCATTCAAACTCACAATTATCCGTCGTTGTTAAGCTCTTCTGAGTTTAAAAGCTATACTGAAATCCAAATACAAATCCAAAGCACGTTGACGTTTACTAAGAGCCGTGTTTATTTCCTTTGCTAAATCCCCAACTAGCTGGATTTTTGTGGGTGATATTGTGTTTTTATAAACTGCCCTGTGCGTTCGACCAAAATTTGCTCCATGATTTTATCAACGCCTGGTAGGATGGCCGATAGTTAGTAATCAGTTTCTTGTTAAGTTTCTCCTTGTTAGGTCCAACTACGGCCTGTTTCAATTTCGAAGCTTAAGTTATTAATGGGATGAATGTTTGTGTTTCCTCTTAGTTCTACTGCTCTGCCATCCGTTCCAGATGCTTTCTGCGGCTTGAGCTGATAGATTACAGTGAAAGCTCCTATTACGGACACTCTCTTCTTCTTTCTTTTTTATTCTTTATTTGGCGCTACAGTCCGGGGTGGACCTGGGCCTCAACCAACAACCCTCTACAGCTAGCATGGTCTCTGGCTAGCTGTCTCCAGTGTCGCAAGCCAAGTTGGTTGAGGTCCTAAACGCGGGTGTCTCTGTTGCGTTGTCCCACGGGTTCGGAGTCGAAGACTCTTCGGGCCGGAGCTGAGTTGTCCATATGCTCTATATGGACTATTCATCTTAGGCGTTGGATTCGAAGACGCCTAACTAGGCTCATGCCTTTGTACAGCCCGTACAGTTCGTGGTTGAATCTTCTTCTCCAATAACCATCAACACAGGACCAAAGGTTGAACGCAGAACTTTTCTCTCGAAAAGACCAAGTACTTCTTCATCCGCTTTTGAGATTGTCCATGCCTCCGCACCACAGAGCAGGACAGGGATGATCAATGTGTTATATAATGTTAGCTTGGTCCTTCGAGAGAGGACTCTACTGCTCAAGCCCAAAGAAGCAGCGATTGGCAAGAGTAATTCTGCGTTTAATCTCGGTACTAATGTTGTTCGTACTGTTAACTTGCGAGCCGAGATAGACGGTGTCCTTCACTATCTCGAAGTTATAGCTGCATATGGTGACGTTTTGGCCAAGTCGTCGATGTTGTGCGTCCTTTCTTGATGACAGAATATACTCCGTTTTTTCCTCATTCACCGGTAGACCCATTTTAGCCGCCTCCGCCTCAATGCCAGAAAACGCCTCATTGACGGCTCACTGAGTTCTGCCAATCACGTCAATGTCGTCCGCGTATGCTAACAGTTGTACGGACTTCTGGAAGATCGTGCCTCTAGTGTTGGCGTGTGAGTCTTGCACGATCTTCTCCAGGATGATGTTAAAGAAATCATATGACAGCGCGTCGCCTTGTCTAAAACCTTTTTTGATGTTGAAGGTCTCGGTGAGTTCGTTACCGACCTTGTTGGAGCAGCTAGAGTTCTCCATCGTCATTCTGCACAACCTAACGAGTTTGGCAGGAATGTCAAAACTAGACATGGCGTTGTATAGCTCGTGGTGGTGGGTGGTGGTGGGTGTCGATTTGCATTTCTTGGGTATTTGCCAGGATCTGCCGTAGTGTGAAAATCTGGTCGGACACTCTCTTAGGCGGAGAATTTCTCATGACCGTGGATTTTGAATTGATGTTCCATACATTCCCATGGACCGGCTGTCGCTGTCCGCCTATGGGAGCTTTCACTGTAATCGTTCTCTGTACTTTCGTCGTCTCTCAGATATGCTGAGTCTTTTGCTATTGTGTTATGATGTCTACTAGTAATAGATGTCCTTGTGTGCATGACTGTCCTTGTGTGCATGATGTTCCAAAAATCATTCGCCAGTGGCTGTATGTAATGTGCTGAGATGATACATTAATCTCTCCTTTTGGAAATTTGATTTCCTAATCACATCATCCTTCGGAATGACCAAGAGTGGTAGCTTATTCACTAGTCCATCGAAATGCACCTCTCTTTTCCCGTCCCTTCGTTTTTCATTTTCATGATGGCCTTGTTTGCACATTCTGCGACCACTAGATGCAAGAAAGTCATCTACAATGGCAGCGGTTGGACAGTGAGACATGCCAACCTTTGAACTTTATTGAGTGCTTCTCTTCCGCTGATCAGGTTGGTTCTTTTGGTCCATGCCGTTGCACTGTAGGCAATTTTTGGTCTAATATTGGCAATAATTATAATACATAAGGTCGCCGTGGCGTAGTGGGTTAGTGCGTCGACTCCTACGCAGAGGGTGCCAGGTTCGATACCGAATTTACCACGTTTCATATTTTACGGGTCCACCTCTTTCGAGTCACTGACAATGCTCAAAGAGTATTCCTGTCTAGAAAAAGCTTCTCAGCTTCGCTGTTTGGAGTCGGCATTTAACTGTAGGTCCCTTCCACTCGTGAAATAACAATAGCACGCCCAACACAGGAGTGGTTGATGTTAGAACATAGACCCAGTTCCGTCTCGGACTGTCGCGCTATCCATATTATTATTAATAATGCATCCATCTGAAGGCTTGAACTGCATCCCCGCCAAGCTTCGACAAATCCTTAAAGCACGCGTCACTTTCCTGGTTATCCTGGTATAGCCTTACTCTTAGATATTTAACTTCGTATTTAAGGTGCCCGCGCAACTGGAGAACGACCTCAAACAACTTGGTGGATCCAATCGCAAGTAGCTAGTCGAAGATCTGGCCCCATTGAAGAGGGTTGTTGGTTGAGTCCCTGGACCACTGCGAACAGAAGAGCCACGCAACAGAAAATAATATTTATGTCCCTTCCACTGGCTCGAACTAAGTTAATCCACTTTCTTTCGTGTCCAGTGCAATGTTGCTTACCTCACTACGGCAACATCGATTCATTTGCAGATTTAGATCAAACAGTTTACGCTCTCCCGTCAGTCGAATAATTGACCATCGACCTTTCTTGCGTTTGCTTTCATCACTCCTAACGTTTCAAACGTCAATCAAATGCCAAAGTTCATATCTCTTCACTGCAAAGCGGACTCCAATTTCCAATTGGATTCCCATCCTAGGCGCTCTCCATTCGTTGGAATTCTTAGAAATTCAACGTCGTCCTTGTCACCTTCGAAATGAAACCGGCAGCAGTCCACTCGGGGTTCCTTTCATCTTGCTCCTATTGCCGCCATCAAGATAGGCAGTTGATTGTCTTGAACTAAAAATATTTATTTCATTTTGAAAAAAAAAACGACTTACTGACACAACGACGTCGATTCCACGCCCATTACGATCCATTGCGAGGAAGAAGTCATTGAATAAGTCATCAATCAAGCCATCGAAAATACCATCTCTGTCGTGGCTCGCGACAACAGGCCGTGCACAACTGGAAGAGGAAAATAACAAAAGCTCATTTAATTTCTAGCAACAGTTTCACGCCTCAGCTCAACGCAATTGTGCCACCCATCGGGTCCGCCTCGCCAATAAAACCATCCCCCACCCCTCGAACGATGACGGAGATGGAGATGGAGACGTTTCAGAAACTCTACTCCCGTGCGGCTCGATGTTCAGTGAATCTTATCGATTGGAAATTCTCAACATAAATATTTAAGAATCCAAACCGAAAAGAATGAAAGCACAACAATTGGACGGGGGGCATGTCGCAAATGGCGCGAAGAGGAGGTGGAAGCTCAAGCGCGCTACACCCCTACACCCACGACAAGTAATCTAAGAATCTCCATGGATTGTTTGTGTGCGTTTTTTTTCCTCCACAGTAAGTCTTGCTGTCATGACAGCGTCGTCTTATACATCATCGCGTTGCGGAGAGCCTTGAGGGGGGTCATGCCATGCCAATCTGCTGTGATGTCGATGGAAATCTGAAAAGCGGCTTCCGAACTCCGTGAAGTTTATTTCTTTCTTCGGGATGCCTGTGAAGAATGAAATTAAACAAATGAATTCATTTGAATTCGAATCACACACCGTCGTCAGTCACCCTCGGAGAGGTTAACAGTGCACCCCCACCCCCACTGAGTGAGTGAAACCCGTCGGCACTCGAACTGGCCGTTTGAGTGGAGCCGCTGGGCCATGAGTGTGGATCGTGGAACGCAACACACTTGGCAACTCACCACGGATGAATCATCAGCAGCATGGGGCAGCACACCACGCGGATGGAGGGCGCAAAGAAAACGACAAGCAAAACAAATCACTAGACGTGCCGCTATGTGTACGTGGTGAATATAAATGAAGCGAATGACGTAAATACTCCGCACAGCACGACGGAGTGGCATAAGGGAGGAGGACACCCACAGAGAGAGCGACTGGCTGAGAGAAGGGACAAACAAAGAGAGTCAATGTAAACACATCATTGTGCTCTCTCTCTCTCTGTCGTTCTCTGTCTCTGACAAACATCCTCCCATGCCACCCGAGTCGGGTGGGTTAGTCGTGAATTTGTCGCTTTTGTTTAACAACAAGATTCAACCGACTAAGGGTGGGACGTGAACACGATACAACGACAGAGCACAAAGATACCCCAGCGCCAGCCGCACACAGCACACAGCACCCACCCAAAGCCGATTCCATTTCCAGGGCTTTTGAGCGACGCTTATGCGAAATGCGCTCCCAGATTTCGCTGTCAGTTAACAACCGAACTCCGTGTGTGACGCAACGTGGTAAATTGCTGTGTGCTACATTGGACGAATTTCAAATTTCGTGGTGTGTTTCTGGTTTCTTGAATTAATCGTGGTCTCTTGTCTTTTCTTTTCGTGTGTCTGTGAAGTGCATTCTGTGTGAAATTGTGAATCGGGGGTTGGGTGCAGATGCACATGCAAGGACCGCTGTTGACCGAATTTGGGCGGCGAACGACGAACGAAATCGAATCGAATCGGGGGCTGGGAAGCAGGCGAATGTAAATCGGCTGACTGCATCTGTGGCTGTGGCTGTGAACGGTCTTTGTGCCAGTTTTGAGGCGACTCATCGTCATCGTGGCTGCTTTCATTGTTCAATTGCGAATGCAAATTGACTGATTGAGATGAGAAATGTTCGGGTTATGGGAGAGTTTATGTGCTGATTCATCTGAAATGGCTTGGAAACCGATTGTGACAGCCTTGAGCGATGAATCGATTGTGGGCTGGTTTTGTTGATTCCGGCATCCAAATCGAGATGTATTCAAGAGTTTGTCTCTATTCCGTTCCATGTTTGGATTTAAATCACTGCCTCAGTGCCAACACGTAAACCTACAGCTTGCGACGAATTGTTTTCGTCTCTAATTGGGTTTCAGATACGTGGTGGTGGTACCTACCTGCAATTTGGATTGTTGACCGACATTGTGTGTGATGTTGCAATTTATTTTCTCGCAAAGAGGAAAAAACAAAAAGAAACAATAATCTCTCTATCTGGCGTGGATGGTGAAGGTGTGGGTGGCACGCTACGAGTGCGGTGTCAAAATAAGTGCGAAACTTTTGATGGGACATTTTGAATTCACGGTTGGTTGTAAATTTCTTTTTCGCATCACACTTTTTTTTAATGGGATGCAGTCGAGACTTTGTGATGAGATCGGGACGAAGAAGATGGAGGGTGGGACTTAAGTGAATCAGTGGAACGTGGTCCAACAAATCGTGTCAATTTTCATTTCAAGTCTTGACTTGTTGATAAGGCAGATCATGGGTATGTCCTTTGCGTCTTCCTTTACTCCGTTCAAACACATGTAGAATCTGTGAAACGTCTTTACACGTCCCTTCAGTTCTTCTGAAAAACGGACATTGCTTGGCTGTTGGTTTGCGGCAAATTTGTGGTGTTTCAAGATCATTGCCTTGTCGCTCCTACTTTTCCTTCACTCTTGACGTCTATTTGCGCGCTGTCCAGCTTGTCTTTAAATCAATAATCCGATCTGATCATTGGACCTTCCACTCTCAAAATGTTACTTTTTTTGTGAGCCCGAACTAAAGCCCTCTTGCAGAGTTAACGCTCCTGGTCGTCCTACTTGCAATTAACGAGTCGTGTAAACATTTGTTTGTAAAGCTGGGAGCGAAGGTCCTCTGCGGGCTATATCGCCACAGAAAAATATGAGCATTCAGTGCAAGACTTCTCAGTGCCATTGACACTTGTTGTCGCTCAGAAGTTACACATGAAACTTCGAAGTCAAAGAATTATTTCACGAATATGAGATCTTCGCCGACGTCAGAATAGAATCGTCAGAACTAGAACAAATATCAGTGTTATTTGAAAGCGTTACGGGCCTGTGCATTGGTCACTACTTTGTTCGTAGAAGTGAATAACTAACTACAGTGGACTCCCCCTAAGTCGAATTGTCACGGGATACAAAAATTTGTTCAAGTTAGAGAGAGTTTGACTTAGAGAGAGGTTCTTGTATGGAAAGTTGAGGGAAATGTGTGTAAAATATGGCGAAAAAGTTCGAGTAAGTTACAGTTTCGACTTAAGGAGAGTTCGACTTAGGAAGAGTCCACTGTAACTAATAACTCAATTTACGAAACTAGTAGAAATTAAGACATGGATACCCGAGGTTGTTGCACTTACCAGGTCACATTTTTTTTCAATAACTATTGATAGTCAAAATGGTTATGGTTCCGTATCAAAAATGTCAATTTGTTAAAAAAAAACTTACATTTTTGAAACCGATGCAAGTCGTTATAGTTGAACACAGTTTTCTAAAATTGGACGAAAGTTTGTGGCATACAGGAAAAATATTTCGAAATTGGATAGTTTGGTGTTGCGAAATTCGAGTCTGTACTGTATGCAGTAAAAGCGGCATTCACATCGTATGATGTGTCCAAATACTTCAGAATAAAAATACATCATGATCTAAACACTAGCAGAAATGCCTTGGTTAGTCTGGCAGATACGACTGGAAGGCGCAGTTGGTGGAGGGCCTGCCCCTGGTTAGCGGGGTCCCCGGTTCGAATCCCGGTGAAAGCAAAGTTAATACGATTTTATCTGGTTTTCAAATCTAACCATTTGCCGTTGGGATCAAATCAATCAAAACGGCACTACCACTGGAGTAGTCAATCAGTTGAGGTAGTCTGACTGAGGATATCGCAATGGACCAATATGGTCTAAGTGTGCTGATGAATGCAATAGCAGCCCCACTACTTAACCTAGTCTGGCAGATCATGGTTTGCCAGATGACTTTGCTCAAGTAACCAAATCATTCAATATGAGCAGTCATTCTGCAAGTTAGTCAGATTTGTGTTACAGAAGTTTTTAACTTTTTGCCTTGCATAAATTTGTCTTTCATTTTTCCAAGCAATTTGTCAAGGAATGTCACAAATTTTCTGGGTTCGACAAACAATTTAAATAAATCTCATTGACGAGCTAGATTTCGACACAGATTTACTATCATGCCCTTAACGAGACTTCATACAGGACTCGATTATGACAAGTCAGTTTGCGATGACTGTGGGTCGCCGTGGCGTAGTGAGTAAGTCCGTCGACTCCTACGCAGAGGGTCCCAGGTTCGACACCCGAATTTACCACCTTTGATAATTCACGGCTCTGTGGCAACGCTGTAAAGTTTAAAATGAGAGACCAACGAAAGAGTGTGCATGGCTGCCGGTGGAGTAGGAAAAAGAGAGTCAGTCTGGAAGGATATCTTGTAAGCGACGGTCGTACATAAATAAAGTTTAAGGAAAACGGATAAAAGTGTGTGTTTTTATATCTTAAATAAAGAAAAAAGAAGTTCCTGACAATACCTTACAGCTTCACCTCTTTCGAGTCACTGACAGTGCTCAAAGAGTATTCCTGTCTAGAAAAAGTTTCTCAACTTTGCAGTCTTAACAAACAGTAGGTCGCTTCCACGCGTGAAAGACCAATAGCACTCACAACACCAGTGGTTGTTGATAAGCTAGGCCCTGGTCCGCCTCGGACTGTCGCGTCACCCATATTATATATTATTAGTTTGGGATGACTGCTCGGCACATATCGAAAAGCAACTCGGACGTAACCTGTTCGAATAATCATTTTCAAAGGTGAAGAGATTGCTGATTATTGCGATCTTTCTCATGGACCCACAGCGGCAAATCGCACTCTTTTGGTGGCAAGTTCACGTCACATCACCAAAATAACTCGTCCAGGAATGTCTTTTTGCAATTACACTGGGAAGCGGGTAGTGTTGTATGAGTTGCTTCTTTGTCTTGATGAACTATATGCCTTCCACATCCGTAACTTTGGTTTGAGACCGATTCGGCGGCAATGACGAGGGATGGAGTATGGATCAAATCTGGTGCAATCACCATTTGGCGTTGGGATCGACACTATCACTGGAGTGGTCTATCAGCTTGTTAGTGGTCTGACTGGGTATCACAACTGACCAACAGTGCGCTTGAGTGAATTCACTAGCAGACTTAGAGCAGGCAGCAGAGAGAGCTTCAAGCGCATAAACGGCGTATGTTATCTGTAATATTCCGTGTTTAGTTGACTTCAGTTCTGAAGAGGGAGATCGTAAAAGTGTAGATGTAAAGCCCCAAGGCAGCTGGTCTCGCCGTAAAATCGGCAGATGTGGACCTTCTTCAACTGTCCATCCATCGGCAGGCATTTTTTCAACCATTTTGATGTTGAACTTGTCCTTGAGATATTTGCAATTGAGCCAGTCTATTGATGGACTACAGATGGACGCTTATTTCGCCCAAAATCTGCTCGTAATTCACGAAAGCTGCCTGCTATAGTGTCACTATTTCTGTACAATTTTGGGACATTCATCGACTGTTAAACTCTCCCAAAAGGCTAATCTTGAACAAAACATATGCTGTTTCCGGTGACTGTGCTACTGGACGCAGGTGATTGAAATTGGATATTTTGCAGAACTTACTTTCGGAGTTGTCGTGTTAAGATTGTTTCTGAGTCATTTTTGGGTCTTTGCGCTCTAAATGGACTAAGCAGTTGCGTGCAGCGTATTCGTAGCGTATTCCTCGTCCACCTGAAACTAACCTATTCCATGTTTGTGGTCCTTTATGGTAAAAAAATGATCCGACTTGCCTTGAGATATGGTATGCAATTAGATTTCCAGATTTCACTCATTATCGTGAATTTGTGTGTGGGCCTAAGTGAACATGCAGATGCAATAATACCAACAGATACCTAAGGCGTACAAGGAAATCGAAGGCGCTAATGTCAAAGGATCCTGTCTCGTTCTTGCCTTGGGACGGTGAAAAAACCTCGTCTTGATAATTACCGACAGCCTTTCTGGTTTTACTTAGAAAACTATAGCCACACTTGTTTAGACGTTAATTTCATTGCAATCAATGTGCCCAGGAAAGGATTTTTGATACATTTTCGTGAAAAAGAAGCCTTTGTTCTGAATGCAGGGAAACAGCCCACTTCGAATGGACATCTAAAAATGCCATCATTCATCAGTCAGTCGAATTTAAAAACTGCCCTCGATTTCGAATAACAATTCGTCCTGGTGGAGTTGGATTCTTGTTAAAAGCATTGACTGGAAAAAATCTGAGAGAGAGCTCAAGTCACTGAAGTTTATTGTCGCTGATTAGAGCTCTAGTCAGTAGTCTCCTTGCTTGTTTGTGTGGCACTACAGACCAGTGTGAACCTGGATCTTAAATTCTCATCCCCTGGAATCTGTTGTATGCGTGCGTTTAGATCCCAAAGACAATTTCTTCACGCACCGCAAATAGCCGACCCAATGAGCCGGATGTGTGTGCATTCCACTTTTGTACAAATCCAAGATGAATTCGAAATTTTCATGTTTCCGCTTTATTATCAGGAATTATTCAAAAACAAAGCGTATTCATTCAATCAGAAAATATAGTAAAGACAAACACATAAGGAGCACTCGAATGGATTTCCATAGAAACATCTGTCAACCGCACAAAAAGTTAAAAGTTGACAAATTCCATCCGTCTGGACGCATTCCACTTGTGGGTTGCGTTTGCTGCTTCCTTCTCCTTCTCATTAGGGATTGTGAGTCGTCAGAACGCAACGGATTCTTTGAGCTAGGGTCTTTAACCAACTAGCCCGATTGATGATGACTAACTGACTCAAGTTGGTTGAGGTGTTTCCCTTCCAGACTCGTTCTTTCTTTGTTGTCCCACTGGTTCGGAGTCGAAGATGGAGACTCTTGGTCCTTCTAAATGTTCACAATCTGGGACTCATCCATCAAATGCAACTGCGTACCCTTCAAGCTGTACCATTCAACTCGACCTCTAGTCCCAACGACGACGACCAACAATCAACATTTCCCATGCCCAGCAACACCATCAGATTGCGGCAATTCATTCCTTAACCTACCGCCATGACCTCGAAATCTCGAAAACAAACTTAAATGGGACGCTTATCGTGATAGGGCACTGACAAAACGGAAACAGGGGCCACTCTCTGGTGACTCCTTTGCCACCCATCTCACAGTCAGTCCTTCTCCTTCGTCGCATTTTCATCGTTTATCGCCATCCACGAGGGTATTGCGTAAACCTATCATAATCTACGGCCAAGACAAATGTCTCTCTCCCTCCATCTCTCTCTCTCTCGCCAAGACCCACAACAGGCAACGACAGAAATTCTAACCAACTCTCCCACTTCAGGTATTTGCCCGGGTTGTGTCGTTGTGGAGGATTCCATCCCAGTTCCAGCTGCCAGCACCCAGCCCACCCCGTTTCTCGCTCTCAGCGGCGCACTCTCTTTCGCTGGGTTCGCTCTTTGAATTTGTTCTCTTCTCAAGGATAACGTTCTCTTTCGTGCCTTACAATCGAAACAAACCACCACCCACCCTTGTGGTTGGCTCTCTCTCTCGTTCAGCTCGCAGCCCAGTGGGTTTCGTTTCGGTTGTGGACTTGGTTGGCAATCTCGTTGACCTCATTTCCGTCAGAATCCTTGCTGAGGAAAGTCGTGTTCTCCCATCGTTGTGTCGTCTTCGTCTTTATCGTCGTCGTCGTCGTCATCGTCACCGCCCGCAGTCAAGAAGCACACCGTGTCTCAGCGTTCAGCGTTACTGAGTGAGCCTATAACCGCGTACACCAGCCAACCCAGTAACAGATCAAGGACTCTCGTTTGATTGCGCGTTCGCCTGTGTTTGTGTGTCCTATTTCCGAAGCAAAATCCTCCGCTCCCCATCGCCGACCGCTTGTATTTCCACGCCTCAGCCTGTCTGCTGTCAATTCATTTTATTCTCGTCGGATTTTATAGTTCTTTGTTCCTCCCCCGCCTCTCGGCACACGCGGCGCGACAGCAGCGCTTCGAGCGGTCGTGTATCTTTTCGATTTCGATTCGATTTCCACAGCACACCACTGTGAGCCAGCCACTTCAGGGATTATAGGAATTCTGTCCCGTCTTGGGGCCAATGTTTGTTTGTTGATTTCATTTGTTTATCCTGTTTTTGGTTTTCTTTCTCTTCCCGTGGTCCGCCCGGTCTGTTGTTAAACAGCTTAAGTGACTTTCTTCGTTTGTCACACTCGGCGGTGGTGTGCTCTTTCCCACTCCTTCACGCTGGGAATCGTTGTACACAAATGTATGCGCTTCTCGATGCGTACACACAGTGAGGCTACGTGTACACTGTATCTTTGATGTTATCTTTAACTGATAATGTTATGCGGAAATTGGTTTTCTGGCGCGGAGAGCGTGTGCGTTTCAATACCAGAGTCATCGCGGTCGAGTGCAGTTGTGTCTGTTTGTTCCACTTCCTGTTCCTAAGTCAGAGTATCTTTCAGGTTTCTAAGGACATTTATTGTACGATAAATTCCAAGTGAAATACAACACTGAGATACAGTATCTCCAGTCAGCAAGGAAAAGTTTGCTAATCGCTCGTAAACTATTCGCATTTGTGAAACTAGAATTTGTCGATTGTGTGTGTGTGTCTGTGCGCGCTAATTGGTGTCATTTTCAAAGTGCAAAGCAAAGATTAACCGCGTGTATCTCCCTGTATCTGCTCTGTGTGGTGAAGAAGAAGAAGTAGAATACGAGAGTCGACAGAGAGCAAAATATAGTTAAGTGTATCTCGAGTGTGTTTGCGGTTTCTAATCAAAACCAAAGTGAATTAGTTGCTTGCGGCCATAAAGAGTCACGCTTAAGTGCTTACACAAAACTAACGCATACCCCAGAGTCGACGAGCCCTATCCCAACAGAGGCAAGCAAACGACACCAGCAGCAGCAGAAGCAGCACCAGCGCAACCGGCAGCACCAGGCGCATTTGTAAATCTATTCGATAAACATTGGAGCAAAACAGCAAAATTAATAACAACAACAACAACAACAATCGGTGTAGCAGAGGTCTGTACATTTTGCATTTTAATTAAGTTTATTGATTTTTCCTTAGCTCTTGTGTGTTGTTGGTTCGGTTTCCTCAATCGTCGACCCTTTGGGCGGATGGCGGTGGCGTTGGGTGGTGGCGGAATGCCTCGCGGCACTGTCACGGTACGAGATTTTCATTTCCACGTATCTCTTATATTTTTTTTTCTGTAATTCAATAAGCCAACGGTGGCTTTTGGGGCGGCCGCGGGTAAGTTGACGCTGCGTGTGTATGAACAATTGAGGGTAGGAACGGAAGCGTTTAAAATTAATTTGCGTATTAGCAGTTGCGATTAAGTGAAATCATTTATCCACTAATTGTTAACGAATGGAAATGAGGCGGATAGCTTTGTGTGGTGGGGGATGATGTAACACTGACTCACTTTGGCTGTTTGCTTTGATTGACTAGTCACACAGTGGGTGGCGGCATCATCGTTTTTGATGAACTGATACAAGACAAGAGCAGTCATATCTTTAGGATCCTTGGTCGATCCCTGTCGATCAAGGCGAAGGTTCTCTGGCGAAGTTCAAAGAATGATTGTACAGTGAAAGCTCCCAAAGCGGACAGTGATGGTCTCGTGGGAATTTATGGAACTTCAATTCAAGATCCGCGGTCTTCAGAAAATGTAGCTCAACGGAATTGTCCGCCCAAGAGAGTAGTCTGTAAAGGAATTCATTGCCTTTCTTTGTCAACATTTACTTTCGGATCAAATCTCGTTGGAACTAAATGCTAAATGAGAAACAAGGAGTTCCTAAAGATGAAGGCTGTAAAGAGAAACGAGCTTTGTCGACTCCTTCTATTTTGTGTGATGCTGTAGACCGCGGTGGGCGGGGGTCTCAACCTCGCCAATTATCGCCATCTCTGGCTCTGTTAGTTGAGGTTGTTCTCCACTTGTTTGTTGCGTTTCCACAGGTTCGGCTTCCAAGATATTTTCATTGCACAATACATAGCCAAAAGCACCATTATTCAATTTCACGATACTGAATTAAGTACGTGTGGACAGAACTGCCCCAAGCATTCATGGACATGTTTTGCCCCTTAGTGAATGTTAGATGTTGTTAGATAGACCAAGGGCTTCCAAACTAAAATATTACCCAATCTCGTCTAAGAACAGCACTGGGATGATCAATGTCGCGCATGAAGTTAACCACATTTTTCCCCTGAAACTTGGTACTGACCCATATCCGGTTTGGACAATCGGCAACCTCCGTTAAGTTCAAACAATTCGATTTCATATTTCATCTTCTCCGTACAGTCCGTGTTGGACGTGCGCCTTAATCCACGGGGCGAACCGATTAGACGTCCTATTAGACGACTGGATGGCGCAGTTGCTTAAGTACCTGTCCTTGGTTAGTGGGGTCCCCGGTTTGAATCCCAGTGAAAGCAAAGTTAAAACGCTATTATCTGGTTTTGAAATCTAGTGCAGTCACAATTTGCCATTGGGATCAAATTAACGGCATCACTAAAGTGGTCAATCAGTGGAAGTAGTCTGAATGTGAACCAACACAACAGCTCTCCCTCCCTACCCTCACCCAGCACCTGTGAAGTCGCAACTAGATCGTGCACCATGCAGAAAGATCGTTTTCAGAATCCCTTGTTGATTGTTTCCCTCGCTAACGTTGGACATTTCCATTTGTATAGGACACCTTAAATGCGGGGGTCCTCAGTTGTACTGTACACCTGGAGTGGAGACAGGACATGTTGGACAGAATCTAAGTGGTTAACTAATTACTCTAGCTGGCAATCAAAATTTAACAAGAACAGGAACCAACAAGAACAAGTGATCACTCTCGGAAAATTTCAAAACTAACTGTCGTGTAGAAACGTACATGGAGACCGATTAATTTCACAAAATTATGAAACTCTGCGAATTGCTTATTAAAGTCACCATTTTGTGTATCGATTGATTGTTTAAGTTGCTTCAAATCACATTACTCCTTCAGGCCTTCAAACCGCCGACGCTAGTCTAAACTGTATAGCCCATATAGTTCGTTGCTGGATCTTCTTCTCCAACAATGTCGTGTACGTAGCCAGCTGCATCCCATCATAGCTCTATTGCTCAACTGCCTTTGAATCCAAAGAAACAAAAGGATTGAGATGATCGCCTCATCGCTCCCTTTGGTTTGCTGTTGCAGTTTAATATGGAACGGCGATAGATAATTGAGTCAATCGGTAGCTTACAAAATATTAATAATAATTACAATATGGTTTTCGCTACAGCCCGTAGAGTTCCAGGGTTTCCAGCTTCTCAGCAACCACTCGCGTGGAGATTGTTCTCTCACGAGTGGAAGGGACCTACAGTTTTATGCCGACTCCCAACGGGCAAGTTTAAGAAGCTTTTTTTCCGCAATTACTACTTCTTGAGCATTGTCAGTGACTCGAAAGAGGTGGGGGTCATTTCGAAGAGGTGCTTATCTTGGTCTTGCACCTGCATTTGGAATTAAACTTATTCCACTCACTAAAAACTTGCGAAAGTCAGTCTGGTTTTGGTTCTTCTTTTTTCCTTACTAGTAGTTAGCGCCGTAAAAGTAACGACAAATGGAGTACCCGTACGTATTCGTTACTTTGAATGTGAATACTAGTTATTTTAATATCGTTAGTCTTTCATTTAGTTACTTTGCAAAATTAATATTTTAATGTTAAAATTGATACTTTTGATTTTAGGACTTCAAATAGGTATTCAACTGAATAAATTATTTAGGTGGGCATGAATGATATCTACCGTTCTGTTTCATAAACACTCATAATGGCAGCATGATCATAAGGAAGATCACAAAATTCGCACAATAATTAACCATACAAATAAGCATAGTTTATGGCTAGTGGAAAAATATTCATTTTCAGCCTTATCTTGAATCTCGCCCGAACAGCATTTCACCCGAATTATTTCACCATTTTATCATTTTGACATTTGATTCGAGGAGAAAGAAAGTTAAACTCGTTTGTAGGAATATTTAAACTAATGATTGTTGAGATTTAAGTCGATAAGTCGATAACCAAGAAGTATTCGTTTTTGTTTATATTTGCTCTAAACTTGTTGTTTCTAGAAGTTCGCGGCTCAGATGAAGGACACTTTATCCTCTTCTGTTTGGTAGTAGAGAAGATGTACACTATTTTACTGGTTAACCATTACTGAAATTTGACCGACTTGAGTTGTAGATGTTAATTGTTGTCGGCGGCTCTTCTTGATCGTCCTTATACTTAATAAGTGCTTCTAGTTCTTCGTGCTTTTTTTCTTCTTCGTGGGTTTTTTTCAGCCGCTTTGTTGTTAAAACAAGTGCAGGTCCCTTATTTATGGACGCTTGATATGCTAATTTTATTGCCTCCAAGTTAGCCGTTGGCTATTTGGATGCAATTAAATCTTTGTTTTTTTTTTGTGTTTATTCGTGGATTCATGACGATTCGCCTCATGTTCCCCGTAAAAAGCTAGGGAATATTTTAGCTTGATTTGACATTCGTTTTCGCCCGGATTTTCTGTTCAAGATAAGGCAATTTTTCCGAACTTAGCACTTTCAGAAGAAATTCATAATAGCAATCAGAAAAAGGAGGATGTTTCGGGTGAAATGCTGTTCGAGCTAGATTCACGATAACGCAGTATGTGTACCTATGTACCTCTTTAAAAGCACAAAGGAATTACCCTACTAAAAGAAAGGCCCACAAAATGTTCGCATTTTCAAGAGTACCCTTCTATTTACGTTAAAGTTAGAGGGAGCTCAATGTTTAACTGCAAGGCGCTTGTTTGTGACAACACAAATTGAAATGAAACTCGTGGATCCTGAGTCTCTCCTGAGTCGTTCTGCTTATTGAACATCACTCGATGGCGGTACGAAGCTCTAATTTCACCCACAACAGAATGAGTTGATTTTAATTAGAGCCTATACCTAGATTTCTGTCTGCTCAATCTTAAGTGGACAGTCTGTTTACGTCCATTTTGGCTGAGCCCTTAGTCGCTCGATAGGTACAGGCGACCATTTGTGCTTAACTACTCGACTCGAATGAGTATTCGTCAAAATTTACTGGCCATGAAAGGGGGCCATGAAGGGGTCCCTGTCGAAACCCCACTTGTCCTCATGAGTGGAGCGAACCTTTGACGACTCTGAACGACGGGATTGAGAAGCTCTTTCTTGCCAGCTAGCTGCGATAGAATCATTAAATGTGACTTCGGCAATTGAAATCCAAGACACCCAGCGTAGGAGTCGCCATGCCCATCCTCATCATCAAGAGCTGCCAATTTAAAGTTTTCAACGTCGCCCCTTGTGAGTTGCAAAGTTCGCGCATAAAAGGATGCTGGGATATGTCTCCGGCATGAGTAATGATACGTCTATTCTATTCTGGTAAATTGAGTAGGCTGCGGATCATTAATATACGCTGCTGTTAAACAGAGCCGAACGGATGTTAGTCGACGCCGGCTCGAACAAAATGATTGTGTTTTCCCAAGTAAACCCCTACACAGCACAGCCTTATGTCAACAGAAACATAAGAATCGACAGAATTCGATGAAACAAAAGTCTTCGCTCCAATCAGCCAATCCATTTGCACCGCCTCGACTGTGTCAACAAAGAAACTGAGCAGCGCAGGAAATCGAAACCCTTTCTTCAGTGCATACACGTCGTCCAGCACATGAGTCCATGTAAAAGGCAACCCCAATGAGTAATTACCTCACAAATGATTCGTGCAATGTGTGTCATTATTCAGGCGTCAGTTTACTTTTTTCCTCAGAATCGTCTGTTGTGTCACACACCACAGTCGAGAGCGGGTAAATAAACAAACACAAATTATTCAATACCCACGGCACGGCGGCGGCGGATACATTTTCCGTCAACGACCGATCGACTGACGGAGGAGCGCATCACCAGTCGACCGAAACGAGTCATCTCTTGGCAACGGTTCAACGGCAGGCGCAATGTGTCGTAATGATGATTTAAAATTCTGAGCACATTTGCTTGCAGTGCACCAAGCAGAGAGCACTTGTTCCGCCCGCCACCATCACTAACTCATCCCGAAATTATTAACTTGAGAATTTCACGTATTTCTAAATTTAGTAGCGCGTATCTGTGAGTTATTTTTGGATATTTTTTCGTTTTTTTTATTTTCTCTCTCGAATTGAACAATGTCGCGGGACGATAGGAAAACCCATGAATTTCCACTCGTCGCACACTTTACGCCATGGCGAATTATTTTGTTTAGAATGAATTTATTTGGCCACCGTGACGCAGAAGTGGTTGGGATTCACTTGGCGATAGGGTACTTGCGGATTTGTTTGTTTGGCCGGCTGACAGATGGGAAGAGTCTTAACTTGAATGAGGAATGCGACGTGATTGTTTTTTTCTGACAAACAGAGAGTTGTTGTATTTATTTATGTCTTAATTTATGCTATAGGGAAATGTAAAGAATCTGCTTGTTTTTTTTTTAATGGTGTGCTGTGTCTGTTTAAGAAGTTTTTGGCGAGGTTTTTTGTCGTCTTTTCACGGAGACAAGGGGTTTGTTTGATCTTGATCGTGACACACATTGGCGGTTGGGGGAAGTTATTGTCTCTGCTTCATGCTCGTGGCCATTTGGATCACTGAACATGTGTTAGAAAACGGGCATCGAGAGCACTGTGGACGTATAAGCTCCTGAATTGAAAAACTTGGGGTATTTCATACAGACACTAGTACTGCGGTCATGAAGATATTTTGAACCTCCTTCTTCTGGTTTAGGATTTAAGCGGCCTTCAGAAACTTGACAACTTTCCTAGAAGGGATTTCTTTACAAGTCTCTTCGTGTTGAGGATGTTCAGTTTATTATTTTCAATCTTTCCCGCGCAAGGCTTGGGGAGTCTATCATCAGGTGTTCCATGGTTTCGATCATCTGACCACAGTGCCTAGAGATTTATGTGCCGGTAAGACTAATTCTATGGAGGTGGTAGTTAGATGCTCCGTGTCCTGCAAGTGCTCCACATAGCAACCATGGGTCGGATTTTTTGAATTCTAGAGCTTCCTTGACCCGTTTGGGATTGTAGTTTTGTTTTATGAGCTTCGAAAAGTGTTCTTGGTCGTTTCAAAACTCGATCATCTGTTAATGACTCATTTGTGCAGGTGATGATTTGTGTCCTTATTATTGAATCCATAAAGGGGAGAGGGCCCTATGAAGGGTATCTGAGAACCTCTCTTGGCTTGTATGTCAGCCTTTTCATTTCCTTCATGTCCTGGGATCCATATAAACTTTAGCTTGTTATTTTCTGCCAGTGTATTTAGTGTTTTGTGACATTCCCAGATAGCCTTAGGGCTTTGAGAGTCGCTTGGCTATCTGAGAATATATATATTTGGATAGGTTGTCTTGTTAGTAATACAATTTGCAGCTTCGGTTCTGCTTGAAAAATTGCTGTTTCGTTGCGAAAAGGAATGTGTAGGCGCTAAATATTGGTCCTATCATTCCAACCCTCCTTTGTTTCTAGATTTCGACCCATCAGTTTACCATTTTTGGGATGCATCCTTCACCCAAGTGGAGTCTTTGTTCCATTCCTCTCTAATTGGTATGAGTATCTAATGTCTTTTAAACGTATATTACCTCTTCGACTAAATTACCTCTTAGATTTGGGTTCTTCAACGTTTTATTCCAGTTTATTCAGAGAAGTTTAGTTTCCATTGCCTCTAGAGGGCGCTTCTTGTGTTCCAGGACCGTGTACAGAGTCATCCATTTTGTGACTAGGAAAGTGCATTTAAATAAAACACATTTAAGATTTGCTTTCCTATCGATGTTTATTTCAACATGTTTTATTTCAAGTATATTAATGGAATTCAACATTTTTCAAATGTCCTCCAAGGTTGTTCTCTCTGTATTTGATTCTTACAAGGCTAATTTCGATGATTTTTTAACACTTCCGGTAAAACTCAACGAATAATCGTTTCCTCAACTTCAAGATCTTGCGAATTGTGTGCGTGATAACGATCTTGTGAATAGCTCCACGAAAATACCTTCCCTGCCGACGGAATCGCAAGATTTCCGGTTCAAAACGTTTGGCTACATTTGCCCATAGCTACGAGAATTTACGCACTGTACAGCAATATTTCTTGACTTATTTTTTCCAATTCATTTCAATTTCCTGTTTAATAATAATGTGGGTGGCGCTACAGTCCGAGTTGGACCTGGGAGTAGCTTCTCAGAAACCACTCGTGTTGTGCGTGCTATTGTTCATTCACGAGTTTCCTTCTTTACTTTTTGTTTTAATCTGAAAAGCCGAAAGGGTATATCTGCAAAAGCCCCGTTGGAAGTTCATTAAGAGCCCTTCGGCTATACTCACTTCGAGACTTCATATAGCTGCTGCTGCAGTCGTCCATGCATATGCTGTGTTTGGATCCTGCAACTGTTGCCATTGACGCAATTGGCAAGGATTTCAAATTTGTATATGTATTTGGGACTAGGCATAGGTACGTCCCGACTGCTGGTCTCTTTGCATTAAGTTTTGCAATACCGACTGGAGTTTCTGTAGCGATAGGATTACTACGCTAATATACCGTACCTCAGATGCAAATCCACCAAACCGACATACACGAATTCATACAATTAAGCCACATATGCGATAATGAAGTACCTGCTGTCTCACATCTACTCTCGCCGTTCTGCTTTATTTTCTTTGTTTGGGTTATTATATACTGTCAACTGTTCGACATATAGATAAATTATTCTCTTGCACTTTAGCAGTTTTAACATATTTCAGGTTCATTCATTGCAACACTAGCAATTGCTACGGCAAGTACTTCCTTATCGCATATGTGGCTTAATTGTATGAACATGAGTGTATGACTGTTTGAGTATTGCTGGTGTGCAAAGAATTCTTACGTTGCTAAGTGCGTACGCAGATCTGCACAATTTCTTCTTTAACGTGTTTATATGGCAACTCCAGTTACTGTTCTTGTGAGCCGTTGTCCCGAATTCGGCGGTCCCAGATTTCGCAGCAATCATCCACTCCTTGTATTCCCTACTCGTGCATTTTAATCATCAGTTTTGTTCAGGAGATATGCGGGGGCCTTAAGATTAAGGTGCGTTGACACTTAACCGCCTCCAGGGCGGTAGAGGAGGAGGGAGGGGGTGGGATATACGTTTGCAAGTGTTATGAGGTAATGGTCCCATTTTTTTTTTTTTGCTAATCCACTAAAAGCTTTACCTCTAGATTAAACATTGAATTAATGGCTGTTTCCAAGCTAGGTTCGTTTAAAGCCGGAAAAACCATATTTTTGACGAAAATTAATATTTTTGGGCAGAACAGATTTTAAACCAAAAAACAAAAATTCAATTTTTTTATAATTGGAGGGTTAATCCATCATAATGACACCTCTACTGTTGTTTATTGCGTACGTTTTGCGGTTTCGGCAACGCTCCACGATTGCTGTGCCGTCAGAAGGCGCTCGTTGATCTATATGATAAAGAAGTGGAGCTAACTTTCATCCCTGTGGGACACAGTACTTGACTTTTACTTCGTCGCTTACAACTGGTCCAACTTCGAGGAAGTGTGAATCAGTGACATAATAAGAACAAGTTGCTGTCTATGCTATGCTGATGTTCAAGCAGCCAATTGCAGCACTTTTTCAATACGTAGACAGATGGCTCCAACTTCTGAGCGAGTTTGACTTAATTAGAGACAAGAGAGTAACAAGTTTGACTGTACAAGAGTATAGGCGTAAATCCATAAGACAAGCCCAAATTCTGTTCTCATCGAGAAATCGATTTCTTTCAACACTTTCTACCAACGATTTTCTGTAGAGCATACACTTCAGTGTTGAACAGGGCTTAAGATATTTGCCACAGAGCCATTCTTCACGAACACTTTGACAGTTTTGCCTAAAGGACGACTAGATGTTGCATTATGTCGTTATACGAATAGCAACTGCTGCAGATTGCAATTTTTATACGTTCAGCGGTCCTTGAAATTCCCCATATTTTAAGCTGGGAAACGAAGCTAACTTTAACCACTGGGAAGCGATGTCAGTTTGGTTTGTCGTATGCGATGGATGCGGCATGTCAAATCCGGTCCGCATATTACTTTCTTAAATACTACTACTCCTACGCGCCATCGTTTGCGGTTTCTCGCAAACCGTTTCAACTCTCTCCAACTCTTCCCCAGCTGTCGAGACTCATTCTCTATTGTTCTGCGCCATGTGCTTCTCGGTCGACCCGCTCTTCTGCCTTCTTGGGTTAGCGGGTTCCACTGCATCGCATGTTTTGCTATGGAACTGTAGCCATTTCGACTGATTTTGACCAATCCACTGCCACTTGCGCCGTTGAATTGTGGTGTCTATAGGCTCCCGGCCCGTTCTCTGATGAAGCTGTTCGTTTGAGATATGGTTCGGCCAGGCACCGGTTCACAAACTTTTCTAGTCTTGTTGTGATAGTGGCGGTCACTTTCGAAGTGCTGCACCCATATAACAGCACGGACTCAACAATGGAGCGAAACAGTCTTAGCATTGCTTCTCCATATTGTGGACAACATACCGAATGCCGACTTAACTTTGGATATTCGGTTTGCGACATCTGCTTCGGTTCCTCCATTGGCTGAGACAATACTTCCGAGGCATTGGAAAATCTCTACTCTCTCAACCGGTTGTCCAGCAATGGCTATAATATCGAGAGTGTTACTTGAGTGGCTGAGTACCTTTGTTTTTGACGTGTTGATCTTCAGCCCCACGGCGTTAGCCTCCCTCTCCACATTTGTTCCCATTTAGTGGAGGTCCATTATCCCGTGAGAGAGTAGGCATAAGTCGTCAGCGTAATCAAGGCGATTTAAGTGTGATGAAAGTGTCCATCGAATTCCATGTGTTCTAGATGACAGAGTGGACTTAACCACATCACAAATCACCATTAAAAAATATATTGGGGATAGGATGCAACCTTGCCTGACTCCACTTCAAATTCTTCTGACAACTTTCCTCTGTGAAGAACGTAACACTTATACCTACAATACATCGTTGGTCGCCTTGATAATAGCTATAAGCTTATCTGGGATGCTTCCCCTGCGCAAGGCAAGCCAAATAAACTCTCTGTTGACACTGTCAAAAGCTTTTTCGGAATCGATGAATGCTCGATGATGATACAGTGTATTGGCGTGGTCGACACAAGAGGATCCACTGCGGAAACCTCCTTGTTCTTCATCAAGTGTGCCTTCCAGATTTTCCTTAATTCGCCCAAGTACTGTACCCTCTATTATCTTAGCAACCACAGGAAGATCTGCGGGCTTCCTTTCCAATTTTTGCACCGCATTAGGTTTCCTTTCTTTGGAAGCTTGACGATTAGTCCTTTCGGGAAAACTTTCAGCCTCCCAATCTCTCTCAACTAGTGGATGCAATAGCTCAGTCGATGTTGTTGGCGCGGCTTGTAGAAGCTCTGCAGAGATTCCGTCAAGTCCTACTGCTTTGTTGTTTTTGAGTGCTGTGATGGCGGCCATGATTTCATCAACATGTCCACATATTGCATGACAAATTCGGCTATTTCTCTGGTAATGATGATGCTAATTATTCCCAAAACTGTTGATGTCTGAGCTGTGAAATTCGTCAGCTGATCTGTAAAATATTGTTATTGACCACTTCCTACGACTCTCAAATGCAAACCGAATTGATGTCGAAAGCAAATCTGGCTGGAACAAAAAGAGCAGAACAAGATGTGCAAATTCATGACACAACAACTGTTTAGACTTAGTGATCACTTTGTCATTGATCTACGTGGTTTTGGTACTCCTCTTAAGGTCCCATGGAACTGCTGTTAGGTAGACCACAAATGTGAGGCACATTCGTTGCCTATGAGACCCCATGTTTTAATTTTTACCTCGACGCTGATTTGTGTCACATCTTGCGTGTAAATACCATCCACAAGCCGGCCATCGTCAAATTTTCACTGAAGAGTTGAATTGCTTGCACTTTGCTCACAAAATATTGGAACACGCTCCCCTGGTGGGCCACCCAATCCAATCGAAATTACTTTTCTTCACAAAAAAAAAAACAGAAACAAAATAAACAAACAAAATTGTGTAGCCACTAACTGAACTTTATCGTGCCTGGGCCAAACATTCCGCTGACCAAAGAGTCTCGAAATAATCTTTTCCCACCGCGTCTTGGGTAAACGTTTGTCTAAAATTAAATCCAAAATTGATAGCCCTTGTTGCTTGTCGTATTTCGAGACAGTGTGTGCGTTCTGCTCTTCCTCCTCCTCATTCGCCACTCGCCCCCTGGAATACGGATGCGTACGTGTGTGTGCGTTTTTTTTTTTTTTTGCAAATCTCTTGACGGTGTTGTTAGAAAGTAGACAGCGCACACGAAAGTGGTCTCACCCCGCTCACGGTTGTTCACCTTCACTTTTTTGGGTAATTCCAATGAACTCAGCCAATTACTTCAATGGAATCTACATTCCTCAGTTTCCGAGCTGAACAAACGTTTTTTTTTTTTTTTCTTGTAGTTTTATTTTCTCCCCGTGAACATGTGTTTGTGAATTTAATTACACTTCTGTATGTCAGTGGACACGTCGCGGCCTGGGATGATGGCTAATGACCGTCACGACTTTAGTCGGATGGGGATGGTGTCTGTAATGGGGTGGCACGTAGATTTCCCCGATGACGGTAATTAAGTAGCGCTAATTGATTCCCGCCGAGAACACCTTTGGAATTTTATTTCTTGCCAAAAATAAAACCACGAACTGTGCTCTCTGAATGACTGATCCGGTGGAACGCTGTGCCTGTGTGGAAAGACATCTGGCTAATGAAACACAAAGGAAATGACATCTGGTTTTTTTGAGCTAAGCTGCCTTGAGCAGGTGTTTATGTGGTGTTCATTATTTGCGTTAACTGTTGATTCTGTAGTATCGATTCATTAATGGTCGGCCAGAAAATTCATTCATTTCGAAGTCGTAAGTTACGACGAAGGCACCGAGACGAATCTTCACTGATGGCATAAATCTTGGCCACATTATGATAATTTAATCAGCGAGCATCTGCTCGTTACAGCACTGTCTCAAAGCCTCTGCTCAAAGCACATTTCTGATCTCATTCCTAAACTTGCCCACACCTGGTCGAGGGTTGGACGCGACGAGCTAGATTCTTAGTTCAGCTCTATTTATAAGTCGCAGGGGGATCAGGGTGGTGAGACTCAAGTGATTGATAGCTCGTAAAAAAGGAATTAAATACTTAAAGCTCTTCCTCTTACACTTATCGGAGCAAATCTTGCCGCCCAAAAATGTATCAAAATTCCAAAGACGTATCAATGAATATTCCATGAGGAAGGCAATTGCTTATGCATGTGATAAAAGAGCTGAGAGTTTTGTGAACGATCTTTAGCTTAATTTATTTTTAACGCAAATCGCGTGGCCGGTTTGTGCTTATCTCAGTCTGAGCCCGGGGTTCCACTCGAGATGGTTCCAGTTACCGAACTGCGATGACTTGATCTTGAGATTTTGCCGTCCTCGCCTTTTCAAAGTTGAAAGCTTAGACTTGAAGTTTCTCTTAGACGGAACTAATATGTATGATTTTCCCTAGGTTATGGCATGGTTTCATAACAAGATTGCTGATCTTCCTTACTGATCTTGGTGATCGAGACAACATTGACGTGCCTTTGAGTTTTGGTAAAAGCCATCTTAAGCTGCCTAAGGGAGACTACCTTCGCATTTGAAGAGCACGATCTTGTCTCAATCCTAAAGGCCCCACGAAATGCTCTTTTTCCAAAAATGTTGACAATAACATTAACAGACGAATGGATTGTGTTTACAATAAATTTGTAGCACTACTACGCGAAGTAAACACGACATTTGATTAACGTTGGAAATAATTTTAGCGCCTTATCAAAGCGTGTAGTCGATGTGTCATAATTTCCGTGGCACACTGCCGAGCACTTCTGCACACGTTTGACTCACTTTCGTGAGGTGACAGGTGTTCAATTCCAACTCGAGAAGAGTTGGATAAAGACATTTTGTCGGGACTGGAGAATCTGGGCATTGAGCCTGACTTTCAGTTTATTTTTTACAAGTGTAAATTTCATAAAATAATTATTTTAAAAAGTCTTGTTCGTCTTCCCTTTCCATCTGAAAGATCGGCCTTTACAGAAGAAATTTCTTGCAGCAGTCATTCTTCTTCTCTTTAGCTAGCTGTCTTCTGTTTCGCACGGCCAGTTGGTTGGGATCCTTTTCCGCCAGGGGGCGCCACCTTCTATTTTTGAGTTGTCCCACATGTTCAGAGTCGGTGTTTCATTCTGTCTTTATTCCATTCGTTTTCCTCTGCCACCAATGAAGTGCCGGTACTGTAACGAACATTACTAGATCCATCGACTTTAACATTCATAACTCACGGCTTCATCTTTCTCTAGTCAAAGGGCTTATCTGCCAAGAATAACAAAAAAATGTTAGGTATACGAAACTGAAACGATTTTGCATCTAATCTCCAGCCTAATGTCCAGGAAATGGTACCCATCTAGAAAGCAGCGGAGAGCCTGAAATGCATCGCAAACCGCACTCGCATTTATATCTATGTAGACAGTCAGGCAGCGCTCAAAGTAATTAAAAGCAACGTAGTTAAGTCCAAAAAGGGACTCAACTGCATCGAAGCGCTGTAGGACCTCTGTTGTAATAACCCAGTCTCCCTCATATGTGTTCCTAGACACATGGGAATCCAGGGAAACTAGCCAATTGTGGCGTCACAATGTCCTCTGAAAAGCTAAGCATCGCAGCTCCGATAAAATGTTTCTTCAATGAACTCAACAATTAACGATTTATTGCACCCACAAGACCGAAATATTCTGGCCCAAATCCAGCATCAAAAAAATAAAATTAATAATCTCGTTACCGAGGGTTAACTGCAGTATACTTGTAGGGATAATTATAGGCCTCTGCCTAGTGGGTTGCCATGCTCGGTACACTAGGCCTGATTGCCACTGTCAGATGCAGAAACTGCAAAGAAATGGCGGTGGTTGAAACTGGTGCATTTTCCTTGTTTCTGCCCGGTTTTAGCCAAAACTCGGTATAATACTCTAGCACTTTAAATCATTGGATGAAGTGGCCATCCTGAAACCACATCATCTCATAAATTTCGCAAAAATCACTGCAACATTCTACTCAAATAAAGCTGCAGTGGAGTACAACTAGTTTAACTCTGTTTAGTGCCAGCACTATGGACCAACAGGTCTAAGTGAGGCTGAGCCGCCAAACCCTAAAATAACTTGTCTCCAGCCATTGAATGCAATTGTGGCGAAACCTTTGGAAAGTTTGAATGTTTGAACTAAGTTAATATAATAATAATAAGGGTGGCGCGACAGTCCTGGGCCTCGTTTCTCAGCAACCACTCGTGTTGTACGTGATATTGTTCTTTCACGAGTGGAAGGGACCTACACTTTAATGACGACTCCGTACGGCGAAGTTGAGAAGCTTTTTCTAGACAGGAATACTCTTTGAGCATTGTCAGTGACTCGAAAGAGGTGGAGCCGTGAGTTATGATAGGCGGTAAATTCGGGTATGGAACCTGGCACCCTCTGCGTAGGAGTCGACGCACTTACCCACTACGCCAAGGCGACCACTATTTTTTTGAACCAAGTTGGAAACCTATTTTTGTTGAAACTTTCGCCATGAAAGTTTGTCGTTAGTTTAGGTTAGGTAGGGAGGCTGCTAGTGCATTCACCAGCACACTTAGACCATATTGGTCCATTGCGATATCCGCAGCAGTCAGACTAGTACCATTGATTGACCACTCCAATATAGTGCTGTTAATTTGATCCCAACGGCAAATGCCTACTGGACGACATGATCATCACAGCTATTTCTTTGTACATAATATGCTCTGGCAAAGGACTCAGTCTATTCCATCGATTGTCGCTCACAGCATGGTGTTGTATTTACATACTAGATCGCAAAAAACTCTTCTTTTACCGAATTTTTTTGAATTCATTTTATTTCGATATAATTGCTGGTTATCATCGGTTCTTGGTTCAAAGATCGATTCGAATTTGCTTTGTGTTTCTTGTGTCTAAAGATACAACATTCCTTTGAATCAGTCACACAGCAATATCTTTTGTACTAATTCCGCAATTGGTAGAGTGCCTGCGTCTGGTTAGCGGGGTCCCTGGTTCGAATCCCGGTGAAACCAAAGTTAATACGCTTTTATCTGGTTTTCAAATATGGTCCAGTTACCATTTTCTTGGCAATGGAGTAGTCAAACAGTGGTAGTACTCTAAATGTGGGTATCACAATGGACCAATTTGGTCTAAGTGTGCTGGTGAATGCACTAGCAGCCCGCCTACCTAACCTAACCTAACCTTAGCTAGCTGTCTTCGGTTTCGCACGCCCAGTTGGTTGAGATCCTTCTTCGCCAGGGTGCGCTACCTTATTTTTCTGAGTTGTCCCACATATTCAGAGTCATTGATTTATGCGGTTATTATTCCATTCGTTCTTCTCTGTCACCAATGAAGCACCGCTACTGTAAGGAATATTGCTAGATCCAACACGAGGGCACATCTGCCAAGAATTGGCAAACAAAAAAATGGTATGCCATCATAACTTAATCGATTTAAGTAGCATTTAATCGGTTTAACTTATCGGAATGAAAATTATGCCTGAAACAGAATAGTGCACTGCGGCAGCCGACTTCATGTGACGATGACGCACTGCGTTGAAATAAATACTCAATTTATCAGCTGTTCCCTCTCTCATCTACTAGATGAAAAATATGCCGCCTTTCTGCATACACTCATTTGAAATGACTTTTGTCGTTAAATTGTTTTTAATCAGCTGTTTTCGTTTCTTAAATGACAGTCGGTACAAAATACTCTCAATTTGGAAGAAAACTCTCAATCTGGGAGAAAATCCTTTGAATAATGACGTGCGATGGATATGGATACGTTTTATTACGATCCTCTCATCTCTCTCATTATTTACTGACGCAGGTGGACGTTTTTTTTTTGTGCTTGGCCATTGAATTGTGTGTGTTGAAAGCCAACGCCAGCGCAAACGCACTATTGTGTTTCAGGCGTTAAAGTTTTGAAGCCTCTTACTGCTCCGATCTTTCTCAACTGTGCAAATTGTCCTCACTGCGTTATGGATCGTGAGCATGATCTTATGTATTGCGGAGAATATCCTTTGGGATAAACCCATTCCCAAGATGTGTTCCATCGATTTTTCAACAACAACTGACTCATTGTATGATGGTGGACCTACACAGATCACAAAAAGAGAGTCTGTGAAGACTGCATTTTTTCGAATTAGTTTCACAATCTGTGTAGATATTGGCACAACAACAGTTTACTCAGTAGTGATTTAATTAGAACCCTCGAAAGGTTTATTTAGAGGTTCCTGTTAAAGGCATTGACAGTTCTTGTCTCATGTGGTTTGTGTTTGATTGTAGGTAGTTAAGGTGACTGCATGATTGATGGTTAGGTTGCTTCTTAGACCGGCTGGACCATTTTGTCACGATCGGCTTATTTGCTCCTTTGAATTTGCTGTGTTCCTGATTGGAATCGATTGATTTTATGACATTTTTGACCTCTTTCATAGCCATTTGGTGGCTTTGAGATATTGCAGAATGATCCTTTAGATCAATGTTAATTAGATCCTCGAAGTAACCATTTTTCTTCTGGTTTCTTCAAGTGCATGGCATGTTTCGATTCCGTGGTAATGCAGTAATGCTTTCGCAGACGTCTTTATATATTTATCCAAGTCATCTGAGACAATGACCAGTCAACACTTCCTTTATTTTACTCACCACCTTTTTGTCTAACTCCAGGAGTGATTCAGGCCTTTGGTTTATTGTACACCACATCGCTTTCGATTTCCTTCACGTATCTAATTCTGGCCACCATTCATATCATTTGTTGCTATCGTCAACAGTCGCGATTTTATTGTTCTCTGGGAGGGGTGGGATTTCTCTCAGTCCTCGGTATACTCGCTTTCTGTCTTGCTAGATCATCAGCTCTTTCATTGCCCAGAAGGCCGGAATGCCCTTGTGGTCGGGGACCCAGTACAAGGTAAGATTGCAACTAGCCACTCCCTTAGAAATAGACGGCAGAGTTTTACCATTTTGGATGTTAATTAGATCCTCGAAGTAACCATTTTTCTTCTGGTTTCTTCAAGTGCATGGCATGTTTCGATTCCGTGGTAATGCAGTAATGCTTTCGCAGACGTCTTTATATATTTATCCAAGTCATCTGAGACAATGACCAGTCAACACTTCCTTTATTTTACTCACCACCTTTTTGTCTAACTCCAGGAGTGATTCAGGCCTTTGGTTTATTGTACACCACATCGCTTTCGATTTCCTTCACGTATCTAATTCTGGCCACCATTCATATCATTTGTTGCTATCGTCAACAGTCGCGATTTTATTGTTCTCTGGGAGGGGTGGGATTTCTCTCAGTCCTCGGTATACTCGCTTTCTGTCTTGCTAGATCATCAGCTCTTTCATTGCCCAGAAGGCCGGAATGCCCTTGTGCCCGGGGACCCAGTACAAGGTAAGATTGCAGTACAAAATAAGCCGCTCCCTTAGAAATAGACGGCAAAGTTTTATCATTTTGGAGTTGATCGATGGTGGAGTTTTAATGACCGTCCTTAAAAAAAAAACAATAGATCTTCCGTCTACTGGGCTCATCGATAGCTGTCACTTCCGCTTGGAATACACTGCAGGGGTTCGGTACCGGATTATCCTCATCTCTGGCGAACTGGCGTATATTCTTCATTCTGGCGCTCAATTCGATTTAGACCACGCTAGTGTAAATTTCCAGGTTGTGATGTATTTTCACGTTAGGTTACATACTTTGTCCTTGTCCCATTCTTCTCTCGTGGGTTAAGTCTTGTGCTTTAATTCGAAGTCACTATCGGTGATGTGATGTGAATTATTCCATGTCGTAATTCCAAACACAAAATGTTTTTCTTTTGTTTAGGGAATTTCACAAACATCGAGTCATCCAAAATTTTTAATTTCCAATATTATTAAGAATATGGTCACCGTTGTATTGCGTATTTAATTTATCAATTCCTATTGTTGCCGAAACACGCTTTTGTGGATGTTAATTGAATGAAAGTGGACCGAAAACCTGTCGCACGGTTAATTCAAATCAAGTTTGTTCAGTTTTTCGGCCTTCTTGGCTGTTTTGAGCTCACAAAGTCTTGTAAGTGTGTAGAATTCTATTGACTGTATCAAACCTGCACACATGACTTGATTGACAAGTTGGTTAAACATTCGTGTGAACAGCCAAAGTTCTTTGGATTAATTGTTTCACTGACTCTGATCCACAAGACCTAGATCTCACGGAGAACGTTTGTCCAAAAATTGATTTTGGCATTGTTCATGGCTATGGGACAACGGACTAATCTTAAGATTTTCTCCGCAACCTTGGCTTACTTGCCTTTCTTGGGCTACTGTTCGCTTGTCCTCTTGGTGAAGCCATACAGAGGAAGAGGCTAAATACAATATACTTCTGCTAGTCGGTACCCTTCTATTTTTCTTTCCATATCTTGGCAATTGCTAATTTCTAATTGTTCTTTGCTGTTCATTGGCTAAGTCGAACATTTAAGCTGCTCTGTCCGCTGTTTCATTAGTATGTTATTTGCTAAGACAATCTCATAATCGTACGCTTACAAAACCTGCGGAGTCGAAGTGCAAAGTTATAGTATAATAATAAAATGGGTGGCGCTACAGTCCGGAGTGGACCTGGACCTAGCTTCTCAGCAACCACTCGTGTTGTGCGTGCTATTGTTGTTTCACGAGTGGAAGTGACCTGCAGTTTAATGCCGACTCCGAACGGCGAAGTTGAGAAGCTTTTTCTAGACAGGACTCGAAAGAGGTGGAAGCCGTGAATTATGAAATTTAGTAGATTGGGGATTCGAACCTGGCACCCTCTGCGTAGGAGTCGACGCACTTACCCACTACGCCACGGCGACCCACAACAAAAATTAAAAACGTTTCACTTGTCATAATTTAAGACAAGTGCAAAATTACCTCAGCAAAATCAAATTACCGAGCCTGAGCTACAGATGTCTCCCATCGTCGACGATCGTGGCTTGGGCTGGGCTGTCTTGCATCCGCGATTACTCGGTCGGAGATTCGGTCTCCTTCTCGAACCAGGAGGCGCGGATTCGAAAACACTCCTAGCTAGAGTGAAGGTGTCCATACGCTCTATGTGCCTATGTGAGTCATTTTAATCGATGAATCTTTGCCGTCCGGACTACATCCACATCCTGGTACAGCTCGTAGGGTTCGCGGTGGTGACTTCTCCTCCAGTCGCCTTCCTCGTAGACGCGAGCATATATCCGACGTAGAAATTTTCTTTCGAAGGCACCAAGAATTAGCTCCGCAGTTTTGCGTAGAGTCCACCTTTCGGCCCCACATACCAGGATTGGCAAAATAAGAGTTGCGGAGAGCATGATTTTGGTCTTTCGAGGCAGGAGTTCTTTGTCTTCACTGTGATGTGGTTTGTGGAGCTTACGTTTGCCCCAAGATGGACGAACTCCTTTACTATCTCGAGATTGTTGCTGTCGATCGTGATATCTTGTCCAAGATGGTATGCGACGGAACGTGTCGTGGTCGATAGTATATACAGTGGGCACTCCCTCTAACTCTTAAGGGGAGTCCCTGTATGCACTTCGTTTTTGGTCATTGTCCGCCATGACACCAGTTCCGTCCGCCTGTTCTTCAATCGCCGTGAAAGCTTCCCTACGGCACGTTGATGATGCCATCTGCGTACCCTAATAGTTGATCTGGCTTGTAGAAGATAGTGCCTTCCGTGTTCACAGCTGTCCGCCACGCTATCATCTCCAGTAACAGAACTCCTACCCTAAATTTGGTGCTAGTTGACTTGTTAATCCTTCAGCCGAACTGCTCTGTTTATCGCGTATTTGTTAGTGCATCTGGATCAATTTCCCGGTACCCTTAAAAGGCCTCAGCTAACTGATGTAGGCAATTAAGGCTAAAGGTCGTGCTAGATGGAGACGCTTGTTGGTTAAGGTCCAAGTCGACTAGATCAGGTCGAAGAATCCAATAATGGGAAGTAAACTTCGGTCTTTAAAGCATTTTTCAAAGCTACAAGTTTGACTACTCCTCATACCATTTTTTCCATTTCGTACGGTAAGCTTAGCTCTCGCATCTCACTATCGTCAATTTTGCCCTAAATGAAGTATAAGACCATCAGTTT
Organism: Eristalis intricaria; assembly: GCA_964034865.1. Taxonomy (NCBI): domain Eukaryota; kingdom Metazoa; phylum Arthropoda; class Insecta; order Diptera; family Syrphidae; genus Eristalis; species Eristalis intricaria. Next base: position 64,407,548 of record OZ035875.1, read on the forward strand.
TGTTGTAACTTATACATTTTAAATATATTTTTTGATTAACACGCTTTTCTTCTCTCTTTTCAGGTAAGATTGACAGGGACTCAAATCGACATTCGTAAGTAAAACTTAAGCACGTCTTGGATTGACAATCGAGAAAGCCAACTGAATCCCACTTAGATGACACCAAACAGCACGGCAGCTGGTCTTGTAGATAAGAATAATTTATGTTTTCACTCAGATGACAGTGAAGTACCTCACCATTCCCAACTCGGTCCCACTTACTTTATTGCCCAAAAGAATGACAATAAAACTTCTCCCAAAACTCGCGTCTTCTCCTCTCCAACCGTCAAAGGGTTTCTTCTGAGTTATTTTTAGGAAGCTTAGACCGTGCTAGCCCTTCATTTGGTATTTAAATGCTTGCTCGTCATTCCATTCCCAGTCCACATGTCTGACATAACTCAATTTGCGTATGCGCTCATGTGTGCTGTGCACCAGGACTCGTTCTGCTGGATTTCTTTGCAAGCGACTGCGTTGCGTACCCATCTTGCTTGAGGATTTCGACATTCTATTCCATTAACTTTTACAAAACAAAATAAAAACACGGTATCCTTCAGATACTTCGGAGAAGTTTTTTAAGCTTATGTCATCCTTGGCTGCCTAATGGACATCTTGCATGCCTCACTTGCCCATTCCAGGTGTTACGCCGTAATCCCGCTTGTCATCAGCAAGCCTAATCCCGGCCCGAACCGTTGCGCTCTTTCACTTTTCATTTATTTAAATGAGTTCCAGGAGTCAGAGCGACGAAAAGGAAAACAGAACACAGAAAGTGGAGGGAAAACAAAACAAATGACCGTAGGGTGAGGTTGCCGGAGGCAGGCAGCAAACGTGGCATGACACAAAAACACTCGCACGCCTCATTCCTCTCGGCAGCCGACTGGTGACTGGTGACTGATGATGGATGCCTTATGCCCATGGAGGCCATTCTCAAGGTGAACGCGCGCTCACTTGGACAAGCGAGGAGGCTTTCATGCTCCGTGCTATTTTTACATCAGCTCCTCACCGTGCAGACCACCAGCACGGACATCGGTGTCTGCACAGAGCGCGCTCACCTTTCTCTCTGGTGTGCGCGCTTTTGTGCCTCTGGCCTGGTTTGGTCATGTTCCACGAAATACCATTGTTATGTGCATTTCTTGTTCGCCTGACAGCTCTTCGTTTACGGTCTTCATTTGTCACACGCAATTAATTGCGCGACACATTGAACGTCAGCCGAACACTAATGACGGCAGTACTCGCTTTGGGGCCATATTTCTTGACTGACTGTCTCCGCTCTCCAGTCGCCAGCGTTCACGTTTGTGGAACACGTCGTCCCCGCGCACACCCGACGAGCCGGTTCGGCGGAAGGAAGGAAGACGGCTTGATACGCCGCAATCGCATTTATAAATAATCAACGTGAACGATTATGTTGGTTTTTTTTCTTTGTCGTTCGAACATCGTCATTATCGATAATCATCTGAGTGAAAATCGAAGGCTGACACTTGAGTACGAAGGCCTACGTACTTAAGTAAGGTCATTGGCATCTCGGATCGCTTTGAGACACCAAGCCGTGTGAGCGACGAGGAAGAGATGTACGCGAATAAATTGTCTTTACGCGATGCACACCTCGTTCATGCGGTCGTCATGAGGTGGGTGGGTGACGAGGGGGTACCTATAAATTCTAGTTCCCGCGGCTGAACGAGTGGGGGAATGCATGTTGCCTTTGCATTAACATTCGCGCCCTCGACGTTCTCTGAATCTCAATGATGTGTGCACATGTATCTTTAGTGCAAAAAATTTTAATTACACTTGATGGCAGTGACTTCTGACCGTGGGTGTGAAAGTTACGAATACAAAAAGCGACTAGGAAATCGGGGTCACGAGATCCGCTGCCGCTGAGTTGTAAGCACTCGCAATCGGTAATAGTTTCTGAAAAGTGCAATGCATACACAGTTGGATGGATTTTAATTAGACGTATAGACGATGATGAATTTGAGGGGGCAACTAGGGAATTGTATCTCGTGATTTTAGCGAGATTGACTACTTGATGTGGAAAATCATGGCGGTTTTTGAACGTGAATTGTACATACAAGGACTGTCGCTAGTTCGGTGAATGCGATGATAAATCACTCGGTGGACTATGCAAATCATTAGCATCGACTGGAGAATCAACAAGATTCTATTAATTATCGTGACCGATGGATGTTGTCAGTATTGTCGTGACACAGTCCAGACATGATCAGTCACGCGCTGAGGCGACCACGCGTCGTCTTGTGTCAAGTGAAGTAATTAATTGGAAGGTGATAAGTGTCATGTACTCTTGAGCTGGTCGATCATTTTGCAATTACCAGGAAGTCGCCGTGTATTTTGTGTCGGAATTATGAATGTGTACAGTTTCTGACATGCTTTTTCTCGTTGTCGCTTGTCCTTCATGGGAAATTTGAGAAAATTTCTTTCAGGCGCTCCTCAAGTGATTTGAAAGAGGTTCATTCGAAACTTGTTCGTTCAGAATGTTCAGGTTCGTTTCAGAAATGTAGATACTAATGGAAGACGACGCAGCTAGTCACTAAGTCACGGCGGCCATTATCCACTTTGCCAAATAAAACGATTATTCAGCTGAGATAGTGTTTGGTTCGTAGTATCATCTAGCGATCGTTGCGTTCTGTTAAAAAATTGGACAAAAATGACTTATGGAAGAGAGAGAGGAACTTCAAATGGGGCGCACTAGTGGAATGCGTTGTAATGAGTGAAGTTGCCTTCCAACTTTATTTTATATTTTCTAAGAAGGTGGTTCCTTTGTTCAGTTCAGAAGAGTGAATGAGTAGAGTTTTCTCTCCAAGCCAGGGTCCATTTTCCAAGCCTTTAGGACCCTAAGAATGAGAGATGGTCCTAGTGACTTAATTTTCATTCTCTCATAGTAGATATGTACTTGCCCAGATAGCTAGTACCCTTACAAAATCCCAAGACATGTTCTGAAATAGCATTATATTCTCCACAGAATCTGAAGAGATTTTCTTCTGACACCTAGTTTCTGTACGTGCTCTCTTAGGATACAGAGGTTGTTCTTGCTCATCTTGACACATGCCTCAAATATCTTTCAATTATATTTGCCCAAGAGTTTCTCGGTCTGGCATGAGCGTTGTTCCAGGCTTCTGACCGGCTTCTTCTTCTTCAGTTCGGGGTGGACCTGGGCCCTAACCAGTAAGCCTCTCCAGCCGGCACAATCTTTAGCCAGCTGTCTCCAACTGCGCACACCAAGTCGATTGAGGTCCTTCTCTACCTGGGTGCGCCATCGGTTCCGTGGGCGTCCTCTATTGCGTTGTCCCACTGGTTCGGAGTCGAAGACCCTTCGGGCTCCATGGCCCAGCCATCTTAGGCGTTGAATCCGTAGACGCCTGACCAGGCTCATGCCGCTGTACAGCCCGTGCAGTTCGTGGTTGAATCTTCTTCTCCAATAACCATCAACACAGGACCAAAGGTTGAACGCAGAACTTTCCTCTCGAAAAGACCGAATGCTTCTACATCCGCTTTTGTGATTGTCCATGCCCCCGCACTATAGAGCAGGACAGGGATGATCAAATTGTTATATAATGTTAGCTTGGTCCTTCGAGAGAGGACTCTACTGCTCAATTGCCTCTTGAGCCCAAAAAAACAGCGATTGGCAAGAGTAATTCTGCGTTTAATCTCGGTACTGCTGTTGTTCTGTTCACTGTTCACTTGCGAGCCGAGGTAGTCGAAGTCCTTCACTACCTCGAAGTTATAGCTGCATATGGTGACATTTTGGCCAAGTCGTCATGTTGTGCAACCCATTTTGGCCGCCGCTTCAATACCAGCAAACGCTTCATTGACGGCTCGCTGAGTTCTGCCAATCACGTCAATGTCATCCGCGTATGCTAGCATTTGTACGGACTTCTGGAAGATCGTGCCTCTAGTGTTGGCGTGTGAGTCTTGTACGATCTTTTCCTGGATGATGTTAAAGAAATCACATGACAGCGCGTCGCCTTGTCTAAAACCTTTTTTTGACTTTGAAGGTCTCTGTGAGTTCGTTACCGACCTTGATGGAGCAGCGAGAGTTTTCCATCGTCATCCTGCACAACCTGACGAGTTTGGCAGGAATGTCAAAACTAGACATGGCTTTGTATAGCTCGTCCCTATGCACGCTGTCATATGCGGCATTGAAATCGATTCCTGACCGGCTCCTTCCTTATATTTCCCTGAATTCTTCTCAGAGGACTTGGTCTCTTTCAGTTCGGTTCAGGTTCGAGGCCTGGTTCCTCCTTTCCTAGCTAGTAAGTCGGGCATTTCATTGCTCTCTTTCCACGTATGGCCAGGTATCCAGCAGAGTTTCACTTTATTTCTCCCACTCAACTCTTTAAGCTTGGACTTGGTAAAATGATCAATGAAAGACATCCTTATTGTCGATATTGTATGACCGCAATAATTAATCCTTCTTGAAATAAGCAATTAAAGACATGTCCTAAAATATTGCTGCCATTCTAACGTTTGTCAGAAACTGAGATAAATTAAGCGAACGTATACCGCGCCCCAACGCACACTCTCATGCAAATGCTTCGACATGTTGAAAGATTTGCGCCAGAGAGTGCGTTCTGTTCACACGTCCCTTACGAATTAAACATTTGTTTGTGGATTAAAAACATCTGGTAAATCTAGCATCAACGCAGTATTGTGCTCCTCGCAAGAAGAGTGGTCTCACAAGAAAGTGACACCAAACTCGGCTTCTCCAATTCGGAGTAACATGGAAGGGCTGTGTCGTCCACAATACGCGGTAAAACGAATTTAATTTAATGAAGGAGAACTTTGATTGGGATGTTATCTCAAGAAATCGGCGAGTGAGCTGGAATCTAAGTCAGGGGACATGACAATTCTGGACTGTTTTTGTGCGAGGATGTGCAAGCTCACTAGACAACAATGGGGTTCTGCCTTCTACCAATAGACATTTATTGATATTTCTCTGGTGGTCCATGTCAAATGGATTCCTTTTATGTCCTTCGCTTCACAGGAACATACTCGTGAGTTGATGCATCTCAATTTTGGACTGGGAAACCGTTCAGTGAAATCTAAAAACTACATACACCAAGCCAGAAGGCCCTCCCCAAACTTAAACTCATTCCAAGAAGCTAATTTTACATTTTTAAGAACATCCTTGAATATCTCCTTTCAACTGCCTTCAGGAATTTATTAACAGAACAGACACCATCGAACTCCATAAAACTCCGACTAATTCGTTAAATCAAAAGCAATCCCTGCCCCAACAGTTGTAGCCGTATGCAAGGCAAGGGAAATTAAACAGAATTCCATCGAATTAGACATGCCATGAATTCATTCACTCTTCGTGTACACTTCTTCGTCCACGGCCCTCCCCCTCAAGGCAATCACAGCAACACTTCAGTATTGTTTCTGCAGATCGCAGAATTGCTCAAATCCCCAGCGTCAGTCAATTAAAAACTTTTTCTTCCAATTAAACCCTTCAAGTTATTGCCGACCTTCATCGCGGGATTGCAAATTGAATTTGCTGTGCCAGTTGTGATTTGAATTGCCGTCAGCCGCACCGCCTTCCACCCCACCCCTCCCGCTGGCAAGTCATCAATTTGAGCAAAATCCTCTGAATTCCTGAAACACTTTGCATTTAATTTGTTTCGTTTTTTTTTCTCCCATCGCCGACTGCCATAAAATCACCGAAGAGACACTCAAAATCACTGGGAATTCTGGGGCAATGCCATTAAAGCCAAAGCATGCTACTCCGTCCTGTTGAATGCGTGTGCGGGTGTCTTTATCGCGATAACAAGCGTCCCTGACTCTGGATTAAATGGTTACGCAGGACCGAGAGGTACACACTTGTTTATCGGCTCTCTGCCATCAGATGCGTAGATAGGTGTGCACACTGGAGCGAGAGCTATCGACATGGCCTTTAAGCGGACATGAACTTTTTTTGTTTGTAATTATTTTGCGGAAGTAAACCGAAACTGTAACGCGGGCTAAACGTGGAGACAAAAAAGAAAAAAAAAAACGAGCTCAACGCCGACAACAGGCCTCCGAGGCAGTTTACTGTCACATAAAAGCAGTTCACATGCCCGCAGTGGGGCGGCCTGCTTCCTCCCTCGTGCAATCATCATCATCAGCACTGTCATCGTCGTCGTCGTCGTCGTCAGCGCCGTCACAGAAGTAGTCGCGGTGGTCGTGGTAGTCATCGTCATTGTTGTACCCGCTGTCATTGTCGGCCTAAATGGATGCTTTGCGCTGGGAACTGCCGGAGCAGATGACTCTGGCGGGAAGCCGATTCCTTCCCGTTGCCGTCGGAGGCTCATATAAATAAAATGCCAACACACGCACTGTGGCAGATAACAAGAACAGCAACGTTGATGACGATGCTCGGATGAGGGGATGAGCGTGACGGGGACGAGCGAAAAAATGTGCCAACATGCAATGCTGCCTCATTACTAAAACATTAAAACCATGTTCTTCTCTGGCTTCTCCGGCTGGCAGTGCTGCTCGGAGAGAAGAAGATGCTTCCCATATCGTAAAAGAGGTGACTATAAACCCAAAGAGCAGGCCCACAACATGCACACAAAGCGAACGCTTAATGAAATTACCCCGTTGGGTGCGTGGAAGTGTATCACCGATGGGGAAACGAATAACCAAGAAGCGAGGAGTTTAATTTCAATTTTAATTATTAAACTTTATTTTTTTTTGTTTTACGACTGTGAACGCTTTTCGAAAGGGGGCTGCTGTTTTGAGTGCGAGTGCCGGTGCCCCCATTCGTGCAGGAATGGGACACACTCCACACGCACGTCAAGCCAAGGGGCAAGTGCTGTAAAATGGAGTTTTTGTCCATGTTCTCGGCGCACAGATATGGCCCTTTGTTCAGCCGTAAAGTCGGACCATTATCTAAACGAGCTCTACAGTTCATTTGTCACATAAAAGTTTGATACCACGGGCTGTTTGTCATATGCCAGAAGTTGGCGGATGGGATTTTTAATTCCCAAAGGTGCCATTAAGCGCGGATTGAACGGACTGGTAAGGATTTAATTGGCCGTTAATAGGAGGTTGCGAGATGAATGGAATGGAAATGGCTTGTCCACCTATTTTATCGGCTCGTATGTTTCGTATAAACTGGTGAGGAATTGAGTTCTGAAGGATGCGGTTTATGGACGGGGTTCATAAGGGAAGTGTCGGTTGTTTGTTATCTGGCAGCCTTGATGGACATATGGGCCCTCTGGGCCGGTTTTGTGTTCCTTCCTCCTGCTAGTGGACACGGGCAATTGAGTTGTTTTTGATCCTCTCACCTTCACCTCTCCCGTCAGGGGAAAGATGACCAATGCTGACTATCAGCCTTGCTTCACTCACTATGTGCTGAGATTTGATTGTACATCTCTGTGTGTGATCAGGAGAAGTGTCGAGAGTTAACCCAGCAAGAAGGTGGCTGAGTAACAGATGACCAAGCCCAATGCGTGGGTCCATCCAGATTGTGGCCCTAAAAGCAAATTCACATAAAATCTATTTATAGTTTGGAATTCAGTAACATTTTCATTTCGAAATAAAACTTAGATCTTGCCATTGTAATTGGGAAATAAACTACTTCAAAATCCGTCCAAGGGAGTGCTACAAGAAGGACTCGTTTCAAGCACATTTTCGATAACTTTTCAACACATCTCGACCAGAGTCACTCTGCTATAACTTCACGAATATTAATTTTCAAAGCGTCAAGCGCTTGCAGATTGTGTGCTTAGATACGCTCTTTTGGGTAGCTGGAGAAAAAGGAACAATCAACAAACTAAACGACCGGCAACAAATTACACAATCATGGTGGCTATTTCGCGAGAAATCGAACGTATTGTATGCGTTCGATATAGTGAACTAGTTAACCAGAGATAATGGATGATAGAGATATTCAACTTCGGCCGTTTTTACCCCCAGCCCACAACGAAGATGCAGTGGTAATCCCTTGTATTTCACTTATACTTTTACAACGCTCGTTAATACACCACAATATGGCGGCCGATTCGTGAATTTTGTGTGAAATAGCGGCAGATTCATGAATTTAGTGGGATAATGGCAGGTGATTCGTTAATTTTGACCACAATCCATGTACAACGTACATGTTGTTCAAATGTTAACTCGTATTTTTAAGAGAGTTTTCTTACATTGTTATATGGACTTTCGTGAATAAAAATTCACATTGTGTTGTACATTCATTAATTATGTCCTAGTATCTCAGATTGCATATTGCTCAACGTTTTAATGAATTGACTTCATTAACATAAACTTTGTTCGTTTGTTTACCCCTCCATACTGCGCTGAATTTTCAAAACCGAAATTTGAAAAAACGTTCAAATAACAAGCGAATTTTAAGGTAGTTCTTCTCAAGAGTTCACACGTATTCACAGACACGGGACAAAAAGCGTATACAAAACGCTGTCAGATGAAATCAAGGGGGAAAGGAGGTAGAAGTTGGATATCTCTGTAGTAAACACCGGGTATGCACACTGTAACGAGCGTGAACTCCTTGAAGCACATTTCATCAATATGTGTCTGCTTTAGCGTCTAATTAATAAGAAAAAAACAAACAATATTCAGTAGACCCCCTGAGTCGAGTTTTCAAAATGTATGATGATTTGTGTTGAGTGTGCAATTCTTTTCTCACGAGTGGAAGGGACCTACAGTTTAATGCCGACTCCGAACGGCCAAGTTTGAGAAGCTTTTTCTATACAGGAATACTCTTTGAGCATTGTCAGTGACTCGAAAGAGGTGGAGGCGTGAATAATGATAGGCGGTAAATTCGGGTATCGAACCTGGCACCCTCTGCGTAGGAGTCGACGCACTTACCCACTACGCTACGGCGACCCAAAATAAAATATTAATATTTAATTTTTTATTAAATTAGTCGAATAGCGTTTTCAATCGTTCTAAATCGAATGAAATCGTATAAAAACAGAATTCTTTACTGAACCGTGTTGTATAAAAAATACTTAAAAAATAAAAATATAGCTTAAGTAACTTAATCTTCGGTAAAAACTGTTTGTTGAATTTATATCAGTTAATATCCCTTTTTTTTTATATAATTTGCGCGTGCTCAAGGGATTGCTAATACCCTTATGTGTCCGGGGTCAAGACACAACACGGGCCGAAGGTATAGAGGGAGAAAGGGAGAGGAGGTACCTGTGCACATTGGTTTTAAATATCTGCGGGTTGTAGTCTGTGGGAAATATTAGTTTGGGAAGAGCATTCCATATTCGTGCAGTGCGGCTGAAGAACGAGTCTCTGAATTTAACTGTGCGTCCGAAAGTAGGCTTAAGGGTATACTGATGGGCATTCCTGGCGAGACGAGTATTGCGGGTGAATTCATGGAGAGGAGGAATGCAGTTTGCTAGCCCACTTGAGCATCGTTTGTTGAAATAACGATAAAACACGGCCAAAGAAGAGACGGTACGTCGATGTTCGAGCGAGTCTAATGACTCTGCGATATTGTTGTCTCCTATAAGTTTTATCGCTCGCTTTTGGATTCTATCAAGTAGGTGCAGTGTGGTCTTGGGGGCACCAAACCAGATATGAGCGTTATACTCAAACTTAGGGCGGATGTGCGCCTTATAAAATAAAGCCAAATCAGAAGGGGTGAAATATTTCTTGCATCGATTAAGAAAACCTAAACATTTCGCAGCATTTTTGGCGACCTCAAATATGTGATCGCTCCAACTAAGTGTTGTGTTGATACACATACCAAGAATGGAAAGTTTTCCGGTTTCATCGAAACAAGCGCCATTCATGGATAATGGCTGATTATCAAGGGTTCACTTGAGTGACAGCAGACAGCATTGAATTCTACTCTATTGTTTTTTCCCCAGTTAATTATGCTGTCAAGATCGGAATTCAACGTGCTTAACATACGCTGCCGTTCCAATTCTACGGCCGAAGGGCGGGGTCGGTGGTCTTGGAACGATTATGAAAAGCCAAGGGTGCTGTCATCAGCGAAGGAATGGATTAGAAGTAGCAGACAAGAGATCATTTATAAAAATGAGAAAGAGTGTCGAGCATTAATTTGGTGGATATCAGACTTGAGACCATCCAAAACAACTTGAATTGAACGGTTCGAAAGGTAATTTCTAATCCATAGAAGAATAGATTCATCGATACCATAGGCACGCATTTTCGACAAGAGAGCTTGATGCCAAACTCTGCCAAATGCTTTAGAAATATCAAGCGCAACGATCTTGCTTTCGCCTGAATTGTGCAAAGATTGGTTCCACTTTTCGGTGAGATAAGCTATCAGATCACCAGTGGACCTGTCGCTGCGGAAACCATATTGTCGGTCATTAAGAAGCTTCCGCGATTCAAGATATTTCATAAGCTGACGATTTATCAGCGTTTCCATGACCTTAGAAAGAAGGGACGTTAGTGCCATGTAATCTTTTAAGAGTCAACATATCCGTATAATCCACGCTATTGCTAGTCGACTATTCTTAAGTAATTGAGGACTAAAACAAAGAGGACACGAAGCAAATCCAATGATCTACATCTGGTTATTGTTATTTTCCGTCTTCTTCAATATCTTAAAATACTTGAAATTCGTTCCAATCATTCAAATCAGCTGCCGTATGTGCTACTTCTGATATAGGGCTTAGAAGATTATTCAATTCTTCTGTGGCTGTATTGTGTTAGTATTAGACGCTAAATTAATTAGTTGCGAAGAATTTGTCTTTCTCTTAGCACTCATCTTGGGAGTATAGGGTTCCCACTTGGTATCTCTACCTCCCTCGGTTGGGTTGCAGCTGTTATGTTAGGTTAGGTTAGGTTAATGTGATTGCCACAACTGAAGCAGCTCTGGTCCACTTAGATCCTGATTGAATCCATTGTGATGTCACTAATCGGTATCTAACGTCCCGGTTCCTCTTTGATTACTAACTAAATAAAAAACCTGAAGATACCTACTGGTATGCTAGTGGCATATCCTTGAGGATGCACTCCTTTGCTGGGTTAAAGCCAATTAGTATTTTTTATAAATTTTGTTATGTCCAGAATTTTGATCCCAGACATGCCTAGTCTTTTGATCATAGCTGCCTAGCGTGTTTTTCCTTGTCCTTGCAAGCTCTGGGCAGGTGCCGAGGTAGTGAAGTATAGTTTCTTCTTCCTCTTCGTCCCTACAGCTCCTACAAAAGTCATTGTAGGGTGTACCCATTCTGCTTGCGTGTGTTCCTAATAGGCAAGCAGCAGAGGTGACATTTTCCTAGGACTCAAGGATCGTTGCCAGGCCTCTGCGAAGAATACTTAGAAGCTATTCATCTTCATCATCAAAATCGTCTTTCGGGTACTTTTCAAACAAAAAAATGTTTTTCCAGCAATTTGCAATGCTTGGAGTTCCTAACTTGTCTCATGCTGCTGCAGTTAGAAAGAGCGTCACGCGCTTTGTGTCTTCTCTGGAAACAACCCAAAAACTGTGTACCGTACACAAACATACCTTCGTGCCAGATTATAACTCAACTCATTGAGTAGAGCAAACGGCCAATTTGGCCAATTGTATAGAACCGGCGACTGCATAACACTACAGTGTTTTACACGTGTTTTTGCATACTGAAAGGTTCAGAGAATATTAAAAAAAAAAAAGATGGGTTCACTGCATCGACAATATTTTGTTCACTATTTAAAAACCTTGTATTTCGGTGTCCACTACATCGAGCATTCAATGTGATTCCAGGACGCGGGTCGTGTCGTTTCTCATGTAGTCTCGTATGTCGTGTCTCATGTTTAGCAATACGTATGTTTCACTTCCCCATCTTTGACTTAAAGCTAAAACAATTCTGTCATCACTTGGCTCTTGATGAGACCTGCCAGAGATACAATAGCTTTTTTTCGATGCCGCTGTCCTTGCATTCGATTCCATCAGGTAGGCGACCGCTTGGCAGACCCAGGGAGAGGTGATTGAACCTAGTCGAAAAACTTAGCTTGTTGGACTTCTGCATTACTTCTATTGAGTAAGAGTTGATGCCGGTGGATGGAGTGGCCTGGAGATTTTTCGGGCGCGCTTTACCACCGCGGATACGAGAGATGAGACAGTTTCTGACATGCAACAAAAATAATTGCTCACAAATTCCTCAGTAACCACCAGAAAAACAAATTTAAACCAACAGCTGATGGCAATCATTTCTTCATTTCAACGCAGTTCTCCGTCATTGTTTAGGCTCCCACATCCAGTGAGAGTGCCGGAAATTGGAATTTAACCTATATCATGGTATAAACTCTCAAGAACTCGCTAAGTTTGGTACCGACCGCTCAATGGTCTGGAGCAGCAAACAGCTGGTGAAGAGAATTGAAATGTTCGTTGACGCACTTCAAATAAATATCCCAATTCAGTGGAATCATCAACCAAAAATTCCACTTAATTTAAACGACAAACAAATAACCCGCTGACAGATGATTTTCACTTGTACGTCAGTCTCTTCCACATGGCTGAATCGTGGCATTATGTTCCACCTGAAATGTGCTAAAAATATGCTTCGCATCAAGCGTCCCACTCAACTCGGCGCATGAATGACGTCAAATTGCACAGCCAATGGATTATGGGGCACTAAGTCTCTTTGACAAAATGCCGTCATAAAACCCGACACAATTCAATTTGCACATAAATTTTAAAGTAAGCCCGCATTGCACGCTGCCGTTCGTTCTCACCCACCGCACCATATGCGGGCGTCCACACTCATTATTGAATTCCATAAAGCGATTATGACCGCTTTTCAGGAGCCCTCCAGTGTGCACACGTATGTCAGTGTGTGGTACGTTCTCGTAAATATGCGCCCTTTCATCGAGGTTGTTAACCCGAGTAACACCCAGCCATCCATAAGTAACCAAAAAGGAAAATCGATAAAGAGCATTAAATTTAATTAAGTCATCGCAAGCAACCCTTTCCACGTGTTCCCTCTCTCCTTTCCACAGCCCACACCCACTTGTCGTCAACCACAATCACAAAGACCAGACTAATCGATTCAAAATTTCCACTCAACCCCGTCAAAGAGATTGTGTATCTGTATCTAAGCAAATTGACAATTAAACCATGAGTCGTTTGTGGGAAAATATTTGCATCGTCAAAGTCCCCACCCCCACCCCCACACACACCCATTTTGGTGGGTGCCAATTCGTCCAACATTCTGCCAACATCCATCGCCCCGCTGCCCCTAATGAGCTGTGTGTATCGCACATTCGTGTGATCCGCGAGGGGAGCGGCGATAGCTATCCGCCCCCGTACCTCGTTTATCTCTAAATCATAGGCAAACTCAAAAAGTGTTGACACTTTTTTGGCAACTTATCAATTTGTCAATATTTGGTTTTAACTTTTTTCTTTTTTTTCCCATTTTTTCATTCTCACCCGTCGCGCTGGTGCAAGCCTGGTTGACGGCGGCGTATGTTGGTGGTGAAAATTAGCCCTCGACGGTGTTGGGAAAAGTTGATGGCATTTGTTGGGGGAAACTTTGACAATATAATTTTTTTTTCTTTGTTTTCCCGTGAAACTTGAGCGCTGTGGGGGTGGTAAAAAAAATTGGGTGGACGATGATTTTTTTTTTCCGTTTGACGCGTTATCGTTTTTTCGGGGGGAGATGATATGATTTCGAGTTGGAAATAACAGGAAAAGTTTCATTCAGCTCGGGTCGTCCTTGTGTACTATCTCACCCTCTGCACACACTTTACAAGTGGGTGGATGGCGAAGGAATGCAGATTCAACTTTGGGACAAAGATCATCCTCTTAAATCAATTAGGGAGATTCGATGGAAGTTTGAGCTCTTTTTTCTTTTTGACTAACCTTGGAGGGGGGATAGATGGACAGGTAAATTGGGTTTTAAGTCAATTTTACGAAAACTCAGACAAAGAGGGTCGACGACTGATTTGGGTTCAGGAGATAGAGACCTGATTGATGTTGTACGCAAAGTTTGAGCGGTTTTGCAAGAGGCACTGATGACGGTTAGTGAACTTGGAGTCGAGGGAAACTGCGATGTTTTAAGAGATAAGGGAGTTGCTGGTGTATGGTCATACGATACGTGGTTCAGATACAACTTCAGTTTTTCAGTCGCAGCCATTGAATCGATCGACCCTCGATCATGTGACAATTTTTATCACGAATGAAATGATTCTTTAAAGGCAATGATTCACATTTGGGTGAACACTTTCCGTGCCCAAAACTTTCTTCAGCGATGAGGCTTATTTCACTCAATAAATGCCAACGTATAGGCCATCACACACACACAAGAAATTTTCATTTGACTGCGCCAACTACAGACGGACACGTCTCCTTAACATCGCTTACTAGATTCTCTCTGCCGTTTTGTATGCCCGCCTGAATCCGTTTATAAGGTCCATATCAGTGTGGCCTCAGGTCAGGGAAGACCATAATCGACCATACATTCTCACTACGGCAGATCATGGAAAAGACACAAGAGATGCAGATCGACATCCACCACCTACTCGTAGATTTCAAGGTCGCATATGACAACGAGAAGCCATGTCAAGTTTTGACATCCCATCAGGTTCCATGGCCAACTCTCGTTGATCCACTAAGGTCGGTAACGAACTCAAAAAAACTATCAAAAAAGGTTTTAGACAAGGCAACGCGTTGTCATTTGATTTCTTTAGCATCATCCTGGATTAAATCAACACTAGGGACACGATCTTCCAGAAGTCCGTACAACTGTTAGCACACGCGGATGACATTGACGAGATTGGCAGAACACAGCGAGCCGTCAATGAGGCGTTTGCTGGCATTGAGGTGGAAACGGCTAAATTGGGGTTAGCGGTGAACGAGGGAAAAACGAAATATATGCTGTCAGCAAGAAAGGACACACAACATCGACGTCTTGGACAGAGTGTCACAATGGGCAGCTATAACTTCGAGGTAGTCAAGGACTTCGTCTACCTCGGTTCCGCAGTAAATAGTACGAACAACATCAGTACCGAGATCAAACGCAGAGTAACTCTCCCCGACCGCTGTTTCTATGGGCTCAACCGATAATTGAGTAATAGAGTCCTCTTTCGAAGGACGGAACTGACTTTATGTATGACCTTGATCATCCCAGTCCTGCTGTAAATCGCGGAGGCATAGCAAATTTGAAAATCGGATAAGGAAGTCCTTGGTCTCTTCGAAAGGAAAGTTGTCAGTGCGATCTTCGGTTCTGTTTGCGTTGACAGTTCTTGGAGGAAACAATTCAAAAAAGAACTGTATGAGCTGTACAGCCACATAGAGCTTGTCAGGCGTCTATTGATACTACCCCTATGATGGCTGGGCTATGTAAAGCATACGGGCAACACTGCTCCAGCCCGAATAATAGAGGACGCTCACGAAACCAATGGCGCGCACAGGTGGAGAAGGACCGTAACCAATATGGGCTGCGAAATTGGAGGCAGCTGTTTTATGATCGTGACGGCTGAGGCCCAAGTCCGCCACGGTGTGAAGCGCCATTAGAAGAAGTAAACATTGGCATCACTACTCAACTTCTTCCTGTCCTGTGAACTTCACCCTGCGAGTTAGGGATTAGAATGTGGCTGTCGTACAAGGCGACTAAAATACCTGAGCTTGAGTAACTGGTTTAGGACACTTCCCCTACTCCAATGCTCACGGAATTGACGGGAAAAGCTCATACAAATATTTTCGTTGAAAATGCTGAATGTTTATGCATAAGCTTATAGATAGCGGCTTAAAAATGCTATCGCTAATTTGTATTGCTAATAGATTCCAGCACATGAAATGAAAATATTATGACGGCCTGTCCTGGGATGTTAAAGCATCCTACTGGTAGCTTCACCAGATGCTATATACTGGTTCCACGGGAGATCAGGATTGCCCTTGAGACCACCCTAAGCGGAGAGAGGTGGAGACTATACCTGCATGGCTTGGAGTTAATCATGTTGAAGAAGGCCAATGTGTGCGACTCCGACGTGACGTGAAAGGTATATGATCCAAATCTAGGTGCAGTTGCAGATCTCAACCGGGTGCTTCGACTGAAAGAGCAGCAGAGGTTTTAGACCGGCCTTACATTTGTTACTTGAGATTCCTACTTAAGGCGTGTGGTCCAGCGTCGAAAAATGGTCCTAAGGAGTAAAATGACTGGCTTTATGGCAGGAGACCACGTTAATCAATTACTCACTTGTCCTGTGAACTATATCAATGTGAAATTGCGGCATCAAGCTCGGAAAGTCGACTATAGACCAAATATTTGTACTAAGTCAAATCCTGGAGGAAACTAGAGAGTTCCAAATTGACTCGAACCACCTTTTCATTGAGTCGCATACGATAGTATTCATCGCAAGGAACTGTTCAAAGCGATGGTCGAATTCGGAATCACAGGAAAATTTATCCATTTGTTTCGCTTCACGTCAACACATAGTCATGCACGGTACAGCTCGTTTCAAGGATCTCAAACAGTATCTTCTACAAATAGAGTGGATTGAAGTAGTGGATCCGTGGGAATGTCTAAATCCAACCTGATACTTGCATTAAAAACATTAGCTCCTTAATATCATTCAAAGAAATCTCGTCAAGTGAGTTGAAGAAGGGTCTACCAAGAGTTCGCTGTCTGGCTCTAGCAAGGCTCTGCTAGGCATAAATGAATCATTTTAAGATCTTCCTCTCAGCAATGTTGTGGCAACTGCGACAATGTCTGTTGTGTGGGATACCTACTGCCTTGGATAGCAGCACACGAAGTAGAAAAAATAAATTACTAAATTGACAAAAAAAAAAGAAGAACCAAATGATACACAGTCTGTTAAATAATCGTCAACATAAAAAATTTATTAATTGTACTTATCGAATTTGGCCAAAGGTGTGGTGTTGTATGTTGTCGAGATCCAAGTGGACGAGAGCTTTCGCTAACATCCATGTTAGGGATAGAATTTGTTCTCTTCCACCAAAGCATGTCTCTCTTCCACTAGCGCATGCAATGTTGTTGTTAGAAAGATAATCTACAGGACGACACCCATGACAATTACACTGAGAGAGATGAACGCTAATCTTTGAATACAACTTGTCGTCTTAAGATTGGCTTTGTTACTCAGTGCTCACCACATAACAAGGACGCAGTCTGTTCATGTTGCACAGTTTGTCAGTCTGACCCATCTGAGGTTTGTCAAGAAAGCGCGTATAGATAATTGCCTTGACTGCGTGTTGTGAGGTGTGCACCTCTTCTGCAAGGGAGCACTGACGGGGAGATCCCTGCCTAGTCAAATCATCGTCCTTCTCATGGCCATTATACATATCAAGACATGAAGTACGTCATATTCGATAAATATCGGTTATGGAAGACAGTGTGTCACGTCGTTTACGAAATTACCTCACATGCCTGAAATGTATGCCAAACTCTTGACAATCATCGACTGCCTGGATTTGAAAAGTTGCCGACTGATTTCATTTATCAGCAGGATAAGACAAGACTCTTGTAGTGGTTGTATTTGGTTTCACGGGATCATTTGTCAATGCAAAGGGAAGGGGATGGCTTTACCAGCTCTTGTTTGAACAGCCAGACGAATTCCACGTTTATTGTTGTGGCACTTTCCATGGAAAGACAGAGAATACTTCGAATTTAATTATCCACTTCCATCCGTTCCGAATGTGCCTTGCGCAACTCGTTTTTTTAATCAACAATTCAGACCAGCTAACTTCCTCAAATGAACGCAACCCGTCGTCATTGGAGATACACGCCGCCTGTCAGCACCTACAGCAAACATCGTTCATTCATAAACACGAATGCCTTCCTCGTTGCCTTTGTTTATAAACATTACTTGTGCCTCCATAAGAATAAACACACGTTCGACATTAAAACCGAAAAGACGCGCACCCACTCCAGCCAGAGTCTCGTGTGTAGCAATCATACGTACCATCCGCCTGATGTGTGATGAGAAGATAAAATATTTCAACACAATCACTTATGGCCAATGAAGAGATTCATAAAAAATGATCCACCGAAGCGGCGGATCCCTCCTCGAAATTCCAATTGACATCTTCATTAATTTTTATTACCCCAGCTCATGGCGCGGTGGGGCGTTTATTAGTTTTTATTGCCACTGCAAGGAGTCGCTTTGTGCCGTAAAAGTAAATTAAAAATAAATAACTCAGAGAAATTCCAATAAATATGTCTCCTGGCCTGCGTCCTCCTTCCGGCTGTACATTCATAGTCGAGTCCTTCCTCCGCCGCCAGCAGTCGTCTCTGGTGGGCCATTCAACGTTCAGTCAGGTGGGTAATATTCATTAGGAACTCGCAGGCGAAATGGGGACAATAAGCCGGATTGAATTCGCTTTTTTTCGCTTTCTGTGAGTTCGCAGAAAACCCTAATTCATCCCAGCCACCCACTGGCGTGCCGAGTGCCGAGCACGCAAACACTACGCTCTGGTGTGGCAGGACGTCGCACCCCCTTGTTTTGACAGTCGGCTTCTGGCTGGTTGATGCGAAATTGTGTGAGCCATTAGCGTTACGTTTTTACTGCAATCCAGCACGCAATCCTCCTTCAAATTGCTGGAAAAAGATACTCGAGAAATTTGCTGAGGCGAGAGGTGTATCTTTTTCGTGAAATGAGTTCATAAACGCGTGCGGGGTTGGTTTATGGAACGAAATTTTGAGGTACTTCTGACGATGACAGATAGTTTTGTTTACTAACAGTGCCGACGGTGAATTTGCGGTGGGATTGGTCGAGAGGTGCGTTGAGAAACACTGAAACTTTATTCGCGGCCACGAATTTTGATGACAGCTTTTATTTGAGATAATTAATTTTCGCCATAGGTGCTTGAAGTAATTGAAGGCGGTACGAATAAAAAGATATTAGGCCGTTTAGGCTTTACCTGGCGAGATGTTTTTGAGGGGTCTCAGACCTCAACATGTAAACTTGCACGTTTTTCGTGGTTGAAGCCGTTGCCCAAGTACTCGCCCCACTCCTTAAGCACCGTCCGAAGAAGGACAAGACGATGTAACACAATATGCCATTAACCCGAGAAGATCGCTCAATCTTGAACCCCATCAATCCATTACTGACCTTGAATGAATTTAAACACAAAAGAGAAAAAAATGTCGGTCCTAATAGTCAGCCATGTGGGACTCCAATCAAAATATGAAATTCCCCTTCACGATGCGATGGAAGACGCTGCTTACATTCTGAGGAACAAGAACGGAAACAAGAACATGACTTTCAGTACACGTGCCATGGAATTTCGCGCGTGTTTGAACCACTTTCCACTACGAACGATGTAACTCCAATCGAAGCCATTTAAACGCATCAACCACTTCTCTCGAGCATTGAAGAACGTCGAGCTCGCAAATTGTGCGAGGTTTGAACGAAACCATTGAATGCAGAGACTGTACGAGAGTTAATCCTTTCAAAGCGATTTTGTTTAGCCACTCGTGTGAGCAGGCGTCCGTACACGACGGTTGGTTTCCATTGAATCCAGTTAAAAGGCTGACGATGACCGCTGTACGATGTCCGAACGGGACACGTTTTTCGTTTGAATTCAGGTAACCGATTGAGTTCGTAGAATCACACAGTGGTCCTAATTGGAGCTTTATCACGAAGAGTGAAGTTAGCGAGTTAACGGGTGACGTGAATTAAGGTCAATCGAAAAAAGGTTTTTTTACCCTGTCTGCTCCGTTTGGAATGAAAGTGCTCAAACTGAGGGAAAAAGGATCTCATTCATCATATAACACATTCCAGTCAATACCACGCTGTAAGTTAACTCTTAAATGGCACTTCTGATACTCGAGGTCGGGCTTAGTCTTGAAGATACCGGTCGAGAGCTTCTGACTGGTAGGACCGAGTGGAGGTGTGCCTCATCAGTTCACTACCATTTTGTTTAGGAAGGGTAGGTAGGTAGAAGTGGTGGTTCGATGAGAACCTAATGAACACTATTTGCCGTTTTAATACCACAGCTCTGTAACCTATAAATGAGGAGGGTGTGAGTGTATTTGAGATATTTCTAAATGCAACCTGAGGAATTTAAGAAGGACATGACATCCTTTGTTTATTTCGCAGAAAACTCATCAAGTGAGTTGGAAGTGGGTTTAGCAAGTGCTTGCTGTCTGGCTCTAGCAAGAGCTAGGCAGGAGCACAAGTTGTTGCAGCAACGACAATGTGGGTTGTGTGGGATGCCTAGTTTACCGGCATGATCTCCTATCGGCCAGTGGCCAGTAAAGACCGCCACTAGTCTAGCAATATGATGACGAATGCGCCGAAGAAGACATTTCGTTTTAGATTGTTTTCTTTACTGTTGCACAATTCATCAATCTGGTCCAGCTAAGCTTTGCTGCTTCAAGGAAGTATGAAGACATTACTTCATACATGCTGCAAACCTTAGGTGGACTTAGGTGGACCAGATTGACGAACTGTGCAACATCGGAGAAAACAATCTAAAACAAAACGTGTTCTTCGGCGGACTCTTCATCATATTGCTAGACTAGCGGCTGTCTTTACAGGCCACTGGCCGATAGGAGATCATGTCGGCAAACTAGGCATCCCACACAACCAACACACAACAACAGCCTTGACTCCTTGTGGTAAGATGTACACCTCCTTTGCAAGCGAGCCCTGAAAGGCAGATTCCTGCCTAGCCAGGGCCGATGCTCTCATTTCCTGGGACGTCATTGTGACCTGCAACCCCCAGATAAGGGAAATGAGCCGGTCTTCTAATGACGTTACCTCAGCTCGAAGTTGATGTTGTATGAATTTTGCATGCATATGGCAAACCTTCTGCCTTGCCAAGGTAGTGGGATGTACTTTGATTTGCCAATATTTTTCCCGGATGGCAAATAGTTCCGCTTGGTACACGCTGGAATTTCCTATCAGTCTATAGGCTTTACAATTTTCAGGGATTCTGAACAAGGGTAGGGTTAGGTAGATGGGCTTCTAGTGCATTCACCAACCCACTTAGACCATGTTGGTCCATTGTGATACCCACTGTCAGACTACTTCAACTGATTGACCACTCCAGTGATAGCGCCGATTCCAACGGCAAATGGTGACTGGACCAGATTTGAAAACCAGATAAACGCTGCTTTCACTGAGATTCGAATCGGGGACCCCGCAAACCAGGGGGAGGCACTCTACCAACTGTGCCATTCAGTCGTTTTTTTCTGAGAGCAAACCCGCATAGATTTCGCCACTGGAGCCGTCGGTGTAGATCCCGATTATGTCTCCGCACATCTGCCCACTATTCCATTCCGTTGTTTCGGGGATAAGAGGATCCAAGCCGTTTGATAGACTTAGTTTAGTGACCGTATAGTTTGTTGGGGATGATACGAGATCCCTGGGTATGAGATCAAGGATGCTGAGGATTGTTGAGGAAACAGTCCGAAGATGCTCTGCTGGTTCCTGAACTACAATTTCTGCATCAATTCGTGTGTTTTTGGCTGACGGGTGGAAGTACATATATTAGATCCAGGATCCCTTCCGAGGTTGTTTTCGGTTATTGAATTGGTCAGGCCCTCGAAACAGTCTTTAAACAAAAAGTCAGTTGATGTCGTCATCTTCTTCTTCTTTATTTGGCGCTGGCCTCGGCCTCAACCAACAAGCCTCTCCAACTAGCACGGTATCTGGCTAGCTGCCTCCAGTGTAGCACGCCAAGTTGGCTGAGGTCCTTCTCCACCTGGGTGCGCCACCATAAACGATGGCGTCCTCTGTTACGTTGTCCCATGGGTTCGGAGTCGAAGACTTTTCGGGCCGGAGCTGAGTCGTCCATACGTCCTACGTGACCTAGTCATCTTAGGCGTTGGATCCGAAGTCGCCTGACTAGACTCATGTTACTGTACAGTTTGTAGTTGAATCTTCTCCCCCAGAAACCCTCAACGCAAACTGGACCAAAGATTGCACGCAGAGCTTTTCCCTCGAAGAGACCAAGGACTTCCTCTTGTCCATGCCTCCGCGTCGTACAGCAGGACTGGGATGATCAAGGTCTTGTATACAGTCAGCTCGGTCCTTCGAAAGATGGCAACATAATCCTCTTTTTACTAATTCCGTCGTTATGACACTGAAAAGAAGCTCATCATCTTCTATCGTTCCGACCTGAAGCGTACGAGTTTTTTTTTTTTTGCTTCGACTTTCCCCGTTATTGACTTCTTCCGGAGGTATACCAAAGTTTTTCATTTGTTTTTTGAAATCTACTAAAAACCGACTGCTAAATGTAGGCTTGTTTGAATCTTAAGCATGACATTTCCGTTCCCTGATTTCATTTAAAGACCAGGCATTCCTTGGGTTGAAGGATTCCAGTATAGCCCACCTTAGCCCATTGATGACATTGCTTTGAAAATGCTAAGTTCAAAAGCAGCAGACAATGATCCTGCTTTTGTCATTTAACCCTTAGAGATAACTACGATGTCAACTGTTTGTCTATTTAATTGGGACGAATCTATGAAGAGTACGTTTGCACTAATTGAGATATAATTGAGATTTGATTGTGTGCAGAAAGTTCAATATTCTATCCAGTGAAGTGTTGTGATGGACTTGCTGCTCATTTAAAAGGAATTTTCAGTAAACTACAGAAGTACAGACACATCCTTGCAATCGTTGCATGCGTTTGCAGCTCAGGAATGTAACAAGGAGTCCCTGTACAGAGCTGTGAGTGTCTGATAAACAATAAGTGATTATCATGCATGCATGCTAAACGATTTGTGGAACGTTTTATCCATTTTCATTGTCCAATTGTATGGAAGTCTAGTGTTCTTAAAGAGCACAAGGGGGAAATGAGAAGAGGAATATCGATTAGGCTACCATCAGAAGATCGATGGTGAAGAAGAAACTAACAAACAAGCCGAGGAAGGCACGGGACATTCAAGGATGTAAGAGAAATACCAAACTGTTTGTATTTGAAAAATGTTACATTAAGTGGGTGGATCTAGTTGTAGCGTCAAAAAATAGTGGATTTTGAGATTTTTTTTATGGTCACATATTAAGATAATGTATTTTTAAATATTATAAATTTTGTATATAATATATACAAAAGTACGTGGGCATAATAATTTGGACATAAATTTGCTCGCAGTCCAAAGAGGCGTCTGTGGTAATCACAGCAGCTCATCAGTGGATTATCTGAAATTTTCGATGACATTCGCGCGAATTATATATTTATATTCAATTGGATGTAGTATCCAAAATACAAATAAAAACCAAACGCGAAAAGTTTAAAGCACACACTTGTAACAATATTTAAAACATTTATTTTAAAAAAGGTAGGAATCTTGAAAACTAACTGGGATAACTTGACACGTTCTCGTCGAACTGGAGACTGCCACGATTGTTCTCTCAATCTCCATTGCATCCCTTTCATGATCGATAGTTATCGCACTGTGAAATCAAGTAGTTAGGTTAGGTTAGGTAGGCGGTGAAAGTGCATTCACCAGCCATTTTGTGCCCATGTTCTCGTAGTCCACAGTCAGTCCACTCCCACAGATTCAGTGCTGATAATTGGATCCCAACATTAAATGTTGACTAGACCACATTTGAAAACCAGATAAAAGCGTATTAACCTTGCTTTCACTGGGATTAGAGCCGCGGACCCCGGTAACCAGGGGCAGGCACTTCACCAACTGTTCCATCCAGTTGTCAAGTAACCAGTACATTTCTCTATACCGGTGTTCGTCAAACGCCAACCAGTCGTTAGTGACGTTGCATCTCCATGAATTTCAAATCCCTCGATAGTTGATTCTCAGCTCTCAGATCACTCAGCGTCTCCTACGCACTCTCATCACAGAGGTAATGCTTTCGATACGTCTTCAGTTCAGTCGACTCGAATTTGTTACTACACCTTAATAGTCAATTGGTAACAACGATGACAATGTTGTCACAAGAGAGCACCAATTTTTATAAGTCATTTTCGGTTCTAAAAAAAAATGAGCATGCAAATTTTTAATCTGCTGGTAAATTCTTCTTCTTCTTCTGGTGGCACTACAGTCCGGGGTGGACCTCAACCAGCCAGCACGATTTTTAGCCCGCTGTCTCCAACTGCGCACACCTAGTCGATTGAGGTCCTTCTCCACCTGGGTGCGCCATCGGTTCCGTGGGCGTCCTCTATTGCGTTGTCCCACTGGTTCGGAGTCGAAGACTCTTCGGGCTCCATGGCCCAGCCATCTTCGGCGTTGAATCCGTAGACGCGTGACTAGGCTTATGCCGCTGTACAGCCCGTACACTTCGTTGTTGAATCTTCTTCTCCAATAACCATCAACGCAGACAGGACCAAAGATTGAACGCAGAACTTTTCTCTCAAAAAGACCAAGTGCTTCTTCATCCGCTTTTGAGACTGTCCATGCCCCCGCACCATAGAGCAGGACAGGGATGATCAATGTGTTATATAATGTTAGTTTGGTCCTTCGAGAGAGGACTCTACTGCTCAATTGCCTCCTGAACCCATAGAAACAGCGATTGGCAAGAGTAATTCTGCGTTTAATCTCGGTACTGATGTTGTTCGTACTGTTCACTTGCGAGCCGAGATAGACGGAGTCCTTCACTACCTCGAAGTTATAGCTGCCTATGGTGACATTTTGGCCAAGTCGTCGATGTTGTGCGTCCTTTCTTGCTGACAGCATATACTTCGTTTTGGCCTCGTTCACCGCCAAACCCATTTTGGCCGCCTCCGCTTCAATGCCAGCAAAGGCTTTATTGACGGCTC
Source organism: Eristalis intricaria (assembly GCA_964034865.1). Lineage (NCBI taxonomy): Eukaryota > Metazoa > Arthropoda > Insecta > Diptera > Syrphidae > Eristalis > Eristalis intricaria. The sequence goes on from OZ035875.1 coordinate 64,432,188, forward strand.
GCTGTGTTCGACCAATCACGTCAATGTCATCCGCGTATGCTAGCAGTTGTACAGACTTCTGGAAGATCGTGCCTCTAGTGTTGACGCGTGAGTCTCGCACGATCTTTAAAGAAATCACATGACAGCGCGTCATCTTGTCTAAAACCTTTTTTGACTTTGAAGGTCTCGGTGAGTTCGTTACCGACCTTGATGGAGCAGCGAGAATTCTCCAACGTCATCCAACACAACCTGACGAGTTTGGCAGGAATGTCAAAACTAGACATGGCGTTGTATAGCTCGTCCTTATGCACGCGGTCATATGCGGCCTTAAAATCGACGAATAGGTGGTGTGTGTCGATCTGCATTTCTTGGGTAGTCGATGGTGGACTTCCCCGGCCTGAAACCGCACTGATAAGGACCTATCAGGTTGTTGACGAATGGTTTCAGGCGCTCACACAAAACGGCAGAGAGGATCTTATAGGCGGTGTTGATTAGACTTATCCCTCGGTAGTTGGCTGGTAAATTAACTTAATTATTTTTTAGGCTTGTAACTTTGCATACATTTATTTGAAGACTTAAAAAAGAAGAAACAAATTTGACATCATTTTTTTGTAGTTGTTTTCTGTGATCAAACGAAAGCCCTTCTTTTCGACGGCGCATGGGATTTCCGCTCACTGGAGCATTTGAAACCAAAATTCCAACGGGATTAGAAAGAGTACATGTTTGGCTCTGGTATGAACTAGGATTATTAATTTCGCACAAAAATTAACAAAATGGCGGAACTTTGATTTTTTTTAAAGTCGCTTCTTTTTCAGCCACAAATCAAGTTAAAAAGTAAAGAAGATCTTCACCGATTTGATTTATCATAGTTCATACCATAGCTCTATATGTGTAGAATAACGTATTAAAATTTGGAACCGATTGGATTAATAGCTTTTGAGTAGCCTCAGGCGACAGTCGTAAAAACACAGTTTTGAGCTAACCGCGTTTAAAGTTTTCAGACTCAAATTCTTGGGAATAAGACTTGCCTACGTCCGTTAAATCGGCTGTAACTTCAAGACTTTTTGAAATTTTCACTTGGAATTTTAAAGGAACGTTCTTGAATAGTTATAGGTAAAAAAACACATAACCAACAAATGAGTTATGTCGGAAGATCAAAGAAAGCTTCCCAGAAACGGGTTCGCAGCACGAAGTGTCATCCGAAAACCAATAGTCATCTGATGAAAATAGAGCTAGAAATGATTTCAGTCGACTGTCTCCGGAGGAAGAGGTGATTACAAGGTCTGCTGGTAAAAGCCGCTGATTTCGGATCATTATTAGATGAGTAATTCAGTCGTTAAAGCTTCCATGAGACTCAAGCCCCTTTTGTCTAAATTTGTCTTGGTCTTAGGTGACGTCCACATGGAACCACATGTTGAACCAACCATCCGAAGGACCAAACAGAGCGATCACATTGTACTGGGCTGTGCACATGATGACAGATGAAATATAAAGAAAAACGAATATGGGACAAACAGTGGATTGAAAAAGGAATACCCCTCCTCAACTTACTTGCTTGTCAGGCTTGCGACACATGAAGCTTGCGAGCCAGCAATAGTTACCATATATAGTTGAGAGCCCCTGGGTATTCTGCTTCCATTTGTGGAGATCAAGCTGTCTCGCGTCCGCGATGGCTTGGTCTTTACATCGGAGGTTCGGTTTTCCGCTCCTTTACGAACCTGGAGGCTCGGGTTCAAAGACCATGTGTTCGAGTGGGCAGGCCAGCGCAGTCGACTGCGGTGAGGGACGTAAGTCAACTTGTGATGTGGGCAGATACATAAGAGCAATTGGGCGCACTTTTGAAAACAAACATTGTTTGCCTTGTTTGTCATGGAGCAAGTCTTCATTTTTGTCAGTAAATTGATTCAATGACTTTTCAAGACCATCCTTTCAATACAGGCTGACTAGATAAGAACGATAGGACTTGCATTTTAAATAAAACAAAAGCTCTGTGAGTTGAAAAATTTGATTCTGGCTTTATTTTGAAGTTAAATTAATGGCATTATGGAAGCACATCATTCGAATGGCCGCTTCGGGTGCACTGACAGTGCTTAAATCGGTCGGTTCCACTTTTCAGAACTCGGCCCACCAAGTGCTGCGTATTTCCGGCATCAGCGTCTCAAATGTTGGCCTCGCGTTTTTATTGTCAGCTTAAACAAATGACATGATGTCAAGCCGCATAATCGCAGCAAATTATGTGAAAACAAATCATCAAATATTCACACTCACACCATACCTGCTGCGGACTGATTACGAAACACAGACCTCCTTCCCTGCGAAATGCCAACCCAGCGAAATCATGAAACTATCGGACAGGCGAACAATTAAGCATGTCTCCCTAGAGTCCATTTCGGCCGCAATATTCCGGTCATAATGCTCGCATGTCCCTGAAATAGACTTCAACACAAAGCTCGTCCGTGCACAAGGTGTGTCGTTTGAATTGTCATTACCACACGAAGCCAGCTACGCTGGCAAACGGAATACATCTCCTCGAGTACATGTACATACACTCGTATCCGTCCGTTTATGGCGTACGGACTTCAAAGGCACGTTCAGTCGGGCCGGTTGCAACAGCACCCCCTAGGGCTCTCTCGCTTTGTTGTTTTGAAAATTGGCTAACTTCTCTCCGATTACTTGACTGCTCCACAGATTGTCGATTTCAATGGTCCGCACTCATATTCCACTTGCCTCACATCACTTCACATCTGCTGCACGCCCCAGCATCGCCGGAGTATCTAATGGCGTTGCTCGATAGTCGAGACCGAAACACCACCGCAGCGGCAATCCATTAACATATTTCCAGATCAGAAAATGTTTTCTTAGCAAATGGTTTGTCTTCCAATGGATGTTTCCTGTGGCACTATTAATCACACATCGCCTTCCATGGGCGTGTTTATGGGATCGGGTTTGGCGTTGCGTTGCAAGAACGTGCTCTCCTACTCGCGACGACGACGACGACGGCTTGTTGAGGCGTTTTTGGGCTCTCCGGCATGCAAAGGCGACGTCGGAGCTGCACAGTGTGTCTAGGCTCCCACACTGCCTGCACCCCGAAACGCATTGCATGCTGAAAGCCTACTAATTACCCGTGCTGCCATGCCATTCACTTTTTCGCATTGCCATATCGAATCGGCTGGATATCAAGTGAAATTCATTTGAATACATTATGCAATCCGACAGATACCGGTCTGCATGTGATTAGAAGTGAGCTGTGCGCTGGCTGGCTGGCGGCTGGTGACTGTGACCGAGTGGTTGGTCTGCTCTAGGAATTTCTCGCCTAATTAAGTGAAACGTGTGAAGTGCGAGTCGCGACTTGCCGTGAACAATGTTGCATGCTGCTTATAATTAAACCATATTGCCTTGTTAATTAGACGAAATATTTCATTTGGTTTCATTTCATTTGTCTTTCCAGGTGTGACAATGCGTGAGAAAAAAGGTGGCGCTCTGCAGAAGCTGAAGAAGAGGCTATCCCACAGTTTTGGAAGATTGAGTAAGTTTGCAAATTTCTCTTTTCTTTTCTTGAAATTTATTCGCCTGGGTGTGTGGACTGTGGCTGCACACGATTGGATTGGATTGTTGGATTTATGTCTTGGAGTTATTCAGTTGGCGAGTCATTTAGGACATTAGGATGGAGTGAATTTTGAACTGTGAGACGGTCAATATAATGTGTAGTCGAAAAAGTTTTTTCGTATTTGTAATCACACATTTTTCACAGACAATTCATGTGGGACCCAAACACCGAGATTCTTTTTGTAGCCAGACTTTTTTAAATGGTTCAAAACCGTTTGATGATGAATGTTTAGTACATTGGCGATGTCATGGCTGCTTATGTCACGGTCCTGGTCCATCTTGTCCATAATTTCATCGACTTTTTTAACGATAGGTCGACCAGAGCGAGGTGCATCTTTCACATCGAAATTTCCAGAACGGAAGCGAGGGAACTGCTGTGCTACACGAACTGATACAGCATCGTCTCCGTAAACTTCACAAATTTTATTGGTGGCTTGCATGGCCATTTTCCTTTTTTTAAACAAAAATTTCAAAATATAGCGAATTTCTTCATTATTTTCACTCATTTTTGAACAGCTGTAAATTTTGTTTAACTTCTCCGAATTTAATTAAATTTAATAATTTAATTGAATTTTTTAACTTTTTTTTGTTTAAATGAAGCTTAAAATGTCACCTTTCAACACCATATGGTATGAAACAATGGGATTGGTAGCACTGGAGATAGACGACTCCAACGACATCTATTAACAAAATACGAAAAGACTTTTTCGACAACCCATTATGTATTCTCTATATATTTCTCTATAGAATTCAAAAATATTCAAAAATATGTGTCACTTTACAGAAAATTGTATACTCTTAGTCACTTTGATTAACATTTGCCACCCTCACGACGATCGTGTGTTTTCAGTTAGTCGCATTTCATGAGAAAGTGAGATGCGCTCCGTGCGTAAGTGCATCTTGGTGTTGCGACAGACACTTAGAAAAAATATGAAAATTGGAATCAACATGTTTATCGATATAAATAGAAAGTAATTAATGTGCTTATGTTTAGCGTTTAGGATAAAATGAATGAACAATTGGAGATGTATAATATTTTTTAGAGGATACAGAGAATACAGTAAAGACGCTCACCAATATTTCCGAATTCCGAAATCTGCAGCATGTGCTGTCAACTAGATGCATTTTTTCGTAGTACGAAGTGGATCGTTTTTTTTTTTTTGTCACCTCACGGATTTTGATGTGAGGTGACAGAAATATGTGAGGCGACAATTTGTCACTTCGTCTAAGAAAATAAGGGGAATTTACTCGATTCACACCTCTTTTGAGTTTGCACATAGGTAGATATATAGTGAGTGAGAGTGCAAGCCTGTGACCATGGGTGGATGCTCCTTGAATGTATTTATTTATTTATTTGAAAGCGTAATTTATAATTAAAATTACAAATTAGCTAAAAAAAGCCAGAGCGAAATAGCCTCAGACTTAAAGAATGAATTGAATTAATTGAAATAATGAATTAAGACCGTGGCTCACCTTCCACCCAAGTCCAGTCTCAAACTATTACACTATTCCACACAACACAGTAGGTGATGACAGAAAAGAATTCCATCCCGACCTAGACAATGTCCAAAATGCAATTTCTTCAGGGTGAGAGAGCAACTGGGGACGAACTGGTGCGGCTTATTTACCAACTCAAGCATCTCAACCATGTCCGATGAGTTAAATTTCAGTATTATTTGTCTGATCCATAAGAAGAGAGATCGTATGACTGTTTGTCTCTAGAAACAAGGCGACGCGTTATCATGTAACTTTTTCATCATAGTTCTTGAGGAGGATCATGCTGATCAGCAAATGAGACACGATCTTCCAAAAGTCCCTTCAACTGCTAACATACGCAGAGGATATTGATGACACACAGCGAGGCTCAGATATATATAATAATAATATATAATATGGGTGGCGCTACAGTCCTAGGCGGACCTAGGCGTAGCTTCTGAGCAACCACTCGTGTTGTGCGTGCTATTGTTCTTTCACGAGTGGAAGGGACCTACAGTTTAATGCCGACTCCGTACGGCGAAGTTGAGAAGCTTTTTCTAGACAGGAATACTCTTTGAGCATTGTCAGTGACTCGAGAGAGGTGGAGTCGTGAAAATATGAAAGGTGGTAAATTCGGGTATCGAACCTGGCACCCTCTGCGTAGGAGTCGACGCACTTACCCACTACGCCACAGCGACCCAGCGAGGCTCACATAGGGCTTTAATTTGATTGAGTCGGAGGGTGACAAAATTGGGCGATGTCGAACGTTGCCACAAAGTCACCGGAGACAGAAATTGTTTTGAAATAGAGAAGGGCGTCCTCTATCTTGTCTCCCAATGTAAATAAAACGAACACCACTAGCACTGAAATTAAAGACTGCATAACTAGTGCCAATGATTGTCCCTTTATGGTCCAGAATACTGTGCAGACGAGGTACTTGAGTTGTGGGGTCCTCTCTTTAAGGATCAAGGGATGATTTTAATTTATGTCTTGATCACCCCGGTCCCTGTTGTATGACGCGAAGACAAAGACACTTCCACGAGCAGATGAAGAGGCCCTTTTGGACTTTTGAAAAAAAGAAATTCGGCTTTCAATCTTTGGTCCTCAAACTCGCGAAGAAGATTGGGCTGTATAGTCATACATTCTTCAATTTAGTCATTTGCACATTAATTATGGAAACAGGTTTCAAATCAAATGGCACCAATTATTGATCCCAATGTTAGCAGGAGCTGGGAAAATGCTGATTGTGTCGCCTAAGTCAGTCTTCAGTGAGTAGGTACTGTTTATTTTCATCTTTTAATTTGTTTGCTCGGCCAGGCCGCTCACTACCTCGTCCGGTTGAAACCGGAACTCACCAGAGTAATGTGAGTGTCCCTAAACTTGCGACACCATTCTAATTGAAAAATAAATCCAAGACACAAAAATCTGCCAAGTGATGTCCTTTGTGCTGTCCATTTCCACTATTGCGCCATTTCCTGTGAATCCCCACAAACAAACCAAATAAAATGTAATATTTGGATGATTGTCTGTTTGTACATGATCAACTTCTAACCCATTCGGCCCATACCGGTGAAATCTTGATACTTTGTTTGGATCGATCAGGAATCAGTCATAGGCTTTTTAGTTGAAGCATCTGGTTGAAGCAAAAGTACAGTGGACTCTCCCTTTCTCTAATTCGAACTTTTTCTTCATATTTTGCCTACATTTTCCTCAATTTTCCACACAAAAACCGTTCTCTAAGTCGAAACTCTCTTTTTTAATTTGAAAATCGGCTTTCAATCTTTGGTCCTCAAACTCGCGAAGAAGATTGGGCTGTATAGTCATACAATCTTCAATTTAGTCATTTGCACATTAATTATGGAAACAGGTTTCAAATCAAATGGCACCAATTATTGATCCCAATGTTTGCAGGAGCTGGGAAAATGCTGATTGTGTCGCCTAAGTCAGTCTTCAGTGAGTAGGTACTGTTTATTTTCATCTTTTAATTTGTTTGCTCGGCCAGGCCGCTCACTACCTCGTCCGGTTGAAACCGGAACTCACCAGAGTAATGTGAGTGTCCCTAAACTTGCGACACCATTCTAATTGAAAAATAAATCCAAGACACAAAAATCTGCCAAGTGATGTCCTTTGTGCTGTCCATTTCCACTATTGCGCCATTTCCTGTGAATCCCCACAAACAAACCAAATAAAATGTAATATTTGGATGATTGTCTGTGCATGATCAACTTCTAACCCATTCGGCCCATACGGGTGAAATCTTGATACTTTGTTTGGATCGATCAGGAATCAGTCATAGGCTTTTTAGTTGAAGCATCTGGTTGAAGAAAAAGTACAATGGACTCTCCCTTTCTCTAATTCGAACTTTTTCTTCTTATTTTGCCTACTCAATTTTCCACACAAAAACCGTTCTCTAAGTCGAAACTCTCTTTTTTAATTTGATTAAGATGAGTCCACTGTATATATTTAACACGCTGTACTTTCAGTATTTTGAAGTAATTTTTTCTTCACAGCCCCGCCCACTCCTACCGAAAGAGGTGTCACTTAGATTTTACTTGCATGCCTTTCTTGCATGGTCCACTGGCGATTCAGATCAGTGATCAGACCCATACCGTTATATAAACTAGAGATTCGGTGGAGTTTGCTAGATAAAGACATAAAGTGCAAACTGCTCGAAAGGGTACAGAGGATGCCGTGCGTATTTATCAGAGGAGCGTTGAGAACAGTTCCCTCCGCAGCTCTGAATATAATCCTTAATCTTCCGCCCAGACAGACAGCGGCCAGTACCACCTTGTACTAGCTAAGGACAGGAAGTGCACTCCAGTGAAGGCGTTGCGGGAAGCTCTTCCTTCGCTAGTTCGTCGGCAATCTGATTTCCCTTTATGTTGCTGTGCCTGGAATCCGCTGGAGAGGGAGCTTGTACCTGCTACTGGCCTGTTTGAGTTCTTCGTTGCACTGTTGTACAATTTAGAAGACGTGATTACTGAGGAGATAGTCCTTATGGCTGTTTGGCAGTCGCTGCAGATAGCTGCGGCTTTACCATTAGGACATGAAATACTAAGCAGTTCATACGCTTCTCTGAACGCTAGCACTTCAGCCTCGAAGATACTCGAGTTATCTGGAAAGCGGTAAGAATAAGAGATGTTGGGAGTCGTCGAGACGACCGCTGAGCCTACGCCGTGGTCTTGCTTGTTGGATGCTGGGACAGTGCAACATTTCAGAAAACTGTGAATGAGGCCTGCCATCAATTCCTGTCATTACTGCAAAACATCTGCTGAAGCTTGAAGCGCTTACTTATGTTAGTCCATGATATTCTACCGGGTTTGGGTGCCTCATTACAAAACAAACACGGGCTACTCTCTATTCAAAACGCCCACTCCATCCGATCAGAATAAGAAGGCAGAATCTTAGATCAATTATCGGCGTCATATCCGGTCATTGGGCCGCCAGATAAGGCCCTCCCTACAACGACATCTGCAGATGCAACAGAGACCAAGAGGATTAATTTGGGCTTTTTTTTGCAATTGCAGTGCTCTCTTGTCGCGTAGGAGAAATCAGACAACCTGGCGGAACTTCAGGCAATATTTTCAGTAATTTTCAAGGCTTTATCGAAAGCATTAACTGGTTTCCGGAAGAGGATCAATTAGATGCTCATAGTAAACAACGCTGTCGCTTGGCGACAGTCAGCCATTCTAACGTAACCAACGTCACAGAAAAAGAAAATGGGACCTCTCGCTTCCGCTTTCACTGAAATATAGGGAATGTAGGTACATCCAAAGTCAAGGATATTTACCTCTTTTTAGACATTTTAACCTAATCGGTAAAATGTGCCTTCAAATGAACCAGACAATTTTTTAGGTGTTAATCCTCAAATTTCTTGGCACAAGTCCCTCCGCAAACGCGTCCTTTCCCCAATACCAGGTCAACTTTTGTTGTTCTTCCTCGTCTCCGTCGTGATTGACTCAGTGCATCAAATGTCGCTTCCGCAGCAACATTTCATTCAGACCACTGACACCGTAACCATTTGAACGTCTTGCAATCAATCCAAAGGGTCCTTGACTTCGTTCATATTCATCACATCGGCACTTGCCAGCCAATAAGTGCTTTTGATCCAGAAAAGACGATGCATAAATCCAAGAGCCAAATGGCTTCGAAACTGGCTCAATTGCCTCATCCGCACACAGCACAGACTTAGGCGGCCACTTGTAGCACTTGCATCACAAAGAAAGTGTAAAACCCATTTGTCCGCCCGGCCCCGGTGCACCGCCCCTCACACAATGGACGACGAAAATGTTTCCTCATTTTTCAGTCATTCTCTCAGTGTGTGTGCGAGTGTGTGTGAGTGTTCAAAGGAATTTGCATAAGTTTCAGATACAATATCCATCCCCGCACCTAGTGCCCATATCGGTGACACACTCAAGCTGTACCCCGGTTGGATGGAATTAAGCTCGCTTGCGAGAGAGACAGAGGCGGACACGTGATGGCACTAAATTCAATTGAATTTCAATGGCCTAGTCGGGATAAATGCGCCCGCAGGTATCGGACAAAAGCGCGGCGCAGTGTCTCACTAACGAACCGCAACTTCGAGAGTGATGCTGTGTGGTGGAGGCTGACACCAACGCCTACAACGGGGTTCGACGGGCTTCAAATGGAAACTTGAAATCGGTTTCGATTGGCGATGACTCACTCACACATCACCTCCGACACTGGTGACCGGCAGAGGAATAGCCGAAAGTGGAATTAATTGGTTTTGAGGTTGGGTGGGGGTTGGACGTGGACGAGATCAGCTGGCTGCTCTCTGCTTAGAATCACTCCGCTTCCGGTGTGGCTTAGAATCGAGTCTGAGTCGATTTTGTGCGGGCTGAGGGAATTTCCGGGACGCTTTTAATTTTCCGGTTCTCTTTTGCGCCACTCTCGCAGTGACTCCCTCTGTCCTCTGCCCATTGCACTCTGCCTGGGTGTCATCGTCGTCGTCTAGCTGGCTGTGTTTGCGATTTAGAAAAATTGTACGACAAACGATTACGGTTGTACGAGGACCCAGACTCGACGTCGTCTTGTTATTAAATCATCTTTCAGTGACATTTTATTGCACAGTGAACTCGTGAACAGCACGAATTTTTATTGAATATCCTGCAGATGCAAATGCAGATAGTCAGACAGAGAGACAGAAAGACAGAAAAAAAGGGTGATGGCAGACAGGGCAAATTGCACATGAAAGGGTTTAGTGCCGCCTTTTGAAGCAGGTCTTCTGTAGTTTTTGTGAATGGTGGACGTCCTCTCCTGATGATGATGATATGGTGGTGGTGAATCGAAGTACAGCTTCTGTTCACAGTGCAGTGCGATGCAAATTGCTTTGCTGAACCACGATGACTGTCATCAGTAGGTTGCCAATGACAGCCATTACTGGGGCATAGACTTGTTGTGCAGATCTTCGGGACGTTCAAAGGGATTTATTCTGCATCTCGTCTGTGTGTAATGAAATTGAACGACGACGCAAGAAAGTCTGTGTCGACGATGAGGTTTACGACCCATAGGACAAGAATAATGAAACAAATGGAGTGCAACGTTCGTTCTGATGTGTGGTTTGGGGGGAGGGATGTCATTTCTTTTCTTCAGAAGGGGGCAAGAAAATGAACTGAGGAAGGTAAACCGATTGCGCTCACATGAACGTATGCCCCCAGTTTTTCTCGTAGGCTTCTACAGAACCCCTTTGCCAGCAACGAAGTCCATCATTCTCCTTTCGGGTGTTTCTGGGTCGTTCATCGGTCCCCTCTCCGATCAATGAACCATTGAAACACAATCCAGTTGACTCCAGAAAAGAGGAACTCCCCCATTCACCTCATGCCTCACGGCAAAAAGTGAAGATTGCTTAAGAATTCCTACCAAGCCGTCAGATCTGGTCAAAGCAGCAATGTGATCCACTCACTTGACACTTTCTCCTTTCGCTCGCGCTTTAAAGTCTTGCCTCGACGACAGACCAGTCTACTTTGCACGCTAATCTCGTTTTCCTTTCACGATTCACGGAATGATCAACGCTCCACCAACGCGAAAACATCCCTCAGTCCTCCCTCCCACCCACCCACACCCTCTCTCTCTCTCTCTCTCTCTCTCTCTCTCTCTCTCTCTCTCTCTCTCTCTCTCTCTCTCTCACGCCAACGACGACCACTCGCTCGCAAAACATTTGAATACGAAATCAAATCAACGCTGCAAGGAACGTGCACGAACTCCCAAATCGATCCAATTCGTCCCGCCAGCATGTGCGTGGGATCTGGCCATAAAAATAAACATATTTCCTCCTCATTAGGAAAATGACCCACGTATTGTTGTTTAGATTTCCATTTCCATGGAATTCCGTCCGAAAAAAGGGAAATGAACCGCCGAAATCCTGCCCCACTCCCTACCAGCTCCCGGTTTGGGAGCGCTCATCGTTGGGTGCTTTTATGTAGCTTTCGAGGCGAGGATCCCCCGTGCCTTCCGGTGTTAAATCTGCTTAAGAGCTTAGGCGACACGCCACCAAAATGGCGCGCTGGAATGGACGAGGTGTGGACGTGTCCGACTCGGTATAGGGCGGGCCGTGGTTGCATGCGCAAATCAATTAGCATTCGAAGGAAAAGCCAAGTCAGCTTGGACTGAGTGTGTCTCTGTGTGTGAATTCAACACGCGCCGAGTCACATCTGAGTGCTGTGGGTCTGTGCGAGCGGTGGTGTATGGGAGTTCCACAAACACAGCCACTGTCTTGGCATTGAATCGCTGCTGAGGCGAAAGTGAACGTGAATCGAGGTTATTCGCAGGATAACAACGATGCCTGATTAATGAGTCCCCGCCGACCAAGTGCGCAAGTTGTTTCCTACCGGTCTCAGGCGGCCGCATCGGACTCTCGACGTAAAGCCGAAGGATTGCGTTGTGTTTCGCTTTTGTATTCAACGCCACAGAAGCGCAAAGAGGCAGTGTGCACATGTGTCTCGATCGGACTTGAAGATTGCCGGAATCATAGTCGTCGGCGCGGTGGTGCGCTGTTGTCTGCGAGCGACGAGTGGCTCGCAGATGTGCTCCGAATAAGCAATTTCATTCAAGTATCTGATATCTGGTTTTCATTTTATTTTTCGATGGTGGCGACAGAGATGAGTGAATTTTAATTTGAAATGCGATCTGGGCAACCCATAAAATCGTGTAGTTTGTGTGTTTTGATTGAAAAGTTGGGACCGCGTACAGCAGTTGGCGACGAGGTCAATGAATTGCTGACAGGCTGAAGACGTTCGTCAGTCGATGGCCGTGAATGAATGATTGATGTGGTTGGCATGATAAGCTGATATGAAAAAAAATCCTTGAACTTTTCTTAGTTGCCGCTGCTTACTCTCTTGTCAACTCAATCGTATCTGTGGACCTCGGGGAGGGAAGCATAATGAAATGTATTGCTCTTTGACGAGGCTGTCTCCTATTTGATGCACTTCGTAACCACACGTCTTTAAGGTTCGTTTGAAGTAAATTTATTCAGGGCTCTGATCTCAGTGGCTGCTGCAGACTCAGGAATCTGGTGTAGGGCGATTGAGTGGATTACAAATGGGAAAAGTAATCAAATTCACTTTGAGGTTGTTTTTTTTTGGGATGACATCAAGTAAATACAGTAGAGTCTCGATTATGTGAACTAATAAATGCTAGGTCAGTTCGTATAACCAAAAAGTTGGAAATTCAGAATAATCAATCTCATCATTTTTCTTCAATTTATAATTAAACTAACTGTACCCGCGACTTGGTACGCGTAGCCCATTCGAATTTCCTGACGCGATGCCTGGTAGGATTACGTTCATGTTTATGAGTCCAGCAGGCATGTTGTCAGCTCTTATGACAATTCTATGCTCGTCCGACGGCATTCTGTCCAATGCCGTTTTAAACAGTCAGCAATCCGTTATGCTGATGAAAATAAACAAGCAAGTCAGCGATTATTTCTCGAGGATGGTGCGCGTTTGATCAATTTGGTCATTGCACGAAAATATATTTAAAAAACAGGTGGACTATTCAATGCCGACAATCTAACTTGATGAAGTGATGATCCGTTTGGCTTTTTCTTTTTTTTGTGCGAGGGTTGGTGATAATCTTCAAGCGATACTATGGGGACCGTTCCCACATAACTAAAGGGATTTTTAGACAGTAAAAACACCCCCCCTTCAAATAAAGTATTGGCATTGAGAACATTTTTATGAAGTACAAACATAAACAGTAAGTGTGCAAATTTTCATTAGAATTAGCCTTAAACGGATTTAAATAAAAGGCAAACAAATGTACATGTGCATACAACCATTTTTTTTTTAAATAAATAGTTAATATATGCAAATTTTCTTGCACATTTACTCGTGGGCAGGCTACGTATAGTTGTCATTGCTCAAATCAATACCGGTAAATTTAACTGTTTGACCTTTAGCCTTATTGATAGTCATAGCAAAACATAACTTAATTGGAAACTGCAGCCTTTTAAAAAGAAATGGGTAATCCGAAGGTATCATCGGTATTCGTGGAATAAATACATTCTCATATGTGTCTGGTCCTGTTATAATAATCGCTTCAATTACATTAGGTCTTAAAGCTGTTACCAGTAACCTTGTTCCATTACACAGCTTTGGAGGACACAAATTTCCAAGCAAAATTATTGGCACTCCAACTTTTAAGAAAATGATGTGCCCAGGTAGTCCTGCTGGATTCGTAGAATTTAAAAATTCTGTTGGAAAAATGTACCGAATCATCCGTATTTACAACGGTTGCAATGGATCGATAAATTTTTACGTCACCGTTGATCTTGCTTAAAATGAATTCATTGATTCTGGACGCTGAATCATTTCTTGGAGCCAGAATAGCTCTTTCTCTGAACCAAGAAGGGGTCTTGCTACTTACAGTACCTCACAAAATTGAGCATACACTCACAGCTTAAACATATTTTTATCTTTTTCGCCCTACAAAAAGTAGTTAATTAATAAAACTTAAATGCAGTTCGAATTGACATATTTCAATTGCTAAAAACCATAAACAAAAATATGAAAATAAAAAAATAAAACTTTCTATTTCTAAGCAAAATAAAAAAGGCACAAAGTAAATTGGAGTTACGACTAAAACACAAAACAAAAACAGTTACAAATAAAATTTCAGTAACGCGTGGCACCTTCTTCAGAATCTATGACAGCTTGCAACCGCCGTGGCATGGATTTTACAAGTTTTTCAGTAAAAGATGGCTGAATCCCTTCCCAAGCTCCCTGAATTTTAGCTTTTAGCTCCTGCTTATTGGAGCAGGTACTTTCTTTAACCCGCACTTTTATTTCGTGCCATAGATGTTCGTTAGGGTTAAGATCCGGCGATTGTGGGGATGTTTTTAGTTGCTTTGGAGCGTTATAAAGCAACCATTCGCGTACTAGATAGGAGGTGTGCTTCGGATCATTATCTTGTTGGAAGTAGAAAACCGAAGGTAGACCTAATTTTACTGCGCAACTTCGTAAATTTCGTTTTAAAATTTTCATAAATTTCTATAAATTCGAACTTTCCACAGCCATTTGAAGCCATACAACCCCACAACAGCACAGATCCTCCCCTGTGTTTTATGGTTGACTTTATATTTTTAGCTTTGAGAGCTGTATTTGGTTCCCTCCAAACAATTTGTTTGCCATCAGACCCAAATAAATTTATTTTTGTTTCATCTGAAAACAAAACACCTTCCCAAAAGCTTTCCGGGTGGTTTACATATTGTCTAGCAAACTCTAATCTTTTCTTCTTATTAACTAGGGAAATTTACGGCTTACTTCGGGCGATCCTACCATCGTCTTCAATTCCCACGCTCATTTACAATGACATTCCAGCTGTCAGCTCTTTAGACAAAGCTAATCTGCTTGCGGCTCATTTTGCAGCTAGCTCAACACTGCCAGATTCCAATTTGTCTTCACCTGTACTTGAGAGCGTTGATTTCACCATGGGACAAATCCACTTCCGCACTCGTACAGTTGCAAGAGTACTGAAAGATCTCGACGTGCACAAATCCGCTGGGCCGGATGGTATTCCCCCTATACTTCTGAAGAGGTGTTCTTCTGTGCTGGCAAAACCACTGCGTAAGCTTTTTCATCTATCCTACTCTTAAGGTCTCTTTTCCGAGCAGATGGAAAACAGCATTTGTCCAGCCAGTTCCTAAAAAGGGCGAATCTTCGTCACCCACCTCGTACCGACCCATAGCACTTACGTCCCTTCTTTCTAAGGTCATGGAAACGCTGATAAATCGTCAGCTTATGAAATATCTTGAATCGCGGAAGCTTCTTAATGACCGACAATATGGTTTCCGCAGCGACAGGTCCACTGGTGATCTGATAGCTTATCTCACCGAAAAGTGGAACCAATCTTTGCACAATTCAGGCGAAAGCAAGATCGTTGCGCTTGATATTTCTAAAGCATTTGGCAGAGTTTGGCATCAAGATCTCTTGTCGACAATGCGTGCCTATGGTATCGATGAATCTCTTCTTCTATGGATTAGAAATTACCTTTCGAACCGTTCAATTCAAGTTGTTTTGGATGGTCTCAAGTCTGATATCCACCAAATTAATGCTGGTTTTCCCCAAGGCTCAGTTCTGTCTCCGACACTCTTTCTCATTTTTATAAATGATCTCTTGTCTGCTACTTCTAATCCATTCCTTCGCTGATGACAGCACCCTTAGCTTTTCATATTCGTTCCAAGACCACCGACCCCGCCCTTCGGCCGTAGAATTGGAACGGCAGCGTATGTTAAGCACGTTGAATTCCGATCTTGACAGCATAATTAACTGGGGAAAAAACAATAGAGTAGAATTCAATGCTGTCTGCTGTCACTCAAGCGAACCCTTGATAATCAGCCATTATCCATGAATGGCGCTTGTTTCGATGAAACCGGAAAACTTTCCATTCTTGGTATGTGTATCAACACAACACTTAGTTGGAGCGATCACATATTTTAGGTCGCCAAAAATGCTGCGAAATGTTTAGGTTTCCTTAATCGTTGCAAGAAATATTTCACCCCTTCTGATTTGGCTTTAATTTATAAGGCGTACATCCGCCCCAAGCTTGAGTATAACGCTCATATCTGGTTTGGTGCCCCCAATACCACACTGCACCTACTTGATAGAATCCAAAAGCGAGCGATAAAACTTATAGGAGACAACAATATCGCAGAGTCATTAGACTCGCTCGAACATCGACGTACCGTCTCTTCTTTGGCCGTGTTTTATCGTTATTTCAACAAACGATGCTCAAGTGAGCTAGCCAACTGCATTCCTCCTCTCCATGAAGTCACCCGCAATACTCGTCTCGCCAGGAATGCCCATCAGTATACCCTTAAGCCTACTCTCGGACGCACAGTTAAATTCAGAGACTCGTTCTTCAGCCGCACTGCACGAATATGGAATGCTCTTCCCAAACTAATATTTCCCACAGACTACAACCCGCAGATATTTAAAACCAATGTGCACAGGTACCTCCTCTCCCTTTCTCCCTCTATACCTTCGGCCCGTGCTGTGTCTTGACCCCGGACACATAAGGGTATTAGCAATCCCTTGAGCACGCGCAAATTATAAAAAAAAATCCTACCATTTAAATTATTCTTTCTCAAGACTCTGCGAACGGTTTCCACTGAAAGAGGAGAATTACGGATGACACCTCAGGCGTCAACTTTGGAACGCTAGATTTTGGATTGGACTTGATTGTCCGAACAATATACCGCTCGTTTTGTTCTGAGAGCAATTTTTTTTCTTCCCCTTCCAGGTCTGTTTTTTAGTGTCTCTTCATATCTATAATTGTTTATTATTTTTTGTACCGTTGCATGCGACCGCCCAACAGTTTCTCCTATTTTTCGCATCGACTTCCCCTCGCAAAATAGCTTAATTATGAGCATTCTCGTTGACATAGTAGTCTGTTTTCGCATGTTTTCCATATTTTCGCACAAAGAAGAGAATATCGGTCTTTTCAGTTCAAAAGCGTGTGCAGAAATGATCATCAGGGACATTTGTTGCTTCATTCCTGAACAAATTTGCATGTATCGATTCTGCGAAGCTTGTGTATAACGCACACATGACATCTGTATGCTCAATTTTGTGTGTCGATTTCACGGGGTTTTTTCCTTTTTCATGCGAAAAGTACGGGTAGTAATTCGCCTGTCTGTGAATTTGGCAAAAAATAAAACAAAACAGTGGTCGGCCTTAAAACAGCACGAAGTACTGATAGTTCTTTGCTCAATTTTGTGAGGTACTGTATATACATCAAATCTTAACTTCCTTTTATAAAAGTAAGTGAAACATGATTTAGGAAGTAGGACGTTATATTTGTTTGTTAAGACAAGGGCAGACTGACCCTTTTCTAATTAATTTGTCCTTTTTGCTCAATACTCAAGCACTCAAGCACTCTCTGTGACATTTTTATAGTCTTTTATAAAATTCTTAAGAACTGTTTTGAAAATGATCAGGCAGTGCAGCTGAAATAAATGAAGCCAAAAGTCGAACGATGACACTTTGACAGATGAGAGAAAGAGTCCTTGAAGAAATTTGTTGTTGATTATATGAACTCGTAGTGCAAAATAAAGTCGAAAAGTGTGCTTAACGTGAATACCCGGCCAATTATTGGCAAACTTCACGGTGGGCCTACCCACAATGACAGAGTCAAATTAAGCGTTGACCACCGCCCTGAGGAGGTATTCACCACCACAGTAACAATTTAGTGACGCTTAAGGGCGACCACAAACCTTGCTGAGGGCGAGGCCTATCTAACACCTCTAGCATCCACAGATCCTGGATGTTATAGGATCATAGCATGCTATATGCGCCCGCGATTTTGGGCTACCACAGCCACCATGATACTCCCACTAGGGAGCCTACCTCTTGATAGCACGGAAAAGTAATATCCTTTCCGGGGCCTGCTATCTCCCATGGTACCAGAATATAGCCTCTGGTCAGGCTTTCGCAACCGTGAGGTCGTTTCTAGATAAGTGCCTTAACCTTTAAGGCCTAGCAACCTTTTAGATGACGCACTTCGAATCAGTTAGTCGAGGCAGTGACCAATGATCGAAATGCATCATCTACACAAAAATACAACACAAGACAACACAATTCTGCCCGGAAATCCCAGCAAGGTCAGACCAAGGCATGCACTAACCAAATCGTTCCATACCACTACCGAAAAATCCCATTGCAGGAGAGCAAGTACGTAACACATGCACTCATCCCTACCGAAAATCCCCAGAAAGCGAAGGCAAACTGGCATACCTAAAAACAAGGACAACAAAACTACTACTACTCGAAGAACCGGTTAGTTCGCGCATAGAACCACTACTCGTAGTGCAAAAGTAAGAATAGAAGTTCGAGTTCGAGTTCAAAAAATTTCAGGGCATAAATGTAGCAGTTCACATGTTCGAGTAATCCATATTACCGCGGGTTCATATAATCGAGACTCTACTGTAGTTGGATGCTTGATTAATTTTCAGACCATCTGGTGATGATCAACATGACACGACGGATAAGACGGAATGGGCTTCATGCTTAAGGATTATTTTGTTAATTGACTTCTACAGGTTTTCTGTATAATGTCCTGAAAATAACTCATTCTTGACCTTTGTGAGTTTCTTCGTTGGTTTTGGAAAAATCAAACAATCTTACTTACTTACTTACTTATCAGGCTGGCGACCCAAGCAGGCTCCGAGGCTGGGCAATAGCTGCTTCCCATTCTTGACGGTCCTGGACACGCTGCTTCCAGTCAACAAGACAAATCTGTCTTGCATCCACGATTACTTGGTCTTTATACCGGAGATTCGGTCTTCCTCTCCTTCTCGAACCAGGGGGCACGGATTCGAAGACCTTCTTAGCTGGATCATTGTTGTCCATGCGGCCGACCCAGTGTAGTCGACGGATCATTGCCTTCTGGACTACATCCACATTCTGCTATAGCTCGTAGAGTTCTCCTCCATTCGCCTTCCTCGCAGACGAGACCATATATCCGACGTAGAATTTTTCTTTCGAAGGCACCAAGAATGAGTTCCACAGTTTTGCTTATCGTCCAGCTTTCGGATCCATATAGCAGGACTGGCAACATAAGAGTTTTGTAGATCATGACCTTAGTCCTTCGAGTCAGGAGTCTTGACACCAGTTGCTTTGACAAACCGAAGTAACACCGGTTGCCAAAGGCGGTTCTACGTTGGATCTCCACAGTGGTGTCATTCGTGGTGTTCAAGTTTGCCCTGAGTTAGACAAACTCCTTTACTACCTCGAAATTGTAGCTGTCAATTGTGGTATTTTGTCCTAGGTGGTGTGTGACGGATCGTTTTTTGTTCGGCAGGATATACTTTGTTTTATCCTCATTGACCTTGAGACCAGCTCGCTTCGCCTCTTCTTCAATTGCCGCAAATGCTTCCACCACGGCACGTGGGGAACGCGTGATGGTTTCGATGTCGTCTGCATATCCCAACAATTGGACTGACTTGTGCGAAATTGTGCCTTCCGTGTTTACAGCTGCTCGTCGCACTATCTTCTCCAATACCAATTTGACGAGATCACACGACAGCCCATTTCCTTGCCGAAATCCGGTGCAGGTTTCAAACGGCTCGGAAGTCCTCGAGCCGAACTGCATGGTGCATCGCGTATTTGTTAGCGTAGTGCGACACAACCGGATCAGTTTTCCCGTGATCCCGAATTCGGCCATCGCTCGGAAATACATCCAGTATGGCAAGAAGATGCCATTTTTGCAGACGAGAAGATATTGTACATTATCCCTTTCATCAGATCCGAAACGGTTACTATATACAGTGGACTCTCCCTAAGTCAAACTCCCTCCAACTTCCTTTTTCGCCATATCTTACATGTATTTCCCTCCATTTTTCGTACAAAATCCTCTCTCTAAGTAAAACTTCCCCTAAATCGAACAAATTGTGGTATCCCGTGACAATTCGACTTAGGGTGAGTCAACTGTATACATAATGTATATAAAATGGGCCTGACAGTCCGAATTCTACTGCAATCGCTACTGTTGTCCGCCTTATTGTTCTATGGCGAGTGGAAGAGTGTAAAAATGAGATGGACGAGGTACCACACTGGCTTTCTTCTTCCATGGGTCTAAATCCCCAATCTCGTGAACTGTGAGCGGACATGTTTCTTTTTTGCTGTCAATACTTAAGGTTAGGTTAGGGAAGGAGGCTGCTAGTGCATTCTCCAGCCCACTTAGGCCATGTTGGTCCATTGTGATACCCACAGTCCGACTACTACCACTGATTGCCCACTCCAGTGATAGCGCCGATTCCAAAGGCAAATGGCGGCTGGACCAGATTTTAAACCCAGATAAAAGCGTATTAACTTTGCTTTCACTGGGATTCGAGCCAGGAACCAGGTGCAGGTCCTCTACCAACTGCGCCATCCAGTCGTATCAAGTCGTATTGACTACCTTACCCTACAACTTGGGGAAACCTTGCAATTTAGGGCCATTCTCGATATGAAAGCCAAGTCCCCTCATTGATAATTATCCGACACTTTTGTCACTTTCAGCAAAGAATGATTTGTGTTGTCGTCTACATTACCTTCTCTTACTACCCTTAACTAATTACTTGCCTGGCCCTAAAAAGTTGGCACTTTCGCTTTGAGTTTCAAAAACTAAAATCGACTGTCAATCGATTGCACTCGCAAATATTGCGCATTGCCTTTGCAGATGCCGCAGTAAAAATATACTGAAATTGCAATTGTCTCCAATAAATGGAGTCGTTCGGAAAGGGAAGTTTCTTCATTGATAAATTTTGCAACCAAATTATTCGCCCAACTGGACGAATGTTGTCTAACCGCGTCTGAGTCACAGATCGATAGTATCGGTCCCTCTAATCCTATCCCTCTTCAAACTCGCCTGACAAATGAAATTGGCGTTCCTTTTTTCCCAGACAAAAAGAAAGTGACAACACACAAATGCTCCGTAATCCAAAATGTATTTGCCGACCAGCGTCACATGCTGTGCGTGCGTAGGTATGCGTCACACGTCTCAAAGACGTTTGTCTAAACGTCCCCCTAAAAGGGTAATGGTTCAATCGATTCTCAGTGACGCACATCGAGAAACTGAATTGCCGGCCACTCACCAATCACCGACTGTCAGGCGAATAGTTTCCAATTGATTCGAGCACCACTCGAATGGTCTAGTAAGTAACCGACTTGTCAATTGTGCGGCACATCCCTTACAACAAGTGACTGCGGCAAGTTAAACTAATGTCCCCTTGATGGACCAACAAATGTGTCTGAACGATTCACAAGCAACTCCCGGCCACTTGTGAAGTGTGTCGTAAAACCCTCATACATCTCCTGTCTAGATCAATCTGCACCCTTAACGAAGCAATTATCCGACTGCGACACCAGTACAATTTTCTAAATTATCACACCATCCTCAAGTAAGCAATTTTCCCTCACTCAATTTCATTTCATTACATTCATCTCATGGATACATGGTCGGTCGCCAGAGGAGACGAGACACTCGCCTGTCACACGTCATTACAGATTGCCCGATTCTCATTTTCTTTCATTGTCCAGTGGCGGTGCCCCTGCTCTTGTGTCTGTCCGTCCGTCCTGTGAATGTCGAGAAGCGTCTTGATCAGTGGAATTATACGTTCCAGTTTGGCCACTCTCGGCTCGACGGTGCCGCAGTGTGTACGGCACCGTGACAATGGTGACCTTGCGGCAGACATAGTCGTCACTGAGAAGACACCCTCAGAGCGAGGGCGCGCTGGGACTGGTTTCGAATTGCATGCGGGGCCCGCGCACGACTGTGTGCCATATTCTGAGAAACCGGAAATGAGTCATTTTAACCGCAAGACAGACTTCCATGCAATCGAACGGAGATGGAGATTTCTCGGAATCGTACACCCACATGCCAGGCACACACGCGCTCGTCCTCTCACGGTATCGCACGTCGGTCGGAGAAACTTCGATTTCAATTTATTCGCCATCGGATGCCATGATTCTTGCGATTATCACCGCACTTGTGGTGCCTCGGCTCCTAGAGTGTGCGATACACCACCACGAGATTACAGTTGCCATTATCGCTTTAATGGGGTTAAAGAGATCTTCCTCTCGCTCTCAGAGGCCTGTTCCTCTCCGCCACCGCCTCCCCAGTGAGTGCCCGTGGGTGGCATTTAATTGATGGACTTCGATTGGAAAATCATGAGCTGGATGGTGGAGTCTTGAGATAAGGCATGCTTGTGGCTCTTTTTGTGGTTTTTACACTCTGGGCTGCCCGAAGTGTTGTAAGAGGAGGAAAACATAAGCAAATCATTGATATGCTTGAGATGTCAGCATGGCCGTGCCGGATTCGTTGAGAAGGAGGTCAACAACGGGGGTCGTTGTGATTGTGATTTCCGATTGAAAGGTACGTTTATGTGTGTGCACGGAATGGGGAGCAAGGGAGGGTTAAGGAATGAATGGCCTTTGAGATAAGGAAGTGAAGCGAGCAACAGACACAAAGGGATGATGTGCATATGCAAGTCACAATGGCTAAGATAAGGGGTTGGTTAGTTGCAGTAGTTCTTTTGTAAGTTCGCCACAGGGAGAGTTCGTTGACGTCTTGAGAGTCCTGGTTTGGCATCAGCAGAGGACGGCTATGTAAGTTGGAACTGTTGGGAGCAGGCCGGCAGCTTGGATGCGAGTTGCGGCTTTAAAGACTTAGTTTTTTATTTATTTAAAAAAGTTAACATTTAGTTGTGATCAAGCAGAGCGATCAATCCTTAGGTTATTTTAAAGAGTTACTTCGTTAAACTCCGTGTGAATCGGAACCTCTGGGAACTCGCTGTCAGAATGAACTTCAAGGGGTCTTCTGGTACAGTGATTTCCGGTTTCCGGCCCGCAGTTTCCGGGTTATTTGTACCATTTTCGATTGTCGCAATAATCCAGCTTTTACAGTCGTAGAAAACGGTTGTAAATTGTTGCTGCCTCCTTTCTCTTAAAAGAGTAACGTACCCAACCCCCAACCTTGTGTAGTGCCACACTTCGATGAGTCCGTTTCATGTTCCAACTCTTGAGTGAATTCGCTTGACGATGCCATAAAAACCCATTCATTAAGCATAAGCGGTCTCAGTCGACAACCCTGTGGACCCCCACATCCACTGCTCCTACCCACTCCCACCCACTCCGATCCCATTTCGATTCGATTGGTCACCCTCCCCCATCTAATGCATCTCTCAAATCCACCTCATACCTCATCTAGCACCGATTTCATCGAGATTCCTAGTCTTTTATGACCACTTGCCTCTACTGCCTTCGTCGACAGTAGCAGCGAATTGTTGACAGCGTATCACGCGTCTACCTCCATCCATCCGCCATCGGGGAACGGCTTTCCTTTGCATCAAAACAAAGTCATAACCGTAGACTTACGCAAAAGCTCCTTTATGAGTGTGTCAGCGGAAATGAAAGAGGTCCTTAAATTTTGTCAATTCGGCTACTAATGAAGCCCCAAGATTGGCGCTGGTTTATATCCTTTCATAAACCGAATTCCGAAATCCACACAATAACAGTTAATCACGCCGGAGGATGAGCATGAGACCCCGCATCGCACACGTACAACTTCGCGGAGCACATCTCCTTCGTCTCCCAAGACGGCGGCGGTGGATCTTTGTCTGTGAATAGCTGAAAAGATGTTCGCCGTATCTCATGCATTCAAAGTACATTCGGGGGCCTCGGGCGACCACCGTCGGCACCACCCACGTCGTATCCGCGGCCGAAGGACACGATATCTTCATTTTGTGGATGTGGATATCGACGGGTTTATGACGGTCACCGTAACGATGGCAAATGGCTTTGTAACTATTCATTCGTTTGTTCGTCTGCACCACCGGAGCGACGGATAGGGGGTCCCTTAGCGGAGCACCGTCGCGCATCACGTGGTAGGGGGCTGGTGCCCATCTCGGTCGTGCTGGATGAGCCATTTATTAGTATTCAGCATGCCACCTCGGATTGTGGTATATTGGAGGTTACGGTCGCTCCTACGACCATTTCATCGCCCCTAGCTGTGCGACTGGGTGAAATCCGATCCGGGAAAGTTGCAAACGATATCTAGAGTTGCTGCTCTGCGCGATGACGGTGACGATGGCAAAGACAACAAGTCGGCGACTGCTGCGATGTGGTACAGTCATGCCATCAAGGCTCTTGACTCCGGTTTCTCGCTCCTCTCTCTACCCTCCGCGGCCACGAGAGTGTACACTCATCGGTGTTATTACTTCTGCCACAAGCATTGTTGTGCGGCTTTGTTATTGCCTTATGACGAGTTGGATGACTGCTTGTCCAGCGCGCGTGAGAAGGGGGAGCGAAGCACACACAAAGCGATGCGGAGAAATCTCGCAAGACTTTGCGGCGCGGTGTGCTTTTGCTGCTGTCAGTTGGACACTCGAGCGAAATACGAGTCAAGTATCTAAGCAATGGTTGGCTGCTTCAGTTGGTTCAGTTGGCATTGTCTGTCCAAGTCCAAGTCGGATATTTGAATGCCCTCGCTGGGAGAGAAAAGGGTAACCTGAGGACTTGGCAAATATTTGCGTTACAGCGTTGATTGTGGAACGCAGTTAATGCAGGTTGCTCTGTGACAGGAGGGCAAAGGGCGCTGCCTAGGTTTGCAAATGAATTGCTTGCTTGGGCGTTTTTTTTTTCTTTCTTTTTGCTCCAAGAGGGGTGGTGGTTGTGGGAATTCCAGTTGGAAAGTCGGTCCGTCATGATGGCGTGCGGATCGTGTTCTGGTTTTTGATGTCATCGTGTTCTGTGGTTGAGCATCACGCAGAAGTTGTTTGCCAGCAGAGCCTGGCTGGTTTGACGAGTACGATAATTGTCTTGAAGGTTCGTCGGGAGCGCACTCTGAACAGAATTTGGTTGCGACCACGCCTGTTAAATAGAGTATTTCAAGCCCGCGTGGATGCTTGGCATTCAGCGAAACTGTGTCTGACGTTGACTTCTGTCTCCACATCGTTATCTTGGACTCGTCTAGGTCGGGGATAAGGTTCAGGGTTAAGTAAACGACATCAGCAAGGGCTAGTTTCAGATATAGGAGTTATTCAATCCGAATGGCATCAGAAATGGCCTCTACTAGCCAAAGTGTGACCACCACCAGCAGGCAGACACTTCAGCCTATCCTAAGCTAGGGGTTGTTAGCTGAGCCTCACACAGACGTCACTGATTTATATTTACTCAGAGTAACCATCAGTACTTGTTGCCATCCGTGCCCTCATTTAGCCAAAAAGTCCCACAGTCATGTGTACATTTGATTGAAGGACAGAAAGTGGCTTATTGTTTCCACGAAAGATGCGATTTCAGCAGAGACACATAATATTGTGCCCTGCGGAAGCATTGTCCAAGCGATTCTTGTCTGATTCTGGGCGTGGCCGAGCATTGGAGGTGCTCCAGAGATTCGCAGATTCCGATCTCATTGGTGTTTCTGCACATAATATGTGCAAACATATAAAACCAACCCAAATATGCCAGCGAGGCAAATGCCCGCGAGGCAGTATCTCGTGATGATTTTAGCCAACATGCCACACTGCGCTCTTCGTAAAGACTTATTTTGTTTGGCATAGTCCAACAAGAAGATATTCGCTGTCATCATTGCAAAGATTGGATGCCACTTTCAGTAGTTGTCTATTAAATTGGGTGGAACGGAGAATGTGAATGTTTGTGGAGCTCTAACTCGTAAACGGTTGTTCGAATGTGAATGTTTTTTGGTCTTCAAATTGCCCTTGTTCTGATTTAGGACATAGGCTTACCCTTTTTCATCCAAATTTGAAGTCTGATTTCAACATGAAAAAAAGGGGAACGCAAAATCTCAATTTCATTTCGAAATCAAGACAAATCACTACTGCCGCCGGTTCTGTCTATTCAGATAAATTTGACAGGCTGTGGACGAGGAACTATAATTTCGTCCGAGCATTGTCATTAACTGGAATTTTTTGGAAATTTATTTAAGGCACCCATGCTCATGCCAATATTATTGTAAATATTATGTTCTTTTTCTTCTTCTTTATTTGGCGCTACAGTCCGGGGTGGACCTGGGCCTCAACCAACAAGCCTCTCCAACTAGCTCGGTCTCTGGCTAGCTGCCTCCAGTGTCGCACGCCAAGTTGGTTGAGGTCCTTCTCCACCTGGGTGCGCCACCATAAACGATGGCGTCCACTGTTACATTGTCCCATGGGTTCGGAGTCGAAGACTCTTCGAGCCGAAGCTGAGTTATCCATACGCTCTACATGGCCTAGCCATCTTAGGCGTTGGATCCGAAGACGCCTGACTGGACTCATGTCGCTGTACAGTTTGGGTTGAATCTTCTCCTCCAGAAACCGTCTACTCAAACAGGACCAAAGATCGCACGCAGAGCTTTTCGCTCCAAGAGACCAAGGACTTCCTCATCCGCTTTTGAGATTGTCCATGACTACGCGCCGTATAGCAGGACTGGGATGATCAAGGTCTTGTATAAAGTCAGCTTGGTCCTTCGAGAGATGTCTCTTGTACTCAATTGCCTCTTGAGCCCATAGAAACAGCGGTTGGCAAGAGTTACTCAGCGTTTGATCTCGGTACTGATGTCGTTTGTACTATTTTACTATAAATTGCGGTTCCCGATCGGCTGCAAAACTCTTCATCGACCTCTAGTGCTAGCGATGACTAACATTCCATTCGACTATCTACATCGGCCTGCGAAATGTATTCATGCCAGCGCTAACACAGCGTGTCCGCAGATTCCTCATTCCAGTCCCATTCGTGTGAAGAAAGTCTCCTATCACCAGCTGCAGTTCCCCTTCCACCTCATGTCTCTTATGACTCATCTGCTTTGCCGTCACACAAGCTTACACTTCCTTGTCGACACAGTGCAAGGCCAGCCGGCAATTAGCGACCGAGGCGCACTTGAACCCACACCTCCCCCATCCGCTGACATGAGTCACACATGGCCAAGACTACAAGTCACGTCATAAATAGACCTCCTCACGAGCAACACAGGAAAAAGGTTTCCTGGCAATCGAAAGGTTAGACTGCTGATGTCTTGGTCACAATCGATATCCCCCCTCTGACCATCGCTGAGTGAACTTTTTTTTTCACAGGACACTCAATTAGGCCTTCCAGTGCACACGTTCACACGTGTGTATGCCCTCTCGGGTGTGCCCTTGGCTGTTGTGTCTGTCACTCTGTGGCTCTACATTCGCCACGAGGTGATGTTGTTCAATATTTAAGTGGACACTAAAGCAACGGTTCACTGGGCATGTCCAAGTGCTGTTTACGGCCAATTTATACAACAAGGATATCCTAATTGCAGCTTACCGCTGCGCCAGGCGGTAGAATGGAAATCAATAGGCACTTACTCGGTGACCAGTGACTGCGACCGGGTTCCACTTGCGCCACCGCCGGGGGCCACAGTATTTTTAGACGCAACCTTCGCTGATTGACGTTCGACGGAAGGCGGCTAGACCATGGGGTGTGCTCATTAAAATTCATTGAAATTCAAATGTGACGCGACCGCCACCATCCCGGCCCGTGCGACACATTGCATCACGGCCCGGCAGTCTCAAGATGAGACGACTCCACCGACTATGCACGACGAAAACTCCCAAATGGATGTTGTAAATAATAATGAATCCACAATTCGAAGACAGCTCGGAATACCTGATGGGGCAGCTGCCACATTTCCGAATGAGTAATGAAAGAAGATTCCAGAACGATGGCAACGAGAAAAAAGAGGATAGATCGTCGCAGAGAATCGTGGACGAGAACGCAACGAAGCCACAGACAGACAAAGGCCATGTCGACGATGAAGTCTCCTCCTTCCGAGAATATCAAATTTATTTATTGGCATCTCAAGTCAAAGTGGCGACTGTACAGGCGATGGTAGCTGGTAGCTGGTAGGTGGCAGCTGCTGCTCGCGTCGAAGGATAAGGGCGTGAAGGGCTTTACGCTGTGATTCGTGCTTACCACAAGTGCCTGACAGATGAGACGAGAGTTTCCCCAATGGAATACAAAGTGGGGGCAACTCAATGCGGTAAGAATACGAAAGGTAAACACAAATATCGGTCTGGAGACGGACGCCGTTGACTGCACTCGAGGTACGCAAGATACAATTTTTGCACCTTCGCTCGCGTTGCCCGCATCAGCATCAGCATCAGGTTCTGGCAGATACTTTGCATGCCGGAGATCGAACAGGATTCTGGTGGCGGTTGTAATTTTTCCTTTCAGAAATGCGACGATGACTGACATAGCAAATTGGTTGTCCGCATCTTGCAGTGGAGTGGCTGCGAGTGGATTGTAACCTCGGACACTTGGCGATGTGGCGGTCCAATTAGGAAGAAGACATCGTGTCTTCTCTTTTTTTTTGCTTTTCCCGGGTCTGTCATGTCGAAGCAAGTAGCTGATGTTTATGTGGAGAGAGTCTCGTTAAAGCTGCTAACGAGACTACATTTAACGACATTTGTTTTTTATGATCTCCGGCAAAGCTGAAGCATGAATTAATGGTAATCAAAGCCTGATTTATGTGCTGCTTTCACAAGAAACATAATTGAAGTGTACTTGTGGTCAGGAATATTCTGTTACAAAGTTGCTTCAACCACTGGGCTTTGTGACAGAGTGGGAAAGTGTGTGGTTTTCTTAGCAAAACGTTCTGATTTTTTTCTGATTTACTGCACCACCTGTTCACTGTCCGCTGGTTATTGCTCTCTGGATAAAATATATCCTCCATGGAGCCTCGGCAAGTGCTTTAGTTCAAAGTGCCAAAGCATGTCCTATGACCCATTAGTTTTAAAATGGAGAGCTGGTCCTAACCATCGCCTCGATCTAATTGTTGTAAGCTGGACAGGACATACCTTTTAGCTCCATAATTCCACAACCTTATCCGGTATCGACCTTTTCGTCGTGGGGGTGGATAGTGTCAGACAGTCCTCTTGTAATCCTACGGTTCGGTTATTACATACAGTGGTGAGGAAAACTGGAAACATAATTTTAGTTTTTTAAAGTCCGCCTTACTGTTTCGACAGAGAGTGCTTTTTTTTAATGATTCCTGACATCTCTGCGATCAATAATTTTACTGGCGTCTTAGAGTTTTTCTTGATTTTCTTGACAATATGCCTCTCATTTGCCTCCGATAATATTTTTTCTTCGACCCCTACCTTTCTTATTTTCTAAACAACCCTCATTTCTGAACTTATGGACAGCATCCCTAACTACGGAATAGGATCTTCCAACACGTTCACCAGTCTCTCGGTACGATTTGCCTTCGCAAACAAACTTTAAAATAACCTTTCGCTCTTTTATAGAAGTTTCCGATTTTTTTCGTCCCATTTTGCTCTTTTTTCGTTTTTTTTATTTTATTTACTCAGAAATATCCTCTATCCTTCTGCTTGTTGCCTCGATCACAGCATTCAACAGAATGAGCCGTTATTAAAACACAACGCTTGAGTTTGTGCGGATAATTTTGTGTCTGCTTTCCTCTTGCCGTATTCGGAGAGGGAGGGTTGATTGCATCAGTTTGAACCTTCAATATGACTATTGAATATATAGAGCAGATGTATAATACAAAAAAACAGTTACTTTTTAAGTTAATAAATATAATTATTTTTTTTATATTTAATATTATATATTTAATATAGAAAATATTAAATAATAATTTTGTGAGGATGTGTATGCAGTTTTGCACGTTTTCATTTTTCGTTTTTTTGTACATTCACCGTTAGGTTAAATTTGGCATATCATACTTTATTATAAATTTCGTTCTTATGATCTTCGCATCATATTTAACGCTAACAGCCACATTGTAGTTGAAAAATCAGGTTTTTATTTGTAAATTTTTAAGGTTTAAATTTAAAAAAATAATATATATAAAAATATATAAAAAAAAAATAAACAAATAGGTACATAAAGTAAAAATTTGTATTAAGATGTTTCGTTTCCATGATTTTGTGGTTTTTCAAAGCCTTTTTTTCGTCATCGCTCAACATCCCGCAGCCCTATAGTATTATGGTTGGCGCTATAGTCCACAGCACAAAGTTGCATGTGTGGGCTTGGGCAGAGATTCTGCAGCCACCACACGTGATGTGCTTTTGTGCTTTCGTCGTTAGAAGAAGGGAAGGTTTTATGCCGATTGACGACTCCGAAGAGAAACAATTGGAGTAGTTTATTGTGAAAGTTGCTACCCCAAGCATTATGCACCCCATGTGGTCGGTCTTTCCACGCTCTTATACTCTTGAAAAAGAAAAGACATTGAATGTATCTATATGGGAACTGCTACCACGTATTGTGCACTGGCTACCCAAATCAATAGTCGTTCGCTTTCATGTGCGGAGCAATATGGAGGACAGCGCTCGAGGAAGCAACATTTTTACATCAACATTTTACAACAACATTGTTTTAATTTGTTTTATCTCAAAAAGTCTTTAATCATGCGAAATAGCACAGAGATGCGGTCTATGCCACCGCAAAGAACTTATGGTACATAAAGGGGCAAACAATTGAGACCGTGGATATTAAAGGTGAGAACCCAAAATCGTTTATCATCACTTTAGTGAGAACGGTATGGCAAAAGCGGATTCCACAACACAAATAGCTATGCGAACATTACGCGAGAGGACTTTTCCAAGGACCCTGGCAAGAAATGGGCTGGCGTCCGCTATTGAAAATTAAAAAGCAGCACTACGAAAATAAATATATAGAAAAATATCTGCAAAATAATAAGAACTGAATTGCAGACGACTGTAAACGAGTCAAAATCAACAGGTTCCAGTACGACGGAATTTAAAAATTTCAATCAAACCCGCCGAAAATTAAACAATTTTATAGATGAAAAACCACAAAGACTAACCTTATGTATCCAGTTGTGCTTGTCTTTTTTTTTTGAAATTCATTTTTATTTTACGAATTCATGAGAAACTTACATTCTCGACAAAAATGCTTAAAACTAGTTGGACGAACATGGGTTTACACTACTTAACTTACTGGCCCTAGGCGGGCACTCTAAGCTAGGCTTAACCTTATTCTGTCTTTCGACCTAACCTAACAATTAGTATGTATGAAATACATGAATGAAAATAACAACTGTATATTAAGAAAAGTATGGAAAAAAACTTAAATACTGAACTGTTTTTACATAAAACTTATACATAAACTACCTTAACTAGACCTACAAACGTACATATGTACATGCATGTATGCATGCATGTATAGTATTATACGCACATATTTATATATATGTACCTACTCTATATACATTTTGTATACACATAAATACAATCAAGTGTACACATTTAGACTTACATACAGCTTAAAAACTACCCTAAGTATACAAGTCGGCCATAGGTTGTGGCTGATAGATTTCCATCTAGATTTCAAGACCGACTGCGCCCCATAAGGGGGAACGCACTAAACTTTCTACCCCGGGTCTAAAGGGTTCGACGCTGGAGTTCCCTCGCTCCCCAGCCACCAGAAATGTTGGTGCTGCCTAGCAACATCCCGAATGTCTCGGTTGGATAGGAGGAGACCCTCCTCAGCTCGTTTTGCGACGGAACGGTCGTGGTTGAGTCGCCCATCCACAGTTGATCTGGCTATGTTAAAAATGAGCGGTACCGCATTCATATCTTGTAATAGGCCGTACTTATCTAAATGGAGAAAAGCTTCTGGGGGGATGAAGCCACTGTGGCGTACACTTTCGTGGTATTCTAGATTGCGGTAGTAAGCCCCTGAGATCAAGTTATTGGACGAGTTCATCGCTCTAGCAGTATGACCTCGAATCAACTTCAACAGAAAATTGTCCACTCTTATCAGATTTGCCCTGTTGTATAAAACCTCATTGGAATAGAATTTTATGTACTGGGACTCTGGAGTTCGATAAAGACGAAGGCAAGCCCTAAGACAAGCCCTCTCAAACAACCGAATCTTTTCCATCAAGCTTGCACTCACACGGGAACCACACGGGACAGCCATAGGTGAGCATTGGCCGGACGAGGGCCACGTAGCAGATAACCTTCACCCTCGCATCGAGTTGGCTGTTGTAAAACAGTCTCTTTGTAAGGGCAAAATCTCCTCGGGATCTGGCCAGAGCAGCATCTACAAGTTCAGTTTTGCTTGTATGTACATAAATGTTCTGGGCCTACTAATTTTTGAACAGAACTACTTCAGGATCTCTTCGACTCACTGCTTACTGTTCATGTCATCCACAGAGCAGTATCTTCATGTGTGCCTTCTAATTTACCAGTACACATCGATTGTCAGATCCGCTCTGACGTCTGGCAGCATAGTCGAGAAATTTAAAAGATACGAAGACTTGCAGGCTTCTGAAGAAGTCGCGCGTATAATTAGAAGCATCTCAGCAGCCGGTTTCGTAGTAGTAGTATTCACTTCCTACTCTAGCCCTACGATAGTACGTGACTCTGTAATGTAATTTCACGTGCATCTAATTTCATGTGCATCTAATTTTACGTGTATCTAATTTCACGTGTATTTAATTTAACATGTATCTAATTTCACGTACATTTAATTTCACGTGCATCTAATTTCATGTGCATCTAATTTCACGTGCATTTAATTTCACGTGCATTCCATTTCACGTGCATCTAATTTCACGTGCATTTAATTTCCCGTGTATCTGCTTTCACGTGAGTCTTCCATTTTTAACTAAAATTTTGAATACTTTCATTTCCACTTTTGAACTCTAGTTCACATTAGAAACAATTCAATTTACAGGAACACATGAGACTCCTTACATTATGTATAGTGTGCCACGTACATCAAAAGCACTTGATCACGTGTAATTAGATTTACGTTCAGAATCTAAGGCTCTTCTTGTTACTTATAGACTCCGATAGCAGTCTTAAATAATAAACACTTAAAAAGGAACTGCCCATGAAAGTCTACGCTGATGGATCGAACATGCTAACTAGGATAGACGCTGCCGCGAGTATTGAGCTGCTCAGTGGGACTCCCGTACAATGGCGGTGTTATTCTAAAGGAGGTCTATGCAGTCAAAGAAACTTGAAATCGGTTTAAGCAGCAAAATAGTCGCGTACTACCGGGACTGATACAACGTTCCTGGCTCGCAATGCTCGATAAATATATCCTAACTTCCCAATGACCGGGATGCAACTGGTTGACTTAACAAGAAAGGGGCCCACAGAAGCCAATCACAAAGAATATATTGGAACACGCCACCTATTCAAAATGTAGGTACAGAATAACGAGGAGGATGCGACCCTAGAGTCTCTAATTACCACAGGGTGTCGGTTAACATTACGCTTTACCTGAGACCATTGACGGCAACGATGTCTGCTTCCTAATTTCGAATGAACAAATGTCCGTCATGCCATAAACAGCACAACACAACAGCAATCAATCTTTCTGGATGCATTGATCCTTGGCACTTGTGGATTGTGATTTATGACATATCTCCTGAGCCAAAAATGGTTCCACATAAGCGAATTCACAGTGTTGTCTATAATCGGCTAGCTTCAGTTCTTGCGTCAGCACATTCTTGTACGGATTTAAGCCCACTCTAGACTGTGTCCGCACCTGACCAACAAAACGGACCACAGGAGTTGGCTGTATAATTTAAGACCAGCAGAAAACGGAAGCTTCATCTAATTACACTCCAGTCCACTGAGGTGGGAGATTTCCAAAGACATAAGACTTGTCCAAATTACAGCCACTTAGGATACCAAAGTCTAACCCAACAACACACAGCAGTCATTAAAAAAAATACTTGCTTCGCATTCGAGAAACCCACCTCCAAAGGCACACCGACAGGGAGTCATCCCAAAAGCGATTCGATTTTTCCTTAAATCCTGAAAACAGCGTGGCCAGAAATTCGAAAAACTTTTCCCCCAATATCCAATCAATACCCGTCCCAAATCCACCGAACGATCAATTTGCGTCCATGCAAAGCAATCCTCTAATTAAACCGCATCCAAGCTATCAAATGACCTCACCCATATGCTCTCGATTAAAGCCCGACACCCACGCACAGGGCACCCTGGGACGTGCATGAATTATATTCACTCTTTCGTCCAAGACTAGATGAGGAAAATGTTTTCCAAACTAATTGAGTCCTGAGTGCAACTAAGTTCGCAAACTAATTTCGCAGGCGAAGCAAAAGCCAAACAAAACTCTCCACTTGTCCTACATCCGATTACCGCATTAAGTCCTCACAATCACCATCCTCCTTGCCGCGCCACACCCCACTTGGCCGCCATTGAAACCAAGGCTAAATCCAATAAACTCTTCTAGTCCAGAACGTGACAATAATTCCGCTTCAGCCTTATTAAACCCTGTGTATATGTATCTCTGCCTGGGCTATCGTTTCCTTCGAGAGGGGGGGATAGGCGAAAACTCAAATAAAAAGGTCTGTGTCCTGCGTGCGACAACGAACAAACGCTGCCCAATTTGTTTTCTTGCGTTTAACGTGGAATTTATTATATCGGCTGAGTCAGCCATCTCCCTCTCTCTCTCTCTCTCACTCACTCTCTCTCTCTGGCGGCGCAGTAGCAGGATAAACAGAAAGGACTTCACTTCAAGTTCAGCAAATAGAAATGAGAATGACAAACAGAACCTAGTTATGAGGATAAACTTGCCCTCATTAGACACGGCCGTATCCTTGAATGGGACGACACCTACGCATTGCCTACTTCTTTTCACACACCCACACACGCGCCCAGGCGCATACACAGAGAAACGTGCTTATCCTTGGATGGAGTGGAGACTCTTTTTCTCCGCACCTTTGAGTCTGCCACCCTTCGCTGTCGACGTCAGAAATTAGGTTCTTTACATCGCCATGGCATCCTGTTCCTCTGTCCGGGACCGCTCTGGTGTGCACGTGGGCGGACGTGGATACACACAGATATTTCCTGCTCCGGGTGTTGACGATGCGAGAGGAGTACAAAGAAAACCAGAGGGGCGAGAGAATCTGCTGAGAAAAAACAAAGCCACGCGAAAAATTCACGGAATTTCTATTCACAGGTCGTCAAGGTGTACACAAGTCGCACCGATGGGAATGCTTTCGGCTGCGTTCGCCTTTGAAGAACACTCCGATTCCTTGTGGGGGGACAAGTTAATATCCTTCCGTCGAATGTATTATTTACGGTCTGAGTGTGCGAGCAGTGATTTTCAGTTCCAGCTGACGCCTGATTTAACCACGCTGAAATGTGGGGCATGGGAAAGGATACAGATGGTTGACTTGAGTGCGGCGTAGGTGTGTATCGATTAAGGACTCACTGTGCGGGCTTCATTGCGGCGGTGCCGCGCCGTTGTCAGGCGGGAATGTTATGTGCTATCTTCAAGGAATTTGTCACATGGCCCACGCTGGATGATGTTGTGCAGGGGAACCGTCACTTGGGCAACAAGGTGTGCGGAGAGTGGGATCTCAATTTCATGCGTCATTTGGCTGAAGAATAATGATATTCTTATTTGTTGAACAGCGAATACCTAGGCAGAGTCTGGGTTTGCTTGGCGTTCTTGTGGAAAAGTTGATGGTTGTTGTCAATGGTGTGTCACAGAATTGGAACTCGTTTTGAACGGTATTCAATTTCTTTATTTAAGGACACTCTGTTGCACCATCATCTTCAGTTTTAAATGTTTCAACTTCAAATGAGGCGAGCGACTCCATTTTCATCTCATGTTGCATTGAAGGCCGTTTGTGACGAGCTAGGTTTGTTGTCAGGATCGATCCTTCCACTTCTAACAGAGAGGCTTTTTCCGTGAGGCGTACAAAAGCATTTCGCCTTCGTTTAGTGGCTAAAATTGTGTTTATTAGAACTTAAAGAAAAGAAGGCAGAAGCATAGTGAACGTTGAATGAAACCATAATTGCTTCTGGGAACTTGAACAAAATTCCAATGTCGGTCATTTTAAATTTACGTAAAAAGGAGCATTTCATTCAAGTAAGCAGAATTGAAGAATTGAACGAACTTAACGAAAGTGAGAGAAGCAGTCCGTGCCGCAGTGTATCGCTCTAGTGTATTCCCTCTCTAGTGTTGACCCACCAGTACGTCGGCACTTCTTGGTGGTCAGATCACAAGCCTGCGATAATATTGGACATGTACACAAAAGGACAGAGATAACAGGTAATATGCATGTTATGAGTATTATGGCATCGAAGAGCAACTCCCACGCTCTACCGTAATGTTGCTAATACACTGCACCCTCCATTTCTTGAGTTGACATAAGGCTACGTACATCCATTAAGGTCGAGCTTCACGATGTGTAAAATATTTTGATTTCGAGCATGTCGTAGTTTCGACAAGTAAAGTGTTCTCAACTTAAGGTACAATTTTAGGGTTTTTTTCTTTGTCCCCTGTAAGATCCTGTCCAGTTTACAGAACGAAAATCTGAAGTATTTAAGCAATGCCACAAGAATGATGTATCTAACGATGGTACACCTTACCCTGCTGAATCGACTAAAGCTCAAATATTTACTAGACCAGTTTAGGAAAAAAGCAAAAAATAATTACATGAATAGTAATAATAATAATAATATAGGTGGCGCGACAGTCCGAGGTGGACCTGGGCCTAGCTTCTCAGCAACCACTCGTGTTGTGCGTGCCATTGTTCTTTCACGAGTGGAAGGGACCTACAGTTTAAACCGAAAAAAAAATTAAATGAATACAACTTCTTAATCCGAGATAGCATCTAAGTACACGTGATCACTACACCAAGTTCACGTAACCACCTGTGCTTCCCAAATACTCGTGAACTCAATTCACGCAATCACGTGAAGTTCTTAAATGTACGTGAACAGGTACCCTATCACGTGCGTCACTTTCCATTATAAAATTGGATTACACGCCGTTAATGAACGTCCACACAACAGCATTCATAGCTATTAGAGCTCTTGATACCCGAATACCCGGGAACCCACCCTAGTACCCGGAGTTTTGGGTATTACTGGGGTATGCACAAATACCGGCTGCCCTAACTTGGACGAAATTAATCTGCTACTTAAAATGAATTCGAGTGCAATTCGTGCTCAAAGTGTGCTATTTCTTTTGGTCGTCACTCCACCAATCAACGTTTGTTATCACTGTTATCCCTTTCTTTTCCAATATAGGTGCTATTTATTAATTTCTGTATTGACTTAGAGAATTCGTTGCCGCGGGTACCCTTTACCCGATAATGAGGGTTACCCAGTAGCAGAACATGGCAATGTCATAATATTACCCGCATTACCCGAGTACACGTGTAATTATTGCTTACTCGGGTAAAATTAGGTATACCATATTCAGGATCCCAGGAAAATATATTCGGTTATCTCGCATGACGATGGATTGGACATGGCAGACACAGCGACAGAGAGTGATTGAAAAGCCATTCCATTTTGCCTTAAATCTTTTTTCGGCGGCCCTTTCGAACTGTTCGAAATCTTGCATCGGATTTCGACAAGGACTTCCCGACGTGCCGTGAACGAGTTCTTACGGTGATCGTAGAGCAAGCAAAACACGCTAAATATGGTCATAATATAAATAAAATAAAGAATAAATTAACCAAGCCCCAGTATATGCTGTCGGGGAAGAATTGATGGGCTGTTCGCCATGTAGTATGAAACATCCCGATCTTCAGCTAAAATTTTGAGCTAGCAAAGGACTGACGCTTGTAAAGAT
The DNA here is from genome assembly GCA_964034865.1 of Eristalis intricaria. Taxonomy (NCBI): domain Eukaryota; kingdom Metazoa; phylum Arthropoda; class Insecta; order Diptera; family Syrphidae; genus Eristalis; species Eristalis intricaria. The sequence goes on from OZ035875.1 coordinate 64,469,828, forward strand.
ATGACACAGAATGACCATCAGCACCCGTTGCTACTTCGGCTTGTCAAAGCGACTGAAACTCGAAACCGGAAAACCAAAATCAAGCTCTAAGAAACCCTTATTTTGTTAGTTTTGTTAAATGGACGCGAAGGCTAAATGAAAAGCAGAATAAATGCCTGTGTAAATTCCACAGAGGATACTTGGTCCTGTCCTCGAGTCACGTGAATAGAAAGGAAGACTTAAAAGCGAATGCTTTAGGCCCCTGCGATGTAAAAATTGTCCAGTAATAATGAAATTGCATGTCGGGTAATTATGATTTGGCACATCGAGTAAACGAATGTCGGTGGTCGAAGCTAAGAGCGACCCTAAATCCGACACCCTGGTTCAAGAATGGGAAGTAGACCGCTTCTTCGGTGTAAAGCACAAGTGGACCCGGTTGACATTTGCAACGTCTCGTCACATCGCATCGCAATCAGGGGGTCATTATCATGCTTGAAAATACGGAGTTAGAGAGAGTCAAATTTTGAAAACGTCTATCCCCGCATCATGTTTTCAGTCAATTTGAAAAGTATGCAAACAGCATAAAGTTGTCTGTGTTGCCAACAATAATTATATCCAAATGGGATATCCAAATCCAAGCTGAATACTGGAATGTGATTTTTTATATTAATTAGCAATGTACTTAAAACAGTCAAATATATAAGAACTGACCAACAACTACAGACACACCGACCCATAAACTAAAAATTAACCAAAATTCACGTCGCAAAAGAAAGTGTTTACACATGCGAAGAGCTCCTTCTACGAGCTTCTGCCCTCACATGGGAGTTTATGGCAGCACTTAGTGTGGTTAATTTAGTGTCCGCTAATCAAAGAAATGTGACCGCAACCTGCGTCAGCAGCGATTGCTTGTAAGGCTTGGAAGGGTAATTTGTTGGTGAATACATTTTTTGGTTGTAAACCGTTTTGGTTTGTAACCCGCTGCCGCCCAAAGTTTTTGGGATACTCTCTTCTTCTTAATTGCATTTACAATTGTGGAAAACTAGTCAGGCTTCAATATAAATACTTACTTATCAAGCTGGCGACCAAAGCAGGCTCCGAGCCTGGGCAATAGCTGCTGTCCATTCTTGACGGCCGTGGGCACGCTGCTTCCATTCCTTAAGACCAAGCTTTCTTGTATCCGCGATTACTTGGTCTTTATACCGGAGATTCGGTCTTATTCTCCTTCTCGAACCAGGAGGCTCGGATTCGAAGACCCTCGTAGCTGGAGTATTTTTGTCCATGCGCTTGATATGGCAGCGCCACAGCAGTCGACGGATTTTTCCTGCATCCACATCCTAATACAGTTCGTAAAGTTCGAGGCTGTCTTCTCCTCCATTCGCCTTCTTCGCAAAGGGGACCATGTATCCGACGTAAAAACTTTTCTTTCTAAGGCACCTAGAATCAGCTCTGCCATTTTGCTTAGCGTCCAACTTTCGGCTTCATATAGAAGGACTGACAAGATAAGAATTTTGTAGAGCATGATCTTGGTCCTTCGAGTCAGGAGTTTGAGGCCAGTTGTTTTGACAAACCCAAGTAACACCGGTTGCCTTAGGCGGTTCTAAGTCGGATCCCCACATGATGTCATTCGTGGAGTTCATGTTTGCCTCGAGGTAGACGAACTCCTTTACTACCTCGAAATTGGAGGTATCGATAGTAATATTGAGTCCTAGCTGGTCTGTAACGGATCGTTTTTTGGTCGACAGTATTACTTTGTTTTATCCTCATTGACCTTGAGACATTACATCGGAAGACAAATTCATGCTGCATGCTTACTTTTGAGATTGACTGTACGCAGATAATAAACTCCTGCTCCCATGCTCAGCATTGAGTGTATACTTGAAATTTTTCAAATTTACTATTTCCCTGATATTTGAATTTGATACATTCGATTACCTTAAAAATTTGAAAACAAAAAAATAGTTTAATTTGGTTTCGGGCGCCGTCATATTGAGTTGTACTGATGAGGAGTTACATATTTTTTGGCTTGTTATTTTAAACTTCTGAACACGCTATACACATGAGACTCATTTTCGTTGTAAACTGGTTACTATTGTCAAAAGAACGCTCGTCGCACAGTTCGTCAGGCGACGCTTCGTATCCAAACAAGTTACCACACGACTGGACTCATTGTTATGCAGTCATGCAAAAAGTCGCTAAAAATTCACGACCCTAAATGAAACGCCAAACAAACCTTTGAAACGTTAGCACGCGATACGTATGTGTAATTGGGAAGTGGTTCCCGAGAATTCATCCAACCATGTGAAGCTGGAGAGGACAGTTGTTTAGCAGCTGAAATCATCGTTCGTGTTACGAAATATCAGCTTTTTTTTACATAAGTTGTTGTTCGGTTAAAACTCTAATTAGCGTTGGGAATCACCCAGTTGGCGAAGACGGTGTCAGCAAGAGTAAAATTGTGAAATTCATGCAAATCAAACTAAGCAGACGTCGACTACGAGCCAAAAAACGCAACTTCAAATGTGGTGGAGAGGCTATTTGGGTGTGCTCAAGTGAAGGCAGCTGGGAAGAGTTTTGCGATAGGTCAAGAGGCTTTTTGGTTGAGGTCCATGCCTTGTCCAGAATGTATTACTTCGTCTTCCACCACTACCGAGTAAACAGTAAGAACACCACTGAGATTAAACGCAAAGTAACTCTTGTCAGCCGCTGTTTCTTTTAAGCCAAGAGGAGTAGAACATTCTTCTTCAAAGGACTTCTTCCTCTTTGACACGGAGAGATGGAAAATCACAAGAGCAGTGGTATTTTTGAGATTACAGTAGTGCTTTCAATCGTTGGTCTTGTTTACGTTGATGTCATTTCTTGAAGAAAATTCAATCACAAGCTGTATGAGCTGTACAGCCAGACTGCTACGGAGAAAATGGCTAAGCCATGAAGAGCGCATTGACAGAATTGCTCCAACCCGAAGCGTGGACAGTGGGACAATGCAATAGAGAACGCCCACGAAACCCATAGAGCGTAAAGGTCTAGAATGACCTCAGCTAACTTGGCTTGCCAAAAAGAGGGGCCTGCTTACTGAGCCCCAGATTCATCCCGGACTGTAGGACACGTATTGTATCGTATATGTCGCCATATTTTATTATCTCCGTATTTTCATTAGATGAATAAGCAACCGCCTCGCAGTGGGGTGGAATGACCTAATAGCGGAAAAAAACTATATACATCCGGAGTGCTACCATCGTGTTTCTGAATTTTGAAATGGAAATGACTCCATTCAGGATGCTAAAATGCATCAGAATTTGGGCTTATGTCATTAAGCCGCACATTCAATAAGAAAGTGTCCTCCAGCAACATTACCACTTCAGGCGCTCATTTTGTTCATTGTTCGTTCGGCCTTGCACTCTCTACTTTAATCAGGCATTATTGATTTTAATGGACTTATCTGTCCACAGTTGTAAATAAAATTTGGTATTGGTATAAGCTTTCAGAAAATGAGATGCTTTTCCGAACTTGCGCAAAGACGTCAAAAAGTGGGCTCCTTGACTGTCTATATCTAAACAAAAAAAACAGTGTCAAGAAAATGTTATAGTCAGATGTAATAAGTCTCCTTCATTCATGAGCTACAGCATGCTCAAAAGCACTAGAGAAGCTATCTTCATATTCAGCCGTTGTGCGCTCCTTAAAATGACTCGCAATTTGATGTCAATTTCGCGCTCCTGGTGATCACTCAAAAAACCTCGAGACGTAACCACCTCTTTCTTGGTTGGTTAACGACAGACGAAGAAGAGATTCTTATTAAAACTTAGTATATAACGAAAGATCACTCCTGCTTATCGCTGTGTCTTTGGTTTTGGAAGGCAATTGAGGAAGAAAGCCCTCTCTCTAAGAACCAAGCTAACCCGTATAAGGCCTTGATAGTCTCAGTCAAGCTGTATGGTGCAGAAGCATGGACACTAACATAAGCCGATGAGGAGGTTACTGGTTGCTTCGAGAGGACAGTCCTTCGTTTAATCATTGTATGATCCGACTGTGTTTATAGTATTGGGCATGGGGAACGGCCAACAGTGACATTGATCTGGTCAAACGAGTTCGAGTTGCTCGTTTCAGATGGCTAGGTCATGTAGAGTCTTAAACCTCGAGAGACTTCAACCTCGCCCTTAGGAACAATGCGGTAAGGGAAGACCACGCCTTTGGTGACTGGGAAGGGCCTTCGATCAGCTGAACATGAGTAACTGAGAGCAACTGGCGGAATACCGTGCTCGATGGGGAGGCATGTTGACTGAGATCTTTTAGCGCCAGCCAAGAGGAAAATCATCAGTACTATTAGTCGGCATAAAACTCCAAACCCCCTTGTATCATCGCCACCCATGTTATCATTTTGATCATCTCACCAGAAATGTGTGAACTTAAAGCAACATTGTCATAAATAAAGTTTCTTTAAGGGCCCTGCGGCGCTGCCCATCTCCTCTCATTTCGAATGTCCACAAGGGAATCTTCCTATCTCTCTCTCCCTTCCCCTCTAGAAATATGTAAATCTCATCTATTTACCTTCAACCCCAATCAAAAATGCGTCCCCTCTCCGACTGACCGATTAAAAAGTCAGAACAGATATTTCCACATCATAAAACCGGCAAGCGAAACAACCACCTCTCACTTTCGTCAGATCCACTATCAGCGCATTTGCATCTACGGGCGACACATTTATCGGTCGCCTGGATAACTTACTTGGCATCATCCCTGGCGTGCGTGTGTCGAGGGCGCTTTCCCAAATAATTACAGACTCTCGCCGCCGCCCTCTGTTTTTGCGACAATACCAACGCACGTGTCTCGATGAGCCAGATGTATCCCTGTCGAGGGATGGTGAGGTGGATCGCGCCGAATCTTGGCATACCGGCAGTCCGACAACTGCCACTCTGCCATGGCAAATATATTCATGCACACAAATGTACAACGTGACGCGGTCTGTTATCTCTTCTCCTTGTCATTCCGCCAGTGCTGGTTCCCTTTTTTTTGTCCGGTGTTTTATGTAAAGTACCCTTTCACCAGGAGGGTTGCATGGCTTAGACTGTGCAGTCGCCCGATAAGCTTGTCGGTGGCGGTATTGATGTCATTGCCTAAACGACAAACTCCGCAAGAGCGGTAGCGCACCCCACCGTGCCGTGTGTGCAAGCATCGATTTCCTCAGCCCTCAAGGGATGGTTGCATGGGGTTACTCGCCATTTGCATAAGGTCGCCTTTCGTTCGTCAGTCTAACCGGCTCTGCAACCAATAATAGATTTGAATTATGCACTCGTCTTTGTTTAAGGAGGGATGTTTCAATTAGAGTTCCGAAGGGTTGATAGAAGGTACGGCGAAAGCGAGAAAAAAAAACAGCAACTCCCGGCTGCACATGCAAGAGTGGTCGGATGATATGAGTGGTGGATACGGGCGAGGACCCTCATCGACGCTCTCTGGCTTAAATTAGAGCTCTTTACCCGCCGCCGCTGCCTGCAGTAGAAGTTGGATGGAGGTAAAGAAAAAGTAGAAACCAACAAAAAAAAAAAAAAGCAAGCATCAAATTGTTTGACAAGGATCCTTGCGGATGCCGATACCGGATACAAATCAAAGGACTCGTTACTGCGATACTTCAAACCCCCTTTCGGTTCGTGTTGATTGTTCTAAAGAACTCGTTCTTACCCCCGGGGGCTCTGGTAGCGTTGTTTGAACGATTTCCGAAAGTAAATATTATTTTTTGATGTGTTGTACGATAGCGATCCTTTTGCGGAGATTTCATCGTCTGTCGGGAGGCGGAGAACGGCGACTTGACATGGGCTGTTGGTCTTGAGGGAGAAGTTTGTGCTTACCTGCTGGAATCGTTTGGGAAATGAAACGAATTATATGAAATTTGTATTAAAGCAAAGTTATGGTTTTCTTCTTTTTTTTTTGGTTTTGATTTGCGATAGGCCAATTCCCTCGAGGTCGATTGAAAGGGGTGTCAATTTGCTCGAGGCGGTTCTACGTCGGAATTCATAATATTTTTCACGCTTGGCTAGGTTTTAAGTTTGATTGGATGTTAAGGGAATGCCAAAGCAACCGAGGTTGCCACTCAAGACTGTGGGATGCTTTGTGATGGAATGTGTGTGGAAGACGAGGGTATGCTGTGGTGCATGTGGGGAGTCGAAAAGTCGCGACTTGGCAGAAGGTTTGATTTGATCTCATTTAGAAGAATTTTGAAAATAAAGCTCAGTTTGTTCATGTTCGAGTGAATAATGACAAACTAAGATTTGCTTACAGTATGATAAACGGGCATCCGAAACAGACAGAGACTTTCAGTGAATCTAGGAAAGTTGTCAAATTTCTGAAGGCAGCTCTTAAATCAAAGATCAAAGAAGGGGATACAAAAGATTTTTGTGGTCGCAGTACTAGTGACTGAACGAACCCCCAATTCTTCAATTCAACGTTTGCTTGATTTTAATCAGACTGAATAGACAAGCATTTTGGACCTTCTCGGCATTACAACGACAAATTCTGAAACAATCACGCACCCCTTCATGGTGGGTCTACATTACACAATGGGGGTCTCTGAAATTTGCAGAGATGGTTTCCCACTCAAAGAAGCTTCCTTTTTCCACGAATTATTCGTTTGATCCGCATTGTAGCACAATGGGCCTTTGTTGGCCGAAGTCTGATTGCTCTCTGTTGCTGGCTGCCATCGAGCAGCAGCCTTACTTAGACCACGCAAGGCTCGTTCTGTTCTAGTGAGCATGTGAGTAAAACTTTCGTCATCACATCAATTTAAAATTTCCAACTGAGTGCTTAGTTTTGCTACCATTACAGCGGATCTAGCTATTCGTGTGCTGTCCGTTTCCTGACGCCTAGGGTTTGTTCGATTTTACTTTCTGAAAATACGCGTATCCCCCTTCAACATAAATTTCCTCATTCACTACAACTTAGGCCGCTTTCACACAGAAAAATTTCGTCTGCGAATTTTCCATCTTGTTGGCAAGGGAGGTGGGATGTGATAGGGGTAGCCGGCGTCTCGTGTGCTCGGGGTTTGCTTTTGGATTTTCTATTCTCTCTTATCTCTCTTCGTTTTTCTTTGAGTTACTTCATTCTTATGTTCTCAATGTTGGGTATTGGAAGCATGCTGTATATGTGTGAGAGAGGGTAGGAAACAGAAAAGGTTCAGCATTGCCATCACATTTGCAGAGGCTGAAAGATTTCCAGTGTGAAAGTGGCTTAAGATCACAAAAAGGATTTTGAAAGAATCGCCGACGAATCTTAACGAGTGTGAAAGCAGCCTTAGTGAAAATATGTACTTGTAAATAGTTTGTAAATGTTTGGCTGGTAACTCTCAACTGTTAGTTGCCGGAAAAATGGCAGTAATACACGATCTGAATTTACATTACACGTGACATTACTTTTCAAAATCTAAAAAAATGAGAAAACTCAAAAATCTTAGCATTAATGTATAATTCTATATGACTTTTGCTCGAGTGTCACAACTGTTTCTTGGACGATGATGATTACAAGATCTCGGGAGATAAGATATCGTCATTGACATTGTCTTGAAAATATTGTTCTCCGTTGTTGGTTATTGTAATACAACACCACAGTTGGACTTGCTTTCTTTCCAAAACAAAAACCTATTGTGTGCCTTTACCCCCAGCAAGTGCGCCTATTACGCTTCCTTCGACAAGCAGTATATCACAAGTAAAATCAAAGTAAAGCATGGGACTAAAAATACTTCCTTGAGGTACCCCATCAGTTATTTCCATGTTTACCATGGGTGATCTTTTCTCTGATATTCTTAATAATAATAATAATGTGGGTGGCGCTACAGTCCGAGGCGGACCTGGGCCTAGCTTCTCAGCAACCACTCGTGTTGTGTTCTTTCATGAGTGGAAGGGACCTACAGTTTAATGCCGACTCCGAACGGCGAAGTTGAGAAGCTTTTTCTAGACAGGGATACTCTTTAAGTATTATCAGTGACTCGAAAGAGGTGGAGCTGTGTATTGTCAAAGGTGGTATCGAACCTGCGTAGGAGTCGACGCACTTACCCACTACGTTCACTCTGATATTCTTATCTACCCACTCTGATATTCTTAGCTTTCTAAATAAAATTCCGATAGAAATCAACATATGTAGTTCCTGTTTCATGCTTTTACTTCACACTTTCTTAAGGCTTCCTTGTTCAGAAACGTCTTACAATTCAGCAGTTTTGTGAGGTGTGGTGGCCGTGGCGTTGTGTATATGTGTGTCGACCCCTATGCAACTTAACCTCGCTGTCCGGGATCGATCTTCCTTTCGAGTCACTTCCAATGCTCACAGAGTAATAACTGTCTCGAAGAAGCTTCACAAACTCATCCATTCGGAGTTGGCATAAACTGTTGTGATTGCTGTAGAAGCTAGGTATTGTCTCTCTGCTGGCTGTAGCGCCACCCGTATTACACTTGTGCTCATACAATTAAGCCACATTTGTTATAAAACAATTTTTTTTATCTAATGTTAATACCCTGGGTTCTCAAAAAGAAGAAGAAAGAGCATGAGAAGCGCGGAATCGAGGAAATGGAGAGGTGTTACGGCAGAAATGACGTCCGAAAGTTCTACCAACGGGTAAAACAACTATCCAATGTATACAAAATTCGGACAGAAGCCTGTCGTGACGCAGAGGGACAACTCGTAGTAGATTCGCAGTCGATACTGAGAATCTGGAAAGATCATTTCTGTAGACTGTTAAACGGCGAGGAAGACTCCAATACCGCTGTCAGGCAGAATGTTCCACTCAACGCAATTGACGATGATCGACGAGAATTCCGTCCCCCCGACCTAGACGAAGTCAAGATAGCGATACCGAGACAAGTCGAATTAAGCTGCTGGTGCAGATGGACTGTCTGCGGAACTGTCTAAGGCAGCTGGAGCTGAGCTGGTGAGGTACATGCACGAAGTCATCTGTAAGATATGGTCGGAGGAAAGCATGCTCGACAAGTGGAATCTCAGTAGCGTTTGCCCGATCCAAAAGAAAGGAGACCCCTTCAACTCGCTCACCATCGCATGTAAGATCTTCTCTGCCGTTTTTTGCGGGCGCCTGAAACCATTCGTCAACAAACTGATAGGTCCTTATCAGTGCGGTTTCAGGCCGGGGAAGTCCACCATCGACCACCCAAGAAATGCAGATCGACACACACCACCTATTCGCCGGTTTTAAGGCCGCATATGACCGCGTGCATAGGGACGAGCTATGCAACGCCATGTCTAGTTTTGACATTCCTGCCAAACTCGTCAGGTTGTGCTGGATGACGTTGGAGAATTCTCGCTGCTCCATCAAGGTCGGTAACGAACTCACCGAGACCTTCAATGTCAAAAAAGGTTTTAGAGAAGACGACGCGCTGTCATGTGATTTCTTTAAAGATCGTGCGAGACTCACGCGTCAACACTAGAGGCACGATCTTCCAGAGGTCCGTACAACTGCAAACATACGCGGATGACATTGACGTGATTGGTCGAATACAGCGAGCAGTCAATGAAGCGTTTGTTGGTGTTGAAGCGGAGGCGGCCAAAATGGGTTTAGCGGTGAACGAGGGCAAAACGAAGTATATGCTGTCATCGAGAAAGAACGCACGACATCGACGACTTGGCCAAAACTTCACCATAGGCAGCTATAACTTCGAGGTAGTGAAGGACTTCGTCTACCTCAGCTCGCAAGTGAACAGTGAACAGAACAACAGCAGTACCGAGATTAAACGCAGAATTACTCTTGCCAATCGATGTTTTTTTGGGCTCAAGAGGCAATTCAGTAGTAGAGTCCTCTCTCGAAGGACGAAACTAACTATATACAAGACCTGGATCATACCTATCCTGCTCTATGGTGCGGAAGCATGGACAATCAAAAAAGCGGATGTGGAAGCACTTGGTCTTTTCGAGAGAAAAGTTCTGCGTTCAATATTTAGTCCTGTCTGCGTTGATGGTTATTGGAGAAGAAGATTCAACCACGAACTGTACGAGCTGTACAGCTGCATGAGCCTAGTCAGGTGTCTACGGATCCAACGTCTAAGATGGCTGGGCTATGTATCCCGAAGAGTCTTCGACCCCGAACCAATGGGACAACGCAATAGAGGACGCCCACGGAACCGATGGCGAACCCAGGTGGAGAAGGACCTCGATCAACTTGGTGTGCGCAGTTGGAGACAGCTGGCTAAAGATCGTGCCGGCTGGAGAGGCTTACTGGTTGAGGCCCAGGTCCACCCCGGACTGTAGCGCCACCAAAAGAAGAAAAGAACATGGTGGTAACAAGAAAAGACTACTTGTCAATTTAATATCCAGTATCGTAACATCTTCAACCCTCCTGATTTTTTGTTAAGATTCGTACAAACTCGACGCTCATTCGAGCACTTTCACAAAACTGTCCCTTGGGCTGGTTCCTTTCCGAGCCATTCAAACATTCCCAAAAAACCGTATTGGATATTTACATCTCACTTGACATGTTAGAGAAAGAACCTTAAAGAAATCGGGCTTCCGTACTTTCTGAAACTGAGTTGATCAACAGTTTCCATCTTTCTTAATGAGCCGTACACTAACAGTCGCCCAATCAGAATGAAGCCCCTCAAAGATTTAAGGATCCTTTTTATATGAGCTTAAGGAATCAATTATCTTTCTGGGATGACGATATCAGTGTCGTCATCTATCGGAAAATTACCAACCAACTTTCAATAAGAATTGTTCACAACGTCGTGGCCGCCGATGTGTTGTGGATCTATCTCGAGTCCTCGACACTTGAACCAAGGGTGTCGAGGTTCGATTAACGGTATAGCTTTAATAAATTTGATGGCTCCCACTCTTTCGAGTCACTGACAATGCTCACATAATATTCCTGTCTAGAAAAGGCTCCTCAAACTTCGCCGTTCGAAGTCGCACACCACGAGTGGTTGCTGTAGTAGCTAGACCCTCTGGTCACCTAGGGGCTGTAGAGGGCCAGCGGAAAGTTTCACAAATAAATGTCGGCTGTGTGTGAACGCACCAAAAAACTCTGGACACCCGTTGAAGGAACGGTGCCCGAAGCGACATACTTTAGGAAAAGCGCTCGGACTTTTCTGTAAAAGCGTTGATAGAGATCGGACAGTAGGTTATTGTAAAAGAGAAGCTTGGGAGTAGTCGTTGTTCAGATTGTTGTGTTTAATTTCACTACAATCCAGCCATTAAAACCTTATTCACAAACTGCTGAATGAGTTGCCCTTGTTCCACGCCGACGCTGTTTACTTGAATCCAGAAACATTCAAAAGCCTTGAATGCATGTAATCGCAGAGAAATTTCTAAACCCTCGCACACCCGTGCCTCGATAGCATTTCACCGATCTCAACTGATTGACATCTCATGCTACGTCAAATTAGCGCTGTTATTCTACCCCTCCCAGAAGGTGCACTTCATGCCTTAACCGATTGAGTCGGGCGAAGGAAGCCGGAGTTGTTCAATTTCGAAACGATAACGCATGCAACGCCGAGTAGAAAAGTTTCTTCGGTTACCGTGTCATGGAGTTGGGCTGCAACAGCAGAACTGTGTGTAAAACTCTATCTAATTGAATTACTCCACAACTGCGAGGATATCCATGCAAAAACAACAGCACATCAGGCACAACTCCACCGGCAGCCGCAGGAGCAGAACTTTTCGCTCTGCACACAGAGACACACGCCACCGTCGCAGAGGGTGGGGGACTGTTTTCCAATTAGAATCAAAGTCGACAAAGCAATTAAAGTAAAAGTTTTCCCCGTACGTTCTAGACTCTCGCCCATTCCCCAGTTCCGGCTCATGCCATGCCAATTCAGCTCACTGGCAGTGTATCGGGTGCATTATTATTATTTGCATCCAGCAGAATGGCTTTGGGATTTATATTCTCGCTCCCTTCCGGTTTTCGGTTTGTGAAAAACTCACAGTCCAAGCATTCACCGCAAAGTGTACCTCTCCGAACGCAGGGACACAGGCACAGCCACATACACGTCAGCAGCGGTAACCTGTTTTGGTGTTCTGGATTCATGATCTATTTACGAGATAGAATGAAAATGGGAAACAGAATGACTCCTGCAGGAATATGAATTCGTGCTCATGCATGACCAGCATCCGCATGAGTTATTCAACGAAATTCCCTCCAGGATATGCGCTCGTCACATCTACACACTCGCACACATGGACACTGGCCTGTGGTTAGGAGCTTCTGTGTTCCAGGACCTAGTGCACGGCCAAGGATGTAATTAAAGATGATGTACGAGGTTTGCACTGAGCCAGCATCTTGGTCGGTGACCAATGTTGGTTCAAGGAACATCCTTCGAGCTGCACTCGGACTTGGCCGTTGTTTTCCTGCAGGGATTGTGCTCGACGGCAGGTTGCATCGGCCGGGGTTAGTTCCTAAAGTTCCTAATTAATTGAGTCCGTAAGCTCCTGCACTCATCCAATGGGTGGAGAGGGGGCGGAAGGCCAAGTGGAAGTTGGTCACGTCTTCAGGGATGAACAAACAATGTACACTCACCACATATCGCCGAAGGGATGGAGCACCATCGGACCCACACCCGCAAGGTACGTGATAATTCGCCAATGGTGTCCTTTAAGTGTAATACTCGTCTGCTCCTGTACACTTTTAAGGATCATCTCAAGCGTAAAACGGCTTCAACACGGAAACGTGCGAGTGGCCCCCCTTTTCGTTTTTCGCCTCGTCACGATGATGGGGCAGATGAGGTGGGAGTGGCGAAGAAATGAGAAATCCTTTTATGTCCTCTTTGAGGGCTAAAAGCAAAATTGAATGTCTCCTTTTTTTGTCTTGTTTTTTCTCTCTCCCAGTCGCTCTCGGTCTCCATTTGTCCGCTTTTGTCTGTAGTCACTGCACACACGAGTCCAACTATTACAATCACTTTAGAAAGAAAACGAAATCCAAGCCCGGCGGCGGGTGGTGGACCCCGGGGGTTATTACTATTTTCTGCAGGTACAAGGGTGCTTCCTTCCAGCACACATTCATGCACGAATCGTGACCAAAAAATTCCTTGATGAGCGGAAGATTGAAGGAGGAGTGAGTGTGTGTGTGTGTTTGTGCGATGTGTGCTTTTGGGTTGAGAAGGTGATGAGTTTTATGTCTTTTGTCCGGGGGAATGTATCGAATGTTCGTTGAAATCAAAAACGAAGAAAAGCAGACAAAAAAAAAAGAGCTAAATAAATTTGTACTCGTAATGGAGAGCAAAGAACGGCTTTTAGGTCGTACGTTAGCTGAGCAAATGAGTTTTATGGGTTCACTCAAACGTGCATGCAGTTAAAAGCCATAAAAAGGTCTTAAGGACATGGTCAGTTGAGGATTTGTTTTGTCCGTGAATCAAATTTCTGTAAATTCCCTTTGAGCTGACGGACGTTAGTGCAGAATGATTGGACGAAATTAGGGTCTGTTGGGGGGGTCGTGTTTGACTACATCAGAAAACTTCATTATGTTTCACTTTAATAAGGACGTCGGTTGTTTAAAGGAATGTTGTTAGCTGGTGGGGTTGTGGCCAACACGGAAGGAGCGTATCTGAAATTGAGAGAAAATTGACGCATTCTCGGGCGAAGACAATGGCGGAAGACTAGTTTAACTTTTCTCTGGATGTTGTGAGTTGAACTCCGCTACAGTTGAGTGAGGAAGGCGCCCTAGGGCAGAACTTCTTATTCCGGCGAAGGAACTCGTTTTTTTCTTTTTGTGCTTTAACGTTGGTTTCTGAAAACCAACACCGACAATAGTAGCTGTGTTTTTTTGCAAGCGTATATACGCTTAATTTTGAAGTGCACAAAACGATTATCGGCGCTTAATGATTCATCATAAAATCTTGGCAGCACCGACTACATTAATGACATTTGCTAAGCAGTCAGGGGTGTAGTCGTGGAAGGTGATGGTTGATCTTTGATGGTCACAATCTTCGTTTTGTGACTGTGTAGCGTGGCCATCACTTTAAAAGCAAAAACACTTAATAATTATAAAATAAAAAAATGTTCATCAAATGAAAAGAACCTTTTCGAAACCTAAACGGAATGTATAGCAGAGACACTCTGAATATACCAAAAATTGCATACTTATGGATGCCAAAATAATTAAAATGATCTAATACATCAACCGCACCATCAGATGTAAGCCATATACAGCAACCTAAACAATGAATGAATTAATTCAGGAATGAACACACAGAAAATAATGTTTGGATGCATTGTTTTTATCCGCGCTTATTTCTTAAGCGGCGATAGATATGATGAGTAACTTAAGCTTAACTTGTTGTTAGTGTATTTTACATGAAATTGGAATTTAGGCGTATATACATACGCTTACAAAAAAAACGCAGCTAGTAAAACAAATATACAGTTAGTTATATTAAGTTAATCGGTCGATTTCAAACAAGCGTCTCCAACTACCGCGATCTCTGACTAGCTCGCTCTAGAAGTTCGGGCACCAAATTGGTTGCGGTCCTACTCCGCCTGGATGGCGCCAACTTACCGCGGGCGTCTTCTGTTGCGTTGCGCCTAAAAGGTTCGTCAGTGAAGTTTTTGGACCGGGGGAACCGTATTATTCATGCACACATTAGCACATAGCCGGTGGGACTTTTCCAAAAAAAAAAAAGAAAAGGCTCGTGTTCACTGCTTTTCGTGCAAGGAGCTATATTGGACGTCCTCCTAAAGCTCTGGATACAAGTCTAACGTCTCTAGTTACGCCTCTTCTTTCCTGATTTGCTAAAACTTTTTGGGCTTACTGACCAACTTTCATAATTCATGGCTCCACTCATCAAAGAGCATTCATATAGCGTAGTCTAGAAAAATCTTCTCAGACTCGCAGTCACTTTCAACGTCTATGAGGCCCTCTCGCGCTGTAACGCCATCTATATTACTATTAATACAACTTATCAATTCGATGTGATATTTGATAACGAAGCACAGATGTGTCAAATCGATCGTATTCATAGTTCGTTTCAGAACTACGTTCGTCGGGATGTTGGAACATTCCTAAATTTTTTTTTTTTTTAAAGAGTGATTTTTTAGAGACTGGGGCATGGACTTGTGGTGGGAAATGGTGTTTTAACAACGGCTTCAGTTTGATTTTCTCGAATTGAACCATGTTCTCCAAAATTAATTTGAAGAAATTGGCAGAGGGAACAATTTGAGTTATCCGCCTCTAAAAAAAAACACCCTTTGCTTAAGAAGAGGATAAATAATTAGAAGTTGTGATAATTGGATAGACAACAATGAAGCCCGTACAACACTACATTTTTGCAGCTTGGCAGAAAAGAGACGGCAAGTTTTCAAGAAAAATGCATGTTCATACGGGCCCCTTTGTTGACTGAAGGTACTTCTAAGCACAACAATATTTTACTTTGTATAAAACCTACATATGACCAAATATGGTCACCGTGGCGTAGTGGGTAAGTGCGTCGACTCCTACGCAGAAGGTGCCAGGTTAGATACCCGAACTTAACACCTTTGATAATTCACGGCTCCACCTCTTTCGAGTCACTAACAATTCTCAAAGAGTATTCCTGTCTAGAAAAAGCTTCTCAAATTCGCCGTTCGGAGTCGGCATTAAAGTGTAGGTCCCTTCCACTCATGAAAGAACACAACACGAGTAGTTGCTGAGAAGCTAGGCATAGGTCCGCCTCGGACTGTCGCGCCATCCATATTATTCTTATATGACCAACATAGGGCACTGATGCCCGATGAAACGTATAATCTTCCCGTATTTGCTGTTTTTGATTGTTTCGCTTTGTTGTAGCCCTAGTTATAACGTGCTTGTTTGGCAGCGTCTGAGAATTGGTAGATGATAATTTTATGACAGATGATTGACCCTTGATATAAGTAGACTGTGCAAGGTTTTGTTTCAATTTTTAAGAAATTAATTGAAGTCATAATGATTCTTGGTGTATTTTTAAATAATGCCTTGTAAATACTGTCGGGCTGTAAGAAGTTATATCTCGATGGTACTTCTAATTACGACTAACAAATTTACTGCTTGGAAGTCATTTGGAAACCCCAATGAGCTACACCTCATAAAATACCCTAAAGCCGACAACTATCTAGAAAAAAACATTTATTTTCTTTTTTGTTTTTCATAGCTTGGGCAACAAGGTAAGAACAAGCAGGAATCGACGACAATACTTTATCTTGAGCAGTGTGTGCCGATTAACTTTGAATCATACTTTTTACTTGCAGTTAGAGGCTTTCGATTTTTTTTATAAATTCTAGTTGATCTTATTTTATAATCAATTGACTGAATTTAAATTAAATATTTATCTATCTCATATTAATGTTCGCTTTTCTTTCTTTACAGGTAAGTGATATACCGAGTTGCCAAGTTTTGTTATGACTTTTAAACAGAGTAAGTTGAAGTGTTCATGAACAGAAGGTACAGACAGCATCATTGCTGAAATCAAATCCACAATAACTTCCGCCAGTCACTGTGTAGGCTGTCGAGTGAACTGAGTATATCCCTCTCGACGGATGAAGCTAGAGTTCTAGAGGACATTTGCGATCTCAATCCTGATCTATGGTGCAGATGCGTGAGTGACATCCTAGGGATGACGAGAAGGAATTTCTCTGTCGAGTGTCTACAATTTCAACGCCCTCTCAAAAGAAAATGTCACCACACCTAGGGGCTGTACCAACTGGTTTGCAGATTAGGATTGAATCCGCGCGGTAACACAAGGGGCATCCGCTGGCTTATGTGTCACTGTTGCGTGCCGTCAATCAGCCACCTAAAGATAGGTTCCATCGAGTTCTGCATGTGAATTAAAATTAGAAGACAAGATCGAATCACGGTCGATAGTAAAGAACTAACGAGCGAAGATTGTAAAATCAGTCAGGGAATTATAAATACAACATCTAGGAATACTATATCACAATGGCAGCATTCGACTACGTGCTATTGGGAAGGAACAGAGAAGACTTACGTTTTACAAGAGGGGCTCATCCAACTTGATGTGATGCGGGAACCCCTGCCAGGATTCATGCTGCATTTTAGTATGAGGTCCGGACTGTAGCGCCACACCAAAAAGAACAAAAACTTAATATATTCAGCACTTTACGTGTTGACCAGGGCCTTCCACGTCAACAAGAGCCACCATACCTAGCGCGTGCAAAAATTGCTCCACGAGCGCAGGAGACCTTCAATCTTATGCAGAGCGAGTTTTGTTGATAGTCCGTTGACTCTGTATTAAGCGACTGTCCCTGGTTAGCAAGGTCCCCGGTTCGAATTAAAGTGAAAGCAAAGTTAATACGCTTTTATCTGGTTTTCAAATCTGGTCCAGTCCCCATTTGCCATTGGGATCAAATTAACGGCACTATCAATGGAGTGATCAATCAGTGGTAGTAAAAGCATCAGCATCATGGTAGTAATAGCATCAACCATCACTAGTGACACTTTTTGTCGAGAATCGATTCTAGACATCGAGAGTAGAAGCCGATGACTTTGGACTCAACAGCGGGTGCACAAAGTGAATCCAAACCTCTCGGGAAGATGAAATCGGCTTCCAAAAAAAATCTCAAGAATCTGATAAAATGAAAAACAAGATAATGCTTTCAGTCCCTTCGTGCAACAGTCTTTAACCAGACCCAACGACGACATTCCTCGCATTTAATGATCCCATCCGAAGAACTATTTCCGTCTTTGATGCCGGAAAATATCTTCTTTTTGTCGGTCGGATGAACCCTGGCCACATTGGCGTCTTATCTGATTAATTAGTTTTCTTCTCGAGCCGCTACCTTTGTGCTTCGCCTCCGAGATCCGCGGCGCGCAATGAGTTAATTAGGGAATTCCTTTCGACTGAAGCGGATTCATCGTCTTCTTCTATAATCGTGTGACTAACTCTCATCAAAAGACTTCATTATCCCCGACTGTAGATCTTCATCAAAGCTATCTAATTACTAATTACTGTAATGAACTGCAATTACAACTGCCACTGCTCAGGCCCGAGTCATGCTGCAGCCGCCGATAGACAAATAATTGACTAGAGCATCGCAATTCACTCCGATACACTCGTCCCTATTCCATCAGCCGACGAGCACGCGATACAATCGACCGCAACTTCTGGTATTGCGGCGGCAGTCAAGACCCTGTGTACTCATTCCATCGTCGATTATCCCTTCCAAGATGAGCTGGGCGGTGCGAGACAAACGACGAGACTTGATCGACTCTTTCCCATGTCGTGGATGGAATTCTCCTTAATTCGAATTAGTCCCGTCTCGTCGACACTGTCGCACAGTCAAACCCGACGCGGCGCTGGAAATAGGTTTCCATAATCTAGGGACTCTTTGATAAGCCACCACCGGCTGGTGTTGGTGGGAGGGGTCGGGGGAAATTGGTGTAATTAACAGCATTTACTTTGCTAATTAAAGTGAGGTGTTTGCACTTGAGGGAGGTGTGTTTGCTCTCTGTGATGCTGTCACTTTGGATAATCAAAGGGAATTCCATTTCTGTCACCAGTGCGGGTGTTGCTTAAGCCGTGATAATCCCAAGACGTCAAGAACGTATTCAATTTGATTGTAATTTGAAGTTGAAGAATTGAAATTACGGCTACATAGGGGCGCAACAGGAATTTCCTATCATTCCTCAGAGAATGGAGCGCAACAATGTGCGGTAATGGAAAGAAAATTGACTACAGTCAGTCGGTTTTTCATAAAGTCACTTATTTTTAGAATTTCGTTGGCTATGTAGAGATACA
This sequence comes from Eristalis intricaria, assembly GCA_964034865.1. Classification (NCBI taxonomy): domain Eukaryota; kingdom Metazoa; phylum Arthropoda; class Insecta; order Diptera; family Syrphidae; genus Eristalis; species Eristalis intricaria. The sequence goes on from OZ035875.1 coordinate 64,488,481, forward strand.
TTTAAGTGCTAACGAAATACTTGTGTTCTAGTTGGTACGTTAATCAGCTTCCACGATAGGGAGTTCTAAGCCCAATCCTCGAATCAAACAGATTTCACAATTCCCGGCTAAAGTCTTTGCAGTCACCGACAATGTTCAAAGAGCGTTAACGTTGTGGTTATTCCTGTTCATGGTCGAAGTCGGCATAAAACTATAGATCAGCTCCACTAGTGATAGAAAAATTGCACCCACAACACAAGTGATTGCAGTAATTACTATTATCAGGTCAACGGTTCGGACTGTGGATATATTTTTTTAAGGAATTTAAAATTTTTAAACTTATAATTTCCCTTGAAAAGAAATATCTTGCAAAGGTGCTGTAGTACCTTGATACACCACAAAATGCACGGTCAAGTAACTAGTATCTGGTTCGAGAGTAAATATCTGGGTTCTGGATGATTTTCGGTCTCTTCAGCATAGATGGTGCGTGGAAAAGGACATATAATGACGAATTGTGCGAGCTGTTCAGCCAAAGGAGCAAAGATCCAACGATTGAGATGGCTAGGTCATGTAGAACGAATGGAAACCTATATACCGGTCGGAAAGTTCCCGAGAGACGGCGCAGTGAAGAAATTACCGCGACTAAGGCGGCGACTAAGGGGAAGGGATCTCAACCAACGAAACTGGAAGCAGAGAGCTAAAGATTAAGCCAGCTTGTGGCCGACTAGACCGCCATCTTAAGTGATGAAGTACTCATTAAGCATAGTCAGTGACTCGAAGAATATGTTGCCGTGAATTATAAAAATTTGTGATTTCGTGGTCTGAACTTGGCACTCCTGTAGTCAGAGTCAACGCACCAACCCACTATGCCACGATGATCACGATATTTGTTAGATATGCAGATTAACTTAAGCGATCCCAACGAATTCTTCTTTCTTTGACTTAGCGGAACAACAAGATGGATTCGAAGTGGAGGCTACGACTTGCGATAGTGCACCGTGAATTCCCTAGATTAGATTCTTAGATTTAAAAATTCTTTTTTTAAAACCCATGATGTTCCGCTTCAGAATTTTATCTTACAGGATAGGAAACAAATTCCACTGCATTCAAACGCGTTGTGGGAAGTGGATTAGTGCGTTAACTCCTACCGACGGGCGCCAGGTTCGATACGCGACTATGCCAACATTTACAATTCACGGCTCCACGTCTTTCAAGTCACTGGCAATGCTCAACGAGTACGCCTGTCTTGAAAAAACTACTCAACATCGCCGTTCGGAGTCGACGATATAAAATAAACTGAAGGAGAACTACCACTCGTGGGAGAACTATAGCACGCACAACACAAGTGCTTGTCGTAGAACCTAGGCATTGGAATGTCGCGTGACTCATATTATATTTCCAGTATAATGCATAGGAACTTACGCGGTCACGTTCCTTTTCACGTACGTTGATCGTCCGCGTGATCCGAAGAATTGATTTCACGCATATCTAGGATGAACACATGGTCACATGAGTTCGGCTTATTGTGGTATATGTATACGTGTCACGTGAACACGTGTAATTACACGTACTCTCATCATAACTTCTAATATCGGCAAAGATTCTGCAGCAACATCTGGACGCAAAAGTGTTCACTAAAGAGATGCTTCTTATTTCATGCTAGAATTTGGAAAATATTGTGAACAGTTCTCTTTTCACTTTCTGAGCATTGTCAATGGCTTGAGAGTGGTGCCGTGTAATGTCTCGATCCATGGATTTCTAGGACAAAAAATGACGCAAATAAAGGAGCGCAGAATTTAGAAAAAAAATGGTTTTCATAGAAAAATATAGTCAGAATGGTCTTATTTCGTTTTGGAGAGTGGACGGTCGTATTTCAAGCCACTGTCGATACTGTACATATTTGGAATGAAAAGTCCGAAAATTATTATTGCATAAATACTGTATATAAAATTTGTATCCCAAATGTACTAAAGCTGCATGTTACTTGTTGGCGAACGGCGAACAGGAAAAAGATATAAATTCGTTCAACCTGTCAAACATGATATCTCGTGCGGTTGAGGCTTTCCAGCTGACGACCTATAAGCGGACGAGACTCGGATTCCTTTGATCATGTGGCGGTGACACTGTTGCCAGGCTGTCTCCACAATAGTTATGCCACGAAAGAAGCTCTAAAGAGGAAACATTTATTCCCATTAACATCCTCTTATAAGTCCTTTACAAAAATAATTTCATTGCAAAACTCCAAGTGGCTCAAATCGAAAGAACCCTCACTGTAGAGAGCTCACAAAAAATACCATTCACTGAACCGCATTGTTCTTAAACACACGCCACATTCACCGCCAGCACCTTCGATCGCTGTCCCCGAGTACGTGCCAATAATTCCGGAATAGTGCACAGGGAACCACGAAGTACAGGTGGCTGCCAGTGCATCCGTGGCTCCTCTCGTGCCAATCAACACACGTCCTTCTTCATCGCACACACAGGGTGCACCATTGGAAAGGATAATTTATTCAAAATCCATCACCCATACGCGACAATGATGAGATGCACAGCGACAACGAAGGTTGCGGCACAGCAGGTTAAACGTTTCACAGCGTAGCCGAGCAGCGTCATCGGACCATGTGACCGGAATGAAAAGCGCTCGCAGTTGGATTGCTTGCTGAGGCGGATTTTCCAGTTCAAATTTCACCTGAAAATCCATCCGAGTGTCTGTCTCTCCGTTGGGTAGCTTCGCCATCGCCACCGCCCACTCGCAACCCATCGGCATTAGAGTGGCAGCAATAATTGTGTTTCGTCGTTAGTAGTTATCGCGATCTCTGGACATAAATGTCGTTCACATGACACTCTATTGTGATGTGTGTCGTGCATCCTTGAGCAAACACAACGAGGGGCAGGAGTCTGCATTTGCGTTCACCTCGATGATGATGACGATGACGGCGTCGATGGCGGTCCAGGGGGAAGGTAGGTCGCACTCAAAGTGCGCATTGTAGCCCAGGGTTGCTCTGAAAGAAGTCTCAACTGCCAGAGGACGATGGCGGTAATGTGACGTAATTGTTATCGAAGATTTCGCATCCTTTATTCGAAGTTTATCGAGTGTGAAACGATTTTTAAGTGAAACTTGTTTTGCTTCTTTTCGCCGCTTACTTGGGTTTGTTGAGAAACCATAAGGGCTGTCCTTTGTCTATTTTTTTTTTGTGTTTCACTGTGTGCGTGATTTGTGTGCACAATGAGGGAAGAATTGAACATTTTTGCGAGGATGATGACTGCAGGGACCATGTGTGTGTGTGTGCGGAATAATGGTTCAATTGAAACAATGAATTTGTCACAGTGAACGATTTTTGCCCATCACCGTGGTGGGTACGGTTCATCGATTCGGGGACTATTTGTTATTGTAGTGGCTGATGATCGGATGTGCGCGAGGGGCAATGAAGGAGGATTCTTCGGTTTGGTGGACCGAATTGAATGGGTGTTGAAAAGGCTTACCCACGGATGCCATGGGTGGCTGCTGAACATCGTGTTACCCTTGGTTGGCCTTGGAAAGGACAACTGCGAGGGAAATTATAAAACTTTAGCAAGGTTCCGATAAGGGATTTGGGGTGATGGTCCTCAAGTTGGCTTGGCCTCGATGTCGAGTTAGGGTGGCACTCCAAAGACGTTCCAAAAATGATGTGACTCCCAAGGCCGTCTGCAGATGTGTACATTCGTTGTACAATTTTTCGACTCAGTCATCATTTCAGCTGCGTCTTGAGCGTGCCCCTGAGAGTGTTGACGTTGGATGTCGGAGATTGTGTTTTTCGTTATTGGTTGAATCGTGTGATGCCTCTATTGTTGCACTCGCCCGGAGTCACAACAATTTGTCTTGTGAATCCCCTCCACTCACATTTGATTGTTTATCTGATTCTGTCCCACGACTCTTTTGCTTCTCCCACAAGTCCCGAGAACGAGAACTTTTCCATTTCGTGAGTGTTTGAGCGCTTGTCAGCTGTGCCCAGAGACACACAAGAGTCCTTCTCGCATCCACCAGGAGGTGCATTCACCTCAAAGTTGTCCTTTCCCTACCTCAAGCTCATTATCCACACGTGAGTGAATCCCAGGCAAGAGCACGAAACGACAAACAATTTCCTCCTGCAGTTCCTTTGAAATTCTAATTCACCTTCAGTCAGAGACTGCTGCTTCCACAGATCTCCTTTGAAATAGAACCTGCAGGACACACAGTGGTGCAACACAGTCAGCACAATACAATCGCTCTGACATTTCCTATTGAGCCAGATTCCCCGGAATCATTGCTGTGTCCGGACACAGAACAGCGTCACATAACGTTTTCCAATATCTGTTGGTGAAATACGTTCTCGTTTGTCCTTGCCATGCTTTAGATTAACTCAAACGACTCGAGCAGCTTTATCCGAAATAATGCCCACTGATGATGTGGGTGACGGAACAAAGCGAAGCAAATGACAGCTTCAGAGAGGCGGACACCCGTGTTGTTCCAGGAACTCCCTCTGATTGGAATAAACATTGATCCACAAAAACCAAGGCCAGACAGCAAAGGAATACCGGGCTAATGGCTAATTTAGCGTGTCACGTGACAATCTCTCCCGACTCGTGGCTGGGGCTGGTCTGTAGTTGTAGTTTTGAATACTCTGACCTGTTTCGCCCCTCGAAAGCCTGCCGCCGGTAACGAGGAAATTGCAAAATGTGAGCGATAACGGGCACAGTGTTAGTTACGAATTTAATTTCCTTTTTTATCAGTTAATGGTGTTTTCATATTCAGCATGTCTGACGGCCGCGCGGCGGCGGGCAAACACATGCAATAAGTTGAGTAATTAGTTTAGGGAGCCGTCCCTAGGTGCGCCGACACCTAATTCCACTTAAATGCGAATGTCAGAGGGGTACATGACATTGTCCTTGTCTGGTGACACATGACATCAGTTTGGTGGCGGGCGGTGTACATTTTTTTTCCCCGTATGTAGATTTCAAGATACGACTGGCTGCGGGGGGAAGTAGAAGCGATTTGTTTTGCCTTCTCAGCAAAAATGTACGTGCTAACTGAGCGACACGTACGAAAGAGGGTGTGAACTTAAACAAACAAAAACTCTCGTGTAGTCCTTCATGACTTGGCAGTTTTTCGGTTAATTCACTTTGGGCTTGGAATTTTTCAACATGATTGCCACTGAAAGGGTGGCGGTTAGGAGGGGTTATTTTATGGTTACCACCTTCTCAGTTATGGTAGATTATGAATTCAGTAATTTCAAAATTGGGCTTTTTAAATTAACATTTTTCGAAATGTTAGGGAGTCGAAAATGTTTTTTTCGTATTTTGTCAATAGATGTCGTTGGAGTCATACCGTATGAAAGACTCAACTGTCAAAATACCTGAGCGGAGAGGATGCGTTAAATTTAACGAAATAAATTTTTATTCACGCCAGATGGAGCATTTATTCCAAACTTATGAACACCACCCATTGTCTATTCCAGAACTTTGCAAGAAAGTAATAGACCAGGATAGACCATATCTGATGCGCTTTCAACCGAAAAAATATGCGCTTATCTATAATTCTATTAAATCGCAGAACAATCCCAGAGTTCTCTAGCGCTAGAAAAATTTCCACGGTACGACAGTCGTCCCTCATAGATTCCACTGACGTTTGTAGCGCGAGTGAACTCTTTTGGGCTTTAAGCCACCAACGAGGCAGAGATTGATGGGAAATGAAGAAAACTGGCGCCGTAGCACTCAAAAATGTGCATTCGGCGCTGGTCAGCTTAATGTGGCATCATCAGAGAGTCAACTTGGGTAATTTTGCGGTTGGATTATGATTAGAATTGAAGCCGGACAATCATGGACAGCGTCCCAAGTTGGGCCCCTGTTGGCCGAAGATCCGGTTTCGGATAAGCAAATCATCATCTCGGACGAGACCAATTTTTGTCTAAACGACTCAACCGGCTGTGTTCGACCAAGTATCAATGCATCCACAAATAGAGGTTTATGGCATGACGGTATCAACGAACCTTATTTCTGGAGACACGGTCACCGTCCATGTTATCAAGTCAATAGGTAGAACTATGGTAACCGAATTCATGTGGGCAGAGCTCGACAACATCGACACTATCGTCGACTGCATTGTCTCGGTCACATAAAGCGCATAGACAACAATGCTCCAGCTAAGAGGGTCTTCGAGTTCGAGTCTCCTGGTTCGAGAAGGAGAGGAAGACCGAATCTCCGGTATAAGGACCAAGTAATCGCGGATGCAAGACAGCTTGATCTAGATGACTGGAAGGACCGTCAACAATGGAAACCAGCTATCGCTCAGGCTCGGACCCTGCATGGGTCGCCATCGTGATAAGGTTCCAACAAGAGGATGTCATACGAGCGACGGAACGTTCGAAGATGTAAGGGAGAAATTTGGCTACTGGGAAATCTCGCGGAGAGCGAGGCCACTTGATCGACATGACGTCAAGTCTTAGTCCCCCAACCACTTTCGAATGAGATCGACGCCAACATTCCAGACATTGTTGCCGAAATAGCGCCGCAGGTATTGCACCGACTCACTAAAGATGGGATCGACTGCTTGAAGCACACATCCGCCCGATAAATGGGGAGGATTTTAATAACATCATCCCCCGGCAGCGACAACACGACCTCCCCTCCCCCCAACTGCCTCACGATATAAACAGAAGAAAGAAACTCTCTCAGACAAGCCATCATATTTCTCTGATTCCGTTATCCTTATGTGACCCAAATTACTTGAATAAAACATGAATCGGAGTTCAGTTACATTGTCCATTAAAGTTGGGAAATCATCAGGAATTGCAACAAATTTGCGCACCACTCGCAGTCGGGACCGAAGAGCCGCACTTATCGACCCTTACGCAATAAATAAATAAATTGCCAGAGATTACATGCAACACAGAGGGTTCGCGATGAATGTCTGTCCCTCAAATTATGAAGGGCCCTTCTCGTCTTAGACACCCTTCGTCTTGGCTTAGCTCTCCCTCAGTCTGATGCCTGGTCCGGGTGTGTCTGAGGGATTTGCAGCAAATCGCTGCGGGTGCACACATTATCATATCGATGAGGGATTTTCGTTTACAGATTTTCCTTCCTCCGCCCAAGAAGGGTGGGAGTGCACTGCAGAAGGGAGATTTGCAATATCGAAGATACGAGTAGCGATCAATTTGCCATGCGGATTCGCACCGGATCTCCGGCATTGTTGCTGATGAATGAGACCGGAATTAGCACTCACTTGGATATGAAATTAAATGCCGACGACGTCTGGCGACCGCCCTCGTCTCGAGGGATTCAACGTGCGGATTACACTCCATTTGTCTGACCGTCGACACGATGTAGAATTAATAAATCCAAACGGATGCGGTTCGCTAATTAACCACGCAGACGAATGTTGAAATCCTTTTGATCCTCGTAATCAATTTTCCACATATTGGGTTTGCGGTTCATTAGCATATCAAAGGCACTGCTGACGAGGGATAATCAGACAACACCGGATCCGGATCCCTCTGGGACACCAGACATCCATAAGTCCGTTATCCATTTGCAGATGTTTAATTAAAAAAATGTGGCTAATTGGACTCTGGACACGTGATGGGGTGATTTTAAATCATCAGTCAATCAGGCTGGCGTATTTTCATGATGTGGAAAGTTCTTTGCAAGGGCCGGCCTGTAACTGCTCCTCTGAATTCCGGAAGGCCCATGAGGATGCATTGTACCTTCGATCAGGAGAGGGATGCGGGCTGCTTTGGAGTCTCTATTGTGGAAGCTTTTGTACACAATCAAGTGCAGTGGCTCGGTATGCGGAGTGAATTGCTTAAGTTTTCGAAAGTTTCTAGCCGAAGCTATTGTCCTGCAGTTGAAACTTTGTGTCAAGTGAGTTGATGCGTTTAAAGTGATGAATGAAGCGAAGGGGTGGAAGCATTTGCTTTGATTGGGTGTCAGTGAAATAATTGAAAGTAGTTGATGCTCTAAAGTCTGTTTAGGAACCATTCTCTCATGCATAACCTACGATACGTAAACCATGACTAGGAGTGGAGTGGAGACCACAAGAAAAAAGAACCCTTTGACTGCACCAAGGAATACTTTGACGGATTAAACCTTAATACAAACAAAAGAAGGAAATCTGGAGTTCACGATGACGATTTCATCAAGTGTTTGTGTTTGAAAAAAACCAAACTCCAGACATGAAAAATAAAAAGCAATCTGAGTTGAATGCTATGGAAGAAGAAAAAAGTCCATGGTTTTAATTTGAACATCTCGTAAATAAAGAGAAAAAATAAATGATACCATGAAGGCCCGAGTCCAATCAAGTAAAAGACAGGCAATGTTTCCATTATATTAAAAGACCCTAAAACAATCAAAGGTATAGCACCACCACCGGTTTCTTCAGGATTATCGGAAATGAAATGAGAACTTTGCCATTCCGTGTATAAAACCCGATTCTGTACATGTTCTTGAAATTATGCCCGAAATACAATGGTGCTCTGCGCCAGCCGACTTCATGTTACGGAGAGATTGGGATGACGCACTGCGTTGGAATAAATACTCAAATTTTCTACTTGCTGAAAAATAATGCCGCCTTTCTGCATACATGCAACATCATTTGAAATGACTTTTGTCGTTAAATTATTTTTAATCAGCTGTTTTCATTTCTCAAATGACAGTTGACACAAAATACTCTCAATTTGGAAGAAAACTCTCAATCTGGGAGAAGATCTCTCTCACAGCGCACCCCTCTGTCAAAAAATATCCAACATGTTGAATAATGACGTGCGATGGACTACGTTTTATAACGATCTTCTCATTTCTCTCATTATTCACTAACGCAGGCCAACGCGGTATGTTGCACATGGCCATTGAATTGTGTGCGTTGAAAGCCGACGCCAGCGCAAACGGACTATTGTGTTTTCAGGCATTATGTCCTGTGTCCCCGAAAGGACATGAGTTATAATTCTTTGCTTGTCGCATTTCTGTGTTTGAAAACATTATTGAGTATATTTCACACCCACCTTTACCCGACTTTGGCCACACCCTTAAACGCCAAGAACCCCAGTTTTCAAACGTCAACTGAATGGATGGTACCTACTTTGAGGCAATTTTTCAATCACACCAAATAGAGTATTTCCTTTAACGAACATACTCGACTCATGTGTTCTTACTCGGAGTGTTTTTTCTCAGTTTTTATTCACACCACCCAATGTCTCCTCTGTCAGTGGTAGCAAATTTATTGGTAAAGAAGTTTTCTGAAAACCTTAGATACGACTAAGGCTCAGCTACTGAATTAGCTGGTCCTAGGTTGAGAACTGTGCAAATTCTGCCCAGTGTGTTTCTGCAAATTTTCGTAGGCAAATAAACTACTTTTGTTGAGTCACTCGCCGCGAGTAGTTTTGGCGTTTTCAAGATGGAGTTCTTGAGGAACCAAACCCCCGATTTTCGAGTTTTGTTGCTTGGGCGATGATAACCCGCTGAGTGATCCCCCGTAACGTCAAATGACTGTCAACGCTAACTGCAGCCAATATTCTTCGGCTGTGGTCATTGGCAAGGTCAGTAGTTTCTGAACGACCCAGAAGAATCATCACATTCTAGAATCAGTGTTGAGTGTATGAACTTTTTTTTGCTCCAAAAAGTGATCTTGTCAGTTGAACAGCGCAGAAAAGAAACCCCGGTAGATTTTCGACAAGTGGGAGTGGATTTGTACTTGAATGATAAGAAATCGTTGGCAGAAATTGCTAAATGCGTTGAAAAAAGTAAGTCAACCATTCAGTATGGAAATGCAGGAAGTGTTGAGTACGTGCGAAGATCAGGTCCTCCACGGAAATTAACCGCAAGAGATGAAAGGGTCATTATCGAGTTCACAAAGAGCCAAAAACGAATTGTACCATCATAAAAAGCCAAGTCGCGGATACTTGCAACAAAGAAGTCAGCACGCGGACGATCCAAAGGACCCTAAATAGACATGAGAACACCAATAAAGAAGCCGTCGATAAGTGCAGACAACCAGGGGTAATGAATGGACTTTGTAACTTTACAAAAAGGCGATGAACTGTCTTTTTGGAAGAAACTGTTGTTCAATGACGACAAATAAAACTTTTCAGCCACGATGGTGCATCGAAAGGATAGCGAAAGAGTAGCACAACGTTGGAAATAAAAAATTTTCGAAGAAGAATTAAACATTCTGGAGGCAGTGTTATGGCTTGGGCCAGTGTGTTGCAGTTGGAACTCATAGACCAGCACATGTATCTGGATATACTGAGGGAGAATTAAGAGCCATCGTTCGAGAAATTGGGTTTGAATCCTGGCTGAACATTTCAGTAAGATAACCACACCAATCACACAGCTCGAAAAGTCAAGGAGTGGCTACTGTACTATGCCCCGAGACAGTTAAACTCCCCTCCACAGAGTCCAGATTTAAGACCCACTGAGCAAGTGTGGGATTTCCTAGAGAAACAGGTGCACAAACTCACAATGACTTCAAGGTTACACTCAAGGAAGCTCTGCTAATAGAATGGTATCGGGTATCGGAAGACTTAACCTAGAAACTGGTTTCTTGCCGCGGAGATTGCAATCCATCCTAAAATCCCGTGGAGGTCCAACAAGCTACCAGGAACCAACTACCGGTGTAATAACCCATTTTTTTTTAGAAGGAGTACAATGAATTATGCCGTCCTGTGTAGATCTCCACAAACATCAGTACTTTCAATGCTATCATATTTGTATGATTGAGGTTTCAAAGCATAACGTGACACGTCACGTCACGTCACGTTTCCTTTTTCTGATTTCCTGTAAGAGTGCTGATCCTTCCACAATTCTTCTCTAATTGTGGTTACTCCACCTAACTGCTTGTTGACACAGAATATCTTCCTCTGCTGGCCTGTAGTGGTCTCAGACGTTCAATGTGTTCTGGAAGTCTCTTCATCTTCCAGACAACACGTCACGGTTTCTCAGTCGGTTTTTTCAGATGACACTGAACATTACCCTGGCTGCCGACTGACCGTATTTTTATTGACATTTTTTGCTGCTTACATCCATCACCTTCGTCGGTGTTCCGCTTCCATTAACCACTCTTGCAAGTGTCCACATAGCGGAGTCTAAATCAAAGTCACTCATCCAATCTAAGCCACTTGGCGAAGAATAACCTAAGCTTTAAAAGAACTCCGCTACGTTTCTAGTTTTCACATAACACTTCATTTGAACGATATGAATGATGAGAATTAATGTGGTGAATTTCCTAGAAGTCCTACCTCCTAATCACGTTCCCTCAGTTCTCCCGTGTCACTCATGCCTTAAAGACTTTCAAAAACACCTTACAAGCAAGTGCCTTTTATAATAGCAGATAACAGCACACACTAATGACTTCGGCAACACCACCCACCCCTCCAATGACAGCTCAATTTAAGCGACACCCCATAATTCCCCAAAATGTCTGCTGATTATGTGATTTGCAGCAATTTAATGCAGTCCTGACCTGCGTCCCTCCCACCAGACACCAGCTCCCCCTTGTTCAAGATCACGTCGTAGACACACTCAAAGCACTACAAAACGCTTGATTAAATTTAATTGCAATTCGCGGAGAAGTGTTTATTTAATTCAACGTCATCGCAGACAGCGTCGCGTCGACTTCGACCCCTCGTCGGATGTACGCGCGCACTCCCCCAGAGGCGGTTGTCGAAAACCGTCTTCCCAGCGTGGGATGAGCCCCACCCAACTCCCATCTCATGTCTCACTTTTAATCCACATCCCTGCGTGTAATCTTATGCATCTGGAAAGCGAGAGCTACACGAGCAGTAACTCACAATGAAATTTCCCTTACGTGGTCGATATTTGGTCCTGATGTCATTACGATTGTACGCTCGAAGGCGTTTTCCATTTCCCAACAATGACTTAATGGTTGTGTGTATCCTGGCGTATTGTCTCAACGAGTGTGCACTCCTGGCGTGGGGGGGTAAAAAGCTTTTAGTGATCCGACCCCGTGACTGTTCGATTTGTTTACTTCCGTGTTCGCTGGAAGGGTTCCGACCGAAAGTTAATCTCAACCTACTTCCAGTGCTGCACCCTCGTGGAAATACAAAATCGAAACGATTCTGAGATTTAGAAAGTTTGCATCGATTTCGAGGACTCTTCAGAGTCCCTAGCCTGCAGCAACAGAAAATGAGTTCGATTTTATTTCTTCTTTTTTGCCTGCATTCTCCCCTATCGGCCAGGATATGCTTGTTCGAGTATTCCCCCCGGCTGCTGCTGCTCTGCCACCCTATTCAATTTTGATATTCATCTGATTAGAGGCGTTTCCGATTCGGGTGCTTCGGGCGAAGGTAGAGACATTATTTTATTTTTTTTTTCGCCCAGAAAACGTCACGTGTGTTGAGGGTGTTGTAACCGTTGGCAAGACTGTATCGCACCTCTGGTGGGTGAAGCGTATCCCTGGCACTGGGTATGTGTTGCAATCAAATTCGAATTTCAATAACCGAGGGGAATTACGGAAATTTAATTATGGGGTGCGAGATGTAAATGTGTCGCTCTCTATATCTCTCTATGGGTGGGTGGGGGTGGGTGGGCCTGTCTTAGCCGGAAACATCGAAATTCAATTGTGTCGGTTTAGATGGGGAATTCAATTCAGTTTCCTTGATGGGAAAGCTTACTGAGGGATGCGTCGGTGCCTATAAAATTTTTTATTAAAAATTAAAAACAAGTTACAACCGCCTGACTTACTCCTAACGCCGTGCAATCGCCATTATTTGCTTCGTCACCATTGCAGTTGTGCACAAGCAGATGACATCTAGAGCAGAAAATGCAACCAGGACATGTAAGGACTGCATTGCGACAAGAGTCTGGTCAGGCGACTGTGGGTCCAACTTCTACGTTGGATGGGTCATGTAGCCTAGACGTCTTCGTTAGCAAGTATAACGCATGCTTAAAGAGAGGGAATATTTCCGGAAAAATGTACGAAAGTGGGTCGCCGTGGAGTTGTGGGTTAGTGCGCCGACTCCTACGCAGAGGGTGCCAGGTTCGATGCCCGAATTTACCACCTTTCACATTTCAGGGCTAACCTCTTTCCAGTCTCTTACAATGCTCAAAGAGTATTCCTGTCTAGAACAACCTTTTAAACTTTGCCGTTCGGCGTCGGCATTAAAATGGAGGTCCATTCCACTCGTGAGAGAACAATAGCACGCACAACACTAGTGGTTGCTGAGAAGCTAGGCCCTGGTCTTCTACGGAGCGCTACAGCCCATATTATATTATTATAATGTACGAAGGGAAATAAACCACAAAGGAGCCCTCGTCTTATCGGCCACTCTGTATGCTCGACGCTATAGGCAAAATCTTAGAGGGAATTATATGCAACAGACTACAGCCAAAGATGTGCTCGCGGAATACCAGTGCGGCTTTAGAAAGGGCCAATCGCGATTAAAGGCTTAATTGACAGTGCCCAATCGTCTATAGAAGGTAGACGATGGAAGGGAGGCAGTAAAAAGTTCTGGGCCGTCATTACACTTGACGTGAAAAATGCATTTAACTCGGCGAACTGGTCGCGTCTTTTACATTGCCTCGAAAGTTCAACCCCGATTTCATCTCATAACTTCTGCTATTTCCGTAATTTGAGAAAAGGAGAAGTTGAAACTCAGGGGTTGTAATTTGAGAGTATAAACCATAAACTTTGGGTGAATGGAAGCAAATCCAGAAGTTGAAGGGAAGAATCCCAAAGTTATGCTGAACTTTCGGTGAACAAAATTACCCTAAATTTACCGAAGTACATACTAAGATTGACCAGGACTGACCTTACCGATAGGTTGCTCCTTTGCGGCTCCGATGACTTGACGAAATTGTATAAAATTACAGGGGCGTGCCCCTAGATTAATGAGTTATAAAAAAAACAAAAGAATTTTTATTCAACCGATTTTGCTTTAATGTTCTTTATCGTACGTCTAACACAAGAAATAATACTTAAGGCTAATTGTGCTTACATCTAACATTGGTAATGAGAGCATAATATGAGAGCGCCCGAGAGATCATATTATGTCGATAGTGTAACTGGATGTGATGCATGATTGGCTATTGTACTTTGTAAAGAGAGGGAGAGTAAGTAACATGCAAGAGCTCATCAAAGCTTACTACAGCAGCATCGAAGGTGTGGATTCCTGTTATTGCAACGATCAATGAAAAGTTTTTTGAGGTTTGGCGTGCGTAAGCCAATGTGGCTTGTTTACTACATTCGTGCGGCTGTACAAAACATGCTTGGGTTTTGGACGCTTGACTCCACAAACACATTGTCGCTATTTACATGCCAGCTACATGAGATTGATGCTGTTTGCTATTGGCATGAGTTGGCGCAAGTAACTCAAGGGTTAATGGTACGTCCCATAATGTAGGTCTGTAGAACGCCATCTCCCAGGGAGGTCTCCATGATAGGCTTCGCGGACGATGTTACTGCTTGAAGAATTCGATTTGTATTGCAACGAAGCAATAAAGAACTGGCTACGCGTTGAGCTTACCCTCCGGGAATCTGTGCTCATTGCAAGTAGAAAGGTGCTAGAGACAATAACGACCGAATTCGGAGAACACAACAGGCCATTTATAAAATATCAGGGAGTGATGATTGATGCTTGTCTAAACCTCGCAAAACGATAGCCGCTCTTTCGGGACTCATGTCGAAAGGCAAAAGATCCTGCGAGAGTTGTAGCCTCCATACAGCTGTCCGGGGCTTAAATATGGTCTGAGGGCGCGAATAAAAAGTCGCACATGAAGCAAATAAAATCTATGTATAAATTAAACAACTGCGTATTTTTATTTGTGTTAAAAAAAATATATTTTATTTGTCCAAATGGGCATTATAACCCCTTACACGATAACTTAAAGACTAAATTACAAAATTCTTATGACTACCTTAAATACCAAAACATTCGCTCTGGAGCGATGTCGTGTTCCCACAGGTGCACTCGGATTTCCATCCGCCGTACGTAATGGAATTTGTAGCGATTGGGTGTCTCGGGTGTAGCAGACGACAGGTCAGCAGTTTACCGCTTGTGGTAATATGATGTTGACTGCGAAGTGATACGGTAGAAAAAGTTTTGTGCCTTAACTTATTGGTTGTTGATTATGTGCACTAAGAGTTAGCAGTGCGTTTGGTTCTATCCTCTATAGTACCAGTCGACATCCCAGCTTTAGAAGCAAGGCGAGTTTACGACAACCGCATGCAAATCGGGCCGGGCGCAAATCAAGCGAAGAAATTCGAAAGAAGCTGCAATGTAGAAACGTGGCAACAACAATAGAACGAGTCCCTAAAATTAAGACGGACGTACCGATTAATCCCACAATAAAGTGGATAGCGCGACAGTCCGAGGTGGATCCGGGCCTAGCTTCTCAGCAACCACGTGTGTTGTGCGTGCTATTGTTCTTGCACGAGTGGAAGGGACCTACAGTTTAATGTCGACTCCGAACGGCAAAGTTGAGAAGCTTTTTCTAGACAGGAACACTCTTTGAGAATTGTCAGCGACTCGAAAGAGGTGAAGCCGTGAATTATGATAGGTGGCAAATTCGGGTATCGAACCTGGCACCCTCTGCTCTAACCCACTACGCCACGGCGACCCAAAGCGAACTGAATTATTATCTTACACAGTTGTTGACGGGTCACGGTGTTTTGGGTGGGAATGTCTATTCAAGGGAATCTATGCTTCGAGTCCGTCCTATCCTCAACGCAGAAGAGAACGTCGAACACGTTTTCTTCGAAAGCGCCCGGTATGCAAACGAAAGGGCTGCATTGCGTGAAGCATTTTCTGAACCGCCAACACCAGAAAACGCTTTCTGATATATGTTGACATTCGAAAGTCTTTGGGCTGCTGTGAACGATGCACCAGTACGAATAACGTGCGATCTAAGGAATTTAGAGCGGCAGCGGACCGCGAATTTGCTAAACGACACGTGACGAAGCAAAAAGCTCAACTCCGTCCGTTCCTCGTAATACCCAGCGGTAGTTCGACGAGGGAATGAACTGAACTGAACTGAAATCCACGGGAGGTGGTTTTAGTCAGTAAGAATCTGACAGTACCAATGAACGTTGGACCATTGGTCCCTATGCAAGGGTGCTACCTACCCAAGCAAAAAAAAGGGCTTGGACAACTTGGCTCCGTCTCGTAAACTCTCTGCCTCCAAGACTGTGCGGCAACGCAACAAAGTACGCCCAAGACTAAGGTGGAGCACATAATTAGCGGAGGACACCAGCCAATTTGGCATGCGCAACAGTAGGCAGCGTGCTGGAGAGGTTTGTTGGTTGAGTCCTAGGTCCACGCCGAACTAAAGGTCAAAAAAGGAAAAAAGATGCAATGTACTGGAGACGTCCTGTCGTCTCGTTTCCAGTCGCCTCGCTTACCATTTAATTTGAACATCCCGCCGTGAAGTACTTAGGCCTCCTCGAAAGCCTCTACAAGCAGGACGTGGTCTTGCTAAATTAAGCAAGTCCTCGCGCCTTCAAAAGCAAACTGTCCAGTGGTATCCTTCGTCATTCAGTAAAGTGTGACGACGGAGGGAAACGAAGCTGCCTTCAAGCACATTTGATCCATCCATCTGTTCACTAATCGCAATTAACTAAGAAAGGACCTCCGTCAAGCCTCGGGATATTCAAAAAATGTACATCACTCTTTGAGACGTGGGACGGATGGAAAATGGGGTGCGAATGACAGCAGGAGCACCTCTTGAAGTCTCCTCAAAGCAACAAGTTCGCCCAAGGCATCAGCACACTCACGATAAGTCTCCTCATTAGTCCGCAAATCCGTCAGTACTCGATGTCAAGAACGAGAAAGAAATGAACGCTCTGCCAAGTGATTGACAGTAGACAACGCACTTAAGAGCCGTCGTTTACCAACCCCCAATAATCTGATAAGATTCCTCCTTTGTCTTCGCCTCCAATCGAAGATCCTTTACGTCTTTATCATCCGTAGCGCAGTGAAATGTCCATTCTCCAGTTCTCCCCTGGCTGACACACAGAGCACTTGTGCTCCCTGAAGGATCAATGCACGCTGTTTCCGTTTTCATGGCACTACACCGGAGTACACTCGTCATCAACCCAGCCATCGTCATCGGTTGAGTGCTGTCGCCGCTGTGCCTTCAAAGTCGAGAAAGATTCCCTTCGGGCATGGGGCAGAGGACGAGGTTGTTTTCCCCCGATTTGTTACGAAATCTGTATCCGGAGTAGCAACATTCGCCACCGAGAGGTACAACATCCAAGTTGTCTCTCCCCGGCTAACGATGTTACGTCATCGCAACGCGACACGGTAAGTGCCTGCGGGATTGGATATCCCCTGCAAACGTGACACCTTTTTTTTGTTGCCGCACCCGTCACACAGGGCTACACGTTTCCTTTTCGCTTTTATTTCTCTCCACCTCTTCCACGGCCTAGTGCATTAGAGGGCAAAAGAAGTTGGGAGACATTCGCGCACAAAGTGGTTGGCACTCTTCGAAGGGAATGCGAACCAGTGTCTCAGGACGAATGCTGATTTGGCTTTGACACTTCGACGTTTTAATTGAAATTGAAATTATTTCATTTAAGGTGGCGTCGCTGAAAGCCCCAAGTGCGCACGTAAGTACACGACGAGGACAGGCAAACCGAGATTCGCCGCTCGAGAATGTAAATGAAGGCAGGTTGATGATTTCAAGGACATGACGGTGTGATCCGTGCGAAGGCGGTGAGGTGGCGCGGCGCACACACTCGTGATGGGAGCTAATATCTATTTGCAAGACCCTTAGCACTGACGGAATGTGTAGGGTGCACGTTAGATGCGTTAATTGGAAAACCGCCCCCAAACGTGCCCATCCCCGCCGACGACTACGATGATAGTCCCGAGCGCGTTTAATTAAAAATCTCCTTTATGAGATTTTCAAGTGGCCATGCCTCAGGGACGAAATGGAGAAAGTTTTCATCGTGGATTAGGAGGTAATTGCATGAAACGAGAGTTGTTCGGGGAGGGGGATGATTCGGAACGGGGCCCGAAGAATGGAAATTCAAGTGGTTCTTCGAAGAAATTTTCAACGAGCAGCTGAAGTTTCTTCGAGACGAATTCGTTGTGTTGTGGCCGAGGAGAGGGCGGCCGGGCCGAGGCAAATTTTGATGGAGGGAATTACTTTTGAAGTCGTCAAGTCTCGTTGTTCACCTAGCCGGGTGGATGTGAAGTGCGAAGTAAACGTTTCATTAAGTGATGCTTACTTCCCTAACAAAGTGACTAGTCATGGACTGGAACTGGCTGTTATTTGAGTCGATAGACGGACGTTGATGTCGTCAAGTTTTGAACTCTGCCAAGTCGTGCAGGGAATGTGTGACTGACTGGTTTCGTCATTGTTTCGAAAGTCTCTGGACTTGAGTGTGGATCCATATTTTTCTTGAAGACGGATGTTCGCTGATGAAAGGGAGTGTGTGCGGAGAATGTTCGTGTTCAGCTTTAAACTGCTGTGATGGGTTGGAAGGGTCTTGACAGCTTCCATTGGCTTCATGTGAAAGGAAAACACAAACATTGTCCATTCGAAAATCTGGGAACTGTTCCATTCAACCAGACACCATTGTTTATGAAGGGACACATGCAGGCTTCCATAGAGTTTTCCTTCAATGGAATTAATTGGGCAAGTGATGCCTCAAAATTTGGAATGATATTCATTTCGGGCAATGAACATGATAACATCTTTTCTGATGACGTCGGCAAAGAGAATTATTTCATGCTACTATGAGTCAACTCTACGAATTTAAAGTGCAGTGTAGTACTTGATTAAGTCGGTTTAAACGAATTCGGAAGACGGTTTGTTCTTTTAAATTAGTGTGAATTGTTATCCAGGTCACAGTTGCATCCCAGGAAATGAGAAGTCTGATGAACTGTCTAGTGAGAGATCAACCCGATGGTAGGGTTAGATAAGACTTACACTCGTGTTAAATTTGAAAAGAGAAAGTTTGTGTCATTTTTCTATTATTTTCCACTCTGATTTATAAAAAAATTTATTTTAGTTTTTTTGTTCAAAAATCTTGTCAGCACGAACATTTTTATTTTCCTCCAACAGGCGATTTTTTTCGACGAACTTAGCTTGGAAAGAAAACTCACTACAGGGGTGAATAAAATTCCAACGAAAAGTGCAATATTTAAACTATAGGCAAGGCTTTCAAAGTCGAAAAAAAAAAGACTTAACCATCGCCTCTTAACATTTGCAAACGTATATCCCGCTTAGAGGCTATGGTAGGCATTACAGAGTTCAGTGATAATTCTTTATGGATGCCAGGTGTTGGGTAATTGTGCTAAGTGCCTTTAGCAAAGATGCTAATCGCAGAAGAGAAAGTGTTGAAAATGACTCTTGGGGGTTTCCCATGGCATTTCTCTACATGATTCATACTTTATGTATGAAAGTAAGAGCCAATGCTGAATTGACCTCTATCAGAATAAGAATCGTTTTCTTCACTACTCCTCAACTTGCTGGAAATTGGTGAGTTGATCAACCGCGGAGTTGGTCTCAACTCGAGGTTTAACCAGCGAGTCGAAAATTGGTTTTGTTCACTATTTCAACTCAGAGTCTGGAAATTCAAATCCAGAAGTTGTCCAACATTCAGTTTTAAATTTCCCCTGGGATATTTTTGACAAATTAACGCATACAATGTCATTTGGGATTTACGTGTGTGCTGTTCGTACCATGAGAAGGAGAACTGAGAGCGAACGTTTTCAGCAGAGATATAAAAAAACCATCGGTTTTCAGTTGCTGCCGGTTATGTAATGGAGCCCATATAAGTCTGCATTCGTCTATTGAGCGCATGAAATTGTAATACGATTGGTCAGTGTGTAATTGCCCGTAATTCAAGGGGTCTGTTAACAAATGAAAAAGAATCAAATTCAAATACGTCATTATTTCAAATCGAAAGGATAAGATAGTGACCCTCTCGTTTCACGGCAATGAATCGTTTATTAGTTCGGTCCACATATATTTGTCTTTGTTTGAGAGACGAAAACGAGAGATAAAATCCCATCTTGTGTACACACTTGCAGGCTGGCAGGCAATTACTACAATGGAAGAAAAGAAGAACAAAATCTCTGATTTCATCCCTTAACTTCTTCCTTTTCGCTAAGTTGAAGAAATGAGGAGTTGATAAACTCACGAGTTGTAAATTGACATCAAATTTGAGTGAATGAAGCAGAGAGAGCAAATCCTGTAGTTGAAGAGAAAAATCTAAAAGTTGTGTTTAACTTTTATTTAACAAAATTATCCTAAATATTCTTAACGCAAAATCGAAGGTTTGCTGTAGCAACCCCAAGAACATCTAGTAAAAATGCATTTACCTCGGCCTTGTTCTTACAATATATTCAAGCGATTTCAAGATGTTATTCGTGTAATTTTCATGTTTATTTGTTTTATATTTATTTTTATATTTATTTATCCAATTATTTAATTTTACATTTTTATATTTACTTATTATTTTATGTGTAATTATATATGTATTTTTTTTCTCGTCAATTTAAATGCATTTTCCTCTTATTATAATTTCTTTAATTCTCGTCTCTCTTTTATACAAAAAAGCAAATCGTTTCAGTAGTAAGGTGCAATAAGGTGTCAAATTCCTGTGTAAGATAATGAACGTAAATCGGACTATATAGACATTTTTAACAAATATTCTGAATAAATGTCTTGTCTTGTAGGCAAGTACATTACAGTGAAATCTCCCTTGGACGGACAGCAACATTTTATGTCCGCCTAAGGGTGTCCGTTTAAGGGGAATCAAAAGTAAAAATAAATATTATTTTTCGGAACTAATATGCAGAGCAAAACCTTAACTGACGACCAAAATAAATCCGCTTGGACCACGCGAACGAGAGAAAAACAACCAAGCAGATCCAACAGATACCTACATTCTTTCCAATTCACATTCCCCCTATTAAAAAAAAATCACATATACAGTGCAATGTGTCTGGACGCATGTTTTTTTATTAATAACAAGAATTTACTACGTACATACTACGTATATATGTAAATATTGGCTGTAGACTGCAAGCAAGAAAAAATTGTTTGCCAGACTATCCGTCTGATGAGATGTTGCTTTGGTGTTTGCTTAAGAGAATTTTTTTTATTAGATTTGGTTTAGTTTTAGATTGATTTTATGAGTTCGAGTATAGGGAGATAATGTTCCTTTTTCAATAATTTAACAAAAACAAAATCAGCATGGCTGCCGGATTGACTATAACTAATTAAATACAAGTAATAATTATTAGCTCTCCATGTGGAAAAATGCAAATTTCAAAAGTTCCCTGTTAGGATATTTTCTCTGTATTTTAGTGATATTTTGCAGTTTTTAAACAACTTGCTTACGTCCATTTCGTTTAAGAGTGATAGGATTACTTGTGCAGCTAAGTAGTTCTTTCCAAAAAAAATTATCTCCTAGTTTCCCTTAGGATCGGACAACTGCCTAGGAAATGCATGATATCTTCTCTCCCTTCCAAATTACACATACTGCAGAGTATAGGGACATTCTCGCTTTCCGGTACAAAACTCAGCTTTAGATGTTCGCTTCTAAGTTGGAACATCACAGAAATTTCCTGGATGCTATGGATATCTTTAATTTTTTTTTATTATTTATATGCCCAATTGCTGTGCGTGTCCGTTCAAGGGAAATTGTAAACTATGCAACTTAAATGCAGTCATTTCTGTTCAAAAAAATATGTCCGTCTAAGGGAGATGTCCGCCTAAGGGAGGTATCTGCAGTGTAAGATTTCACTATATTTTGCAAAGACATAATAAAAATAACGTGGGTGGCGCTTGGACTGGGCCTAGCTTCTAAGCAACAACTCGTGCTGTGCGTGCTGTTTATTTCACGAGTGGAAGGGACTTCTATGCCGACTCCAAAAGGCGAAGTTGAGAAGCTTTTTCTAGACAGGAATACTCTTTGAGCATTGTTAGTGACTTGAAAGAGGTGGATTCGTGAATTATGAAACCTGGCACCCTCTACGTGTGAGCCTTGAATTAAGAAACCTGGCACCCTCTACGTGGGAGCCTTGAATTATGAAACCTGGCACCCTCTACGTGTGAGCCTTGAATTATGAAACCTGGCGCCCTGTACGTGGGAGCCTTGAATTATGAAACCTGGCACCCTCTACGTGTGAGCCTTGAATTATGAAACCTGGCACCCTCTACGTGGGAGCATTGAATTATGAAACCTGGCACCCTCTACGTGTGAGCCTTGAATTATGAAACCTGGCGCCCTGTACGTGGGAGCCTTGAATTATGAAACCTGGCACCCTCTACGTGTGAGCCTTGAATTAAGAAACCTGGCACCCTCTACGTGGGAGCCTTGAATTATGAAACCTGGCGCCCTCTACGTGGGAGCCTTGAATTATGAAACCTGGCGCCCTGTACGTGGGAGCCTTGAATTATGAAACCTGGCACCCTCTACGTGTGAGCCTTGAATTATGAAACCTGGCGCCCTCTACGTGGGAGCCTTGAATTATCAAACCTGGCACCCTCTTCTTGGGAGTTGGCGCACTAACCAACTACGCCACGGCGACCCCCTTAGCTAAGACATACTTATACCGAAATTCAGAGTCAATATTACTGAAACTTAACAAAGGCGATAGCAACAAAACGGCTTCGTTAATAACTTGGACGCAAAATGTACTTCAAATCTACACTGCAACAAAGTCCAGCCCTCACTTGATTGCTATCACAGTTGACCTTCATTTGTTGCATGACACAACATTCTCACCGTCCAAAAACTGTATGAACTACATGAGTCGTCCTCAAATTACCTTCATAAAATCATTATCCTTAAACAAAATACAAACACCACGCCATAGCTACAAATTTACATACTCCTCCCCCTCCCCCTAACCGAAATGGTTACTTTGTCATTATGCAGAACACCTTGTTTCCGTAATCCCCAATTCAGTTGTACATGAATTACAATCCCATTGCCCCATTTCACGAGACACAAACAACCGGAAGCCAATTACATATTCATCCCCACATTTATGATCCTGCCCAGTGTGCCAGAGAGCAACTAACCCACTCTCTTGCATAACTATAGGACGACGACAACAAGTCGTCGCAGGAAACAGCTCGAACACTTCGTGTGTGGATGTGTCCCGTGCAGTGGCAGCTACCAAACCCTCACTCGTCCTTGCCACGAAATTGGAGTAAACAAAGAAAAAATCTCTTTTTTTCACTGCCTCGTAACATGCATAAATGCAGACACACATTCGTATGATTTATTGAGTCACAAAGAAGGTCCTTCGGAGTCGACCAACCAATCCCATCGCCAGCATGTCCTTGTACAAATTGAAACAACAAAAGCAAAATCGAATTTAAAGCGATTTGTGCCAGAACACGGGGAGAATGGACCGAGCAAAATACAAATCCTTCTTCAAAACGCAGAGACAACACTTCGGCGGGATGCTTTGTGATCACCTACTCACCACCCTTGGCCAGGCTCTTACATTAGCGCCATCTCCAGGGCAGATTGAGAGCTCCAAGGCCAACGGAAAACCGTTTTGAGTGCGTGTCCATATTCCACGAAAATCCCTCTGGCTGTGCCGCTTGAATTTTAAGTTCAATCAGACTGAGGAGGGTGGCTCTGGAATTTCGTTACATCCATCCCCAGACCACCACGACCCTCTCTCGTACAATCGTCCACCCTTCGGGTTGTCATTTCGGATGTCTTCGCGTTGAGAAAATATGAACGAATTCAATTTTAATGAGTTTTGAAATAATCCACGGCGAAAGTACGCACTCCGAATTGTAGCAATAATAAATTGGTGTCTCCCTACGTAACCCCGTTCGCCCTACAGCCATCAATGACAGGAGAGGCATGTCTCTGCCGCTATTAACGCTCGTAAATATTAATAATGTCCTTTTTTATGACTCATAATTGGAGTTAAAGTTGGATACCATTCGGACTGCCGCGTGGTGGGGACGAGGGGGGGGATAGGGACGGATATAGGAGAGTCCATGGCATTTCCATGTTCGACTATGGCATCCTGTTAGAGTCCTTATTACGTTTGTTGTATATGCTGATGGTGAAATAAATGCCCTTGGATGGGGTTAATTTGTTCATATTAGCTTCATGCCCCCCTAACGAACGGCATTGCTCGTGTTTGTCTGGCTGTGTGTGTGGCATGAAAAATTGTAATTATAAGTCAGGACTGTCCACTAGGACGGACGGTATGAGGCTATGGCATGTTTTGATTTATCACACTCTGAGGCACACCGAACCGGGGAGTATCCACCGTTGCTTTTGGCATTCAAATAGTGACCTTTCGGAAAGGACTCGCATTTTTCATTCCGGGAGGCAGAGCGCTCTCTGTGCGGAGATGGGTGGGTGGGTCTTTTTTGAAAAAAACAGAAAATTTAAATCGGTGAATCTAGTTAGGGTTGGGCGTGGGCAAATGAATGGTGAGGGATTACTGACGGACAAATGTCGTAGCTGATGGGTTGGGACATTCTTTGACATCTGACCTTATTTTAGATTTAGATCGAGGTCCTTTTAGACTTTGATAAATCACCTTATTCTCGGAGAGCTGTACCGTAGTGCGGGGTGCTGTTGATTTAGAGCTTCCGGACGAGTTCCAATTTGGGAGCAGAAAAAAAAAAACTGCGTCCTTTCGGTTAAGGGGCGGAATTGAATGAGGAATTCTGACTCAAATTGGTGTCGTAATAGATATGAGGATTATATTGACATTTCCAGTAACGATAGTTGATGGTGGGTGAGTTCTGGGTGGATTCCTGGTTCATCGTGCCTCTGAGAGGTAGTTAATTTGAATAAAGTCTAATGTTTAGGACCGTTTTCTTTTAGCTCCGGTCATACGAGCGAGGCACATGTCTGGTGAAGGCTCTAACAAGGTATGGATATCTTCATTCGACTTAAGTCGCACAAAGTTGAATAAGAAATATGTTGCTGAAGTGATGCTGGGGGAGTTGAGTTTTTGAAGATTGATACAAAAGGGAGTAGGAATGCATTTAACTGTGTAAAATCACCACACGTCCCGGATCGAAAGGGTGGAGGGAGAATGAGAGGACATTTAATTGCACAGTTTACGAATACTATCCCATAAAGACATGATGATGTGTACATCCTAAACAGGAACGTGATCTTGTACATACCTTCACTATACTTAAAATTGAGCGTGATTGATTGCAGCTTGAATTAAAATAGTGTTTAGAAGTGGCATATGGATTAAATTAACTGAAAAACTAAATCTGTTTAAAATAGTAAATTGACGTGTAATCCGATTCACGTGTAATTACATTCACATGTAATTATATTCACGTGTAATTATGTTCACGTGTATTCAAGTGACAGAATTGTTGTTACATAATATTCCATACACATGCCCATTTAATGTTTGTACGTCATGATGTCACGAATATACGCGAAAGCTTCCCACTGCAGCTTGTATGAAAAGCAACAATTGGGGATCTAGCAGTCAGTAAGAACAAGCGTTGGGCGCCATTATAGCAAGCGGAGTGATTTTTTGGACGAGTGCGAGGATAGAAGCGTGTCATCAGTCCAACAATATTATTGGCACAAGAGCGGGAAGAAAATTAAGTAAAGCATTTTATTGGTTAGGTACCCCACAAAGGTGGCAGGGATTATCTATTGCAGTCACAAGTGCTGGGATCTGTGAGACGAAGAACTGTAAAGTTCATACATATGTACGTTATACGTGTGTGATCGGAGGTGACTAGAAGATTGCTAAACTCACTCGCCTACACAAGAAGAGGACGTGTATATATCCTTGCTTGGGGATTGTCGGACAAAGTTGGCCGAGGAGGGCAATCTTATTTCACATGGTGCAGCTAAAAAAACGAGTCTCTGAACTTAAAATGTTCGTGCGAAAGTAGGTTAAAGTGGGAACTGATGAGCGTTCTTGGTGAAGTTAGCATTGTGGATGAGCAATGAAATCGGCCGGTTCACTTGAGGAAATTGGGAAACACAATAAGCCGGAACTCAAGCGAGTCGATTTATCTTCACGGTATTGTTGTTTCTTATCAGTCTTCTCTCTTGCTTTTGGAGTTTATACAGGTGTTGAGGGCATCAGACAAGATAGTAGAGTTATTTTCAAGATTCTCTAAGGTTGTCAAACAGAGAATTAATTTCAGTTAACTCCATCGTGGCGTTACTTTGGACCTACTTAGACTTGGGGCATATATATATAAACACTCATGCTCATACAATTAAGCCACATATGCGATAAGGAAGTACTTGCCGTAGCAATTGCTGCTATTGCAATGAATGAACCTGAAATATGTTAATGCTGCTAAAGAGCAAGAAAAGAGTTTATCGACATGTCGAACAGTGGAGAGTATAACATGTAATAACCTAAACAAAGACAAAAAAAGCGGAACGGCGGAACGCGATGTGAGACAGCAGATCATTCATTATCGCATATGTGGCTTAATTGTATAAGCAAGAGTGTATATAGGCCTCACAAATTAAACCTAGAAAAAACCAAATCGGGTACATCTAGGAGGAGATAGCCGAACATTTAGCAGAGTTCTTGGCGTCATCCAAAATGTGACTATTCCAACTAAATGTTGTACAGCATATAAAGGATGATTTGGATTTGGATGATTGTTGTTTTTAAAGATGCACAGAATTCCACTCTGTTTTCTTTACCTTGAATATATGGTCACTATCGGAACTCAGATTTTCCATAGAATTCACCTTCATGCTGGGCATACACAGTCGTCAGTCTTGGACTGGGCCGTGGGTCTTGGAACAAATATGAAAAACTGAGTGTAATGTCCAAGTTCAGGATGTGACTTGTGTACATTAGAAGTGGAAATTTAACGTTCCTTAAAACTAATTAAAGAGGCTTCAATAGAGAGCCCTAAGGGACACCATTTGGTGCACATCAGACCTGAACTGATCCAATAAAAAAAAGCTAGAAGTGTGGAGGGTTCAAATTTATAAGCAGAACCACGAGGTTTTGCCTGCCGTAAATTAATTAAAAAAAATCTAAATAAATAAAATCCTAAATTAGGAGTATATAATTGGCATCAGTTTATTCGAGGCATTTTAAATATTTAACATATTCTTCTGGAAATAGCTGAATTCTTGTCAGTTAGCTCTGAACGCGACTGTTGCGTAGGAAGCTGACCACGCGAATGAGCTGAGCCGCCCGTCACAATGAAACCAGCATTGCCGAAAGTACTCCTATTGAGGAGTATTGTATTACTTCCTGTACAGCTCCATTCGCGACCGTACTTCTATTTTTTTTAAGGACTAAAAAATAGATTTTTATGTAAGGTTACAGATCAATATTGTTCCTTGAATGAATTTGCGTTTGATGCTAAATCCATTTTTCGTGCAGTATATATGTGCTTTTGTAAAGCTGTTGCATCAGACATATAAAAATAAAAGGAGTCACATCTCTGTTAGATCTTTTTAAGGGGAAGATTGAGCATTTCAACGTTAGGGTGGACGTGCCATTTCGTTATTTGTGAATTATGTTATTGCTTCTGATATACAAATTTAAAATATGGCTAATGCTTAATATTGAAGGCCTAGGACGTCTGGCACAATTGGTAGAGTGCCTGCCTCTGGTAAGCGGGGTCCCCGGTTCGAATCTTAGTAAAAGCAAAGTTAATACGCTCGTACCTAGTTTTGAAATCAGGTCCAGTCACTATTTTCCGTTGGGTAAGGGTATCACAATGGACCAATATGGTCTTAATGTGCTGGTGAATGAACTAGCAGCCCTCCTACCTAACCTAACCTAACCCTTTTTCCAAAATACTCCCCATTTATGTCTACCTTATAGAATTCTCTCCAGAAACGCTGAATGCAACTCATAATTAAAATAGTTTCCTCCAATATAGAGCGAGAGATGGAGAATTAAAAGAGCGTAAGTCAAAGTAAAGTAAAAGTAACGCGACCAACAGCGCATAGCGAAGCATATGCGACGAGTATCAGGTAGTCATCGTGACGATGGTAGGTATGAGCTCTCTTGTACTTACTCTCTCTGTTCAGATTTGTGTCGCATTCACATTTTGATGGCGGCGCTGCTTTGCTTAATAATCGAAATAGGACAGACCTGTAGAAATTTATTAAGTGTTTGTTAAATAAATAATAAATAGAAATGATCTCAAACTGACAAATAAATTCGTCAAAATTCCCTTAATAAACGACCTATGTAACGCAAAAATAAATTTTACAATCGGGCTGGTAGATCGAGAGATAAAGGGAAACAAAAAACTCTACAGCTTTATATATCAGCATTGATAAAAGAATCCAACAAAAACTTGTTCTCTTCTGACATCGTGACTGATTTCATATCATGTACTGTAACAACATAAAAAGTGAGACACTGCAACATTCCAGGATATTTCGTTTGTTTGTCTCATTTGGTATGCATTGAGAAATGAGAAAAGAACACCAACAGTCACCTTGACATCAGGCGATGACCTCGATATCACGAGAGAAGCTTACATTTGTTCTCTTAGTATAGTGCAAATGATCCCGACGTAGTACGGGAATGCGGTTCAGAGAGTTGCTCTGATGCTCCTCTTGTCGACCTTGGTGTGTCTCAAGGATCAATGTTACCTTGACGAGAGAGATATGACAATATGTGCTTTCGCATCCAGTCGACTTCATCTTTGTGAAAGATACGAACTCGATGTGTTTTTGTTGTCTTTTAACAGGAATTTACAGTTTCATTCTCAAAACTAGGCAATTTCGAACAACAGTGTTCACAAGAGTCTTGTAACCCATTAAATATTCAAATTGTGAGGTCGCCATTATTCAAAGCTAATCATTTCCGGCAACCCACCGAAAAGTGCCACCGGAAAATGTAACATATTTTAATTTTCCATTCATTCTGACATCACTTCTTGCCTTCGCCGATCGCATACGCACAGCGCTCTATTGCATTCGTCTCTTTAAAGACATCTTCCACCACTTTCACAGTTGACAGCCCCACTTAAACAAGTAGCAACTTCTCATAGCCCCACATTCTTAACAAGCAACAAAAAAAAATTAAATTTAAAATCAGTCTTCCATTGAACGCCCCGCAGTTGATTTTGTTATTCACACGAACACCCATGCAACCCCCATGGCCCCCGCTTGTCTCGAGATAACAAAGGCGCCTCTTATCGAAATTGTCTAGATCGCTTGAGATTGCCTCGAGCTCGTGACCTAATCAACGTGAAAACATCTCTGCCTATTATCGCGCTCCATTAGTCACAAATCCGATTCCTTCGTATCGATAAATACGCACAAAAATCATCAACTCCCCCCACCGCCCGCATCGCTTAATGGCATCCATTCGCGGACAAAGACTACCACAATCGAAATGCAAACAAAAACTGCCACCGAAATCCGGTAATTTCATTTCATTCTCGATTCGGAGCAAGAATTTCGGGAAAAACAAAAACCAGAACTCGGAGAGAAAAATCCGGAATCCCGCTGAAAATTCCATTAAATTTCGAATTGTATTTCAAAGGACCTCTTTGCCGCTCGGAGTGCATAACAATGACATCGGGAGCGTCACTACCATTTCATTGCATATGTATGCATGCTCAGAATTCTTCCCGTAGTTTCTTTCATTTTCCCTTTTTTCATATTTTCAATATCCCCCTTGACAGCCACCCCTATCCACATGATGCATGTGCTGTATTTTTATTATAAATTTAAATCGATGTCACATCTCCCATGACAACGAGCGAACGACTGGGCGGGAGAACACCGCAATGGAAAACGAAAAGGAGAAGGAGAAGGAGAGGAAAAAAAAGAAGTGCAAACACCACACACACACGCCCCCTTTTCTGACTCCCATTCAAGCTGAACAACCCTGAAATTCACACATGAACGAGGATGTTAAGTAAACCTGAACTCTGCTCATGGCATTGTCTGTGCTTGTTCTATATTTTTCGTCAGCGTTTCGACATGGCATCCTTCTTACTGCACCCCAACGCCTTCAGCGCTCTACCCTCGGCGTGTTTCCCACAAGGACGTCCCGTGCGCTTCTCCCGTCTTTTGTATTCACCGTTGGTGAAGTCTCCGTGCTTGTGTTGAATTTCAAAACTTAAAAATCTCGCAGTCGCACACACACAAGGATCCAGCACTAGGCCGACGACGTAACCGTTTGCCAAGGTCTAATCCTCCACACAAATACCGTTGACATGCAGAAAAACGACGCCGACGCGCGGTGAGCAGCAAGAAAACCTCAGCATAATGAGCAACGTGATAAAAAACGGAACGAAACTTCTCGCACACAGATGTACTCTCCGGCAGTTACCGAAGCCACAATGGGAGCGGGTAAACCACCTGAAGGATCGGTTGGCGCTTGTCCCGAACTAATCCTTTGTCATCCTCCAAATTGCTGTTCGCAAAATTCTGAATTTACTCAGGGACCTTCTGTGCATCGTGAGGATTCAGTTTTTCACTAAGCCCCTCGCTCGGCCTCTGTGCGTGTGTTCTGGGGAGTGCCAGTGCCAGTTGGCCATGACAGGACGAAGGCATGAAATTATTTTTTGTTTTTTTAAACATCCGACCCTAACCCACCAGCATGACCTGAATATTTGAAATTGAAATTTTGAAGACTGAAACCTGGGATCCTTTGCGAGGGGGCCTCAGAATCAGGCTTAAGCGTAGCCCGCGAAACCACATGAATTCAATTAGGCACGGCTGCACGGTTGAGTGCGCAGCTAGGGCAACGCGATAAATTCCTAATTAGTCTCGTTGTGCGAATTAGCGTGCGAATTAATTAATTCCATCTTGTCGGACGGAAGGAGTTCCTAGTGGGGTTCGTGGCGTGGATGTGTGTGTTTGGCTCTTCAGTTATGTGCTAACGGTGGCATTTGCGGAACTGGAACTCTGTGGAGTCGTTCAAATTACCTAGTCTCAGGTGTGACATGGTAAAGTAAGGACATACTTAAAAATCATTGTACGGCCGGTGCTTGAGGATGATTTGATCCGAGTCATGGTGTCATGTTGAACAATTACAGGACGTCTTTTGAAACTGATGCAGTAGCCGGCTGTGGTTTCAGTCCCAACAATTCTCACAAAAAGTAGTAAAAATAGCTTAATTCGAGTCAGTTTGTAACTGATTTCAATATAATATATTCAAGTTCTGAAATTTCGCTTGAAGATGTTCTCTCAAAGTGACGGAGAAGATAAAACCAAGAATCAACGAACTGATTGAGGAGATGCCTACGGATGCAACGTATAATATGCCTTCTTGGTGCGTAGACAAATTTGTCTAGACTCTAGTCTAGTCAGAGGTCCACTCAAAGGCAAGGGTCTAATAATAATAATATGGGTGGCGCGACAGTCCGAGGTGGACCTGGGCCTAGCTTCTCAGCAACCACTCGTGTTGTGCGTGCTATTGGTCTTGAGTGGAAGGGACCTACAGTTTAATGCCGACTCCGAACGGCGAATTTGAGAAGCTTTTTCTAGACAGGAATACTCTTTGAGCATTGTCTGTGACTCGAAAGAGGTGGAGCCGTGAAATATGAAAGATGGTCAATTCGGGTATCGAACCGGGCACCCTCTGCGTAGGAGTCGACGCACTAACCCACTACGCCACGGCGACCCACAAGGGTTTAGGAACAAGATAACAGCGCTACAGCTTGCGCACACAAGTGGAGAAGGACCTCATCCAACTTGGTTTCCGTATCTATGGGCCGGTAGCCAGAGATTGTCTTTTGCAGGAGAAGCTTGTTGGTTAAGGAGCAGATTCCCCTAGGACAGTAGCGTCATACAAGGCTTTATGAAATTTGTTCCTCCGGTAAAATGGAATAATTGTCTCAAAATTCGAAGTAGACCGCTGGCGTCTACACACTTCTCGAATTCATGAGTTCAAATACAACTTCGCTTTTCGAATCGACAAAATCTAATATGTTCTCAAACTTTGTTGGTTTTCGATCGGACGCCATTACACACTTACTGATAGGGAACCAACTAGATCCATTTATGAATTTCAAGATCCCCTTCAGTTCGACCTTGTTTATATTTTGCAACTCTAGAAAGAAGAGGTTTTCCAGGAACTGCATTTTGATCCTTGCTAGGACTGGAAACTCGTAGAGTGGATGTCGAACAGATCCTATTCCCCCGTTGTTCTCTGCAACATTTGCGAAAGGGATGCCTATACGCAATGCTTATACTTGCCAATGGTAAAGTGTCAAATCAGGAGTCTTACTAATGTTTATAAATCCTTGCGTTAAAAATTGATAATTTTCCTGCCTTCCTTCCAAGACGGATAACTAACCAGAGCCTGAAGACTCTGATATCGATCTTCTGGCTTAGTTCTCTAATTCCACCTGAAGGAATTCATTCAGCGCTTCTTTTGCTCGGACTGAGAAACGCTAGAGTCGTCTCTTAGTGCCAAGGATTTTTCGACGAGAGCACATGAGATCTCCATACTAACGAGGCCTACGAAGCGATGCATATTATCTATGCGAATAGATCGCTTATGTTGTCCAAGACGTAGACTCGTCGGAATCTGTGTCTGATGCCAGAGCCGACCAGGTCCGTAAGAGATGCGCTCTCCGGCGCTCCCCAATCCCGACGAAGTTATCACCCAGAACTTTCATATCAGGAGCCAGGCATTCGATAATCCTAATTGGAAAGTAAATCGGCATCAGACGACCAGTAAGAAATTCAAATCTTGAAGGATTGCAGAATTAAAACTTACTTTACTTATGTCCTTTAGCGCATCGAGGGACTTAGGGCATCAATTACGCCGCCTGCAGCCTTAGCCTTCCCGATTCTGCTGCACACATCCAGTTTAAAATCTACTGTCTTTGTCGACTTCCTGTCAGGGAATATTCAGTTGGGTGCGGTGGTTAGTTATGCTGAGGGTTTTAGTTGTTAATGTCGTTCGCCTTAGCGTCTAAATTGTAGGCCGTCAAGTAAAGGTCCATGATCCGAGGTGAAAGTTGACAAATATCGTTAGCTTAGTCAAGATCTTTAGCACAGGTCTATATGAGGCTGACCCACCACCCCTTAAGAAAAGATTTCATACTCCATCGAATGCCATTCTCAAATTTCTGTCAAAGATACACGGGGTACATCGCTGATAACTAACAGAAACAATAGCGATGAGAGTATGCACCCCTGACGAACTCCACTTCGAATCTCATCCTCCTCTCGTTACAATAGCTAGAGTTTAGTTTTGGAATGCAGATTGCATGTCGATTCAAGCTATCGAAAGCCTCTCCGAAGTCGAAGACATTTTATATTTACGTCTTGATTGCCCCGTGTGACATAAGTTCACTAAAATTAAGTTTCTAACATATTTTAATATTTTTTAAAGAAATAATGAGCGTGCTATCCACTTAAGTCCGATTACGAAATCATTCAAAACAGATTATTCCCTCATTGAAAATTGAGCTTGAAAAGCTCTCTGTATCCTATTTTACTCCACTCAACCACTTCGCTAATCCAACATCGCCCATTCGCATCTAAAGTAGTTACAAATTGATTCGCAATTCAACGGCCTCGCATCTGATTGAATGTCTGGATTGATGGATCTCATTTTCCGGTCATCAGGTCCAATCGAAACGAGTTTGCCGTAATCGGCAATCGTAAACAAGCCGAATGTGGCATGGGACCTCCGGGCGTATACGTACTTTTTTTTATGTTCTTCCTTTTAAAATTTGATTGTATCAATTTCTTTGCGCAGCCAATTGTGGTTCCAATTACGGGAGAAATTTTTGCAAATTTATGTCAATGAAATAAACGCACAGCCTGCCACAAGGACCTACCCGCCACACACACACCAACACATACACACACATACACACGCACGCAGTTGAGCTGAACAAAATCAAACTTTTATGATTAATTATTTGAGTTTGGTATTTATTGCGGATTTTATTTCGTGTGCTTTCAGCAATTTCAAGAGAAGACGGCGACGATTCACACCACCACCATCATCACCATCACCACCACCACAGGGGTGGTCATGGACACAATCACGGTAGCAAAGTTCCCTACAATGGATACAACTCTGAGGAGTATCTGGACAGACTGGAGCCGAATGGTAACATCCCAGCCGATAAATCAAATTGTAGATACGGGGGTAAGTTTAGCCATTGTTTCCTTAGTAGGGGAGATGTCCTTGTATTGGTAGCTGTATCCTGTGATGTTTTGATTCTCCTCATTCTAGGGGGTTCATGAAATTGTGTTTGTTCTTCTTGCTTTTTGGTTGGTTTTGTACACAATCAGATATCGCACAAATGGGAAAAGGATACAAACTTTATTTTTTCGGTTCTTTTCGCCATTTTCGACATGTTTTTGTTCTGCTTTCTTTTCGTTTCGTGTACTTTTCTTTCGTTTCTCGTGTTTGTGCTGAAAAAGGGAAAGGAAGGGCCAAAAAGGAAGGAGCACAAACTCGATGCAGCAGATTTTAATTTCCTCCAACATTGGAGTTGCCTTTTTTCATGTGGGAACTCATCTTGTGTGTTGCTCATCCTTCAGTGTTATCCTTCCGAGAGATGTAGTTTATTTTTTTTTTTTCTTGGTTAAGTTGTTAAAAATCGATTGAGGTGGCCTGTGTTGGTGCAAGTTTCGGTTGGTAATTTGGAAAATATATTCTTCCGTGGTGGAACTTTTGCAGTGCGGGTAGTTCATGACTCGGCCATGGGGGATTATGTTGTAATTAAATTGCCAACAGGATTAGTTCATCGAACGGCGGAGCTGTTTGTGTGGTGTACTGAGTTGGGTCTCTTAAGCAGTTCGACACGTTCTGTGTCAAAGTTTCAAGACGTGGGCAGAGATTTAAGTTCTGATCTTGTTATGGACAGAACAGCAGCTTGAAAATCGAATGGTCACGTCCTTGTTCTTTATAACATAGGGTGGCGTTACAACCCGAGGTAGACTGCATTCCACAGCGACCACTCATTTTGTGCGTGCATTTAATCTCTTAAGAGTGGAAGGGACCAACGTTTTACGTCGATTCCCAACGCCAAATGGACTCCAAAGAGATCGACCGTGACTTTTCGTTTCGTTCCAGGAATTGAACCCAACCACCCATCGACACAAACAATAGCTATCTTTATTTTGAAACTACATTCTTGCCATTATGTATGGAATAAGGCATTACTCAACAGGCCATCCCGGAGTCGCTGGCATTGCTTCAAGCGGTCAGTGCAATGTTTGACGACTCCCTCCAATTTGTGCGGCGGCATTATTTCGGCAATAGACTCCCGATTGTTGATCACAAACTCGTCCAAAATGGTTGGCTTGTTAGCGTAGCCTAAGGATTGATGTAGCCGATCGAGTGGTCACTAGTCGCATGCAGGCTCAACCAATTGATGAACGCTCGTCGTGAAAAGACCCAGTCGCCAATTTTCTCTTTCACATATTGACGTTGTGTCGCTTGTATGGCATGAAATCTCCTGGTGTTGGAACCATAAGTCGGATTTACCGATGTTGCTTAGCTTTGACTACAAACTCGCTCCATATCTCAGACTATTGATGGTCACCATGTCTCCTTCCTTATTTCGAAAGTAACAAGGTCGGATGATAAAGCCGTTTACTAAAAAATCAGTCTTTGTGAACGCATTGATGTTTGGTCGAACACTCGTTGATTGTGTTCACTCCAATAACAGATATTTAGCTTGTCGATAATAATATGGGTGGCATGGCAGTCCAAGGCGAACTTGGGCCTTCGTTCTACAGCAACCTTTCATACACCATTAGCAACCATTATATTAGCTCTCACGAGTGGATGGGACCCAAAGTTTTATGCCGAGTGCGATCATCTAAGTTTTAGAAGTATTTTTTTGGAATACTTTTAATCATTGGCGTATCAGTGACTCGAAAGAGGTTCACTTGTGATTTGTGAAATAATATAAACTCGGGGATCAAACCTGGCACACTCAGAGTAGGAGTTGACGCACCAACCAACTACGCCATGGCGAACGACTAACCGTGTTTTCTTTCCTTCCTCATTTTGAAAGTCCAATAATAAAGTCCACCTTGCCATAAACCGCACCAAACAGGCAATCATTGTGAACGCATTGATGCTTGGTCTAATTCTTGTGGATTGTGTTCGCTCTAATTGTACTTGTTGATGTAGCCGTTGAGCCAATAATGGGCCTCGTCCGTGTCCGAGATCACTTTTTGGCCAAAAATTCGGATGTGTTGCCAACATTTCCAAAGCCAAACTTGGGGCTTTGGTATGGTCTTCCGACTTCAATTCCTGCGTCAGCACAATCTTATACGGATGTAGGTCTAAATTCAACAGTAAAATAAGCCGAGGACAGTGACTCTGACGATGTCCAGCTCAGCTGATCGACGCCGAATTGACATTTCCTGGTACTTCTCCAGTACTGGCCGCTTTGGCGTCTACGGCATCATCTCTGTCTGGTTGGTAGATTAAGTAGTCCGGAAGAGTCTACTCCCGCTCGATCATTTCCACGAGCCACTATGACGGCCGACCTCACGGCGGAAATCACTCTGCGTATTTACAAATGAGCCGGAATTACGATGATATTTTTTTTAATAATTTTCGCACGTTCGCCAAGCGTGAAACGATGTACAATAAAATGACATATGTCTCTGAATATTTTGACAGCTGGCTGTCATTGGTAACTATGACAGCAGCTGTTAGAAATGCTATTATGATTAGCTGGGCACCCTTTAGATCGCAAACAGGCTTCCTGGTACGCATGGATTTGTTCAGTTTAATTTCAATATATCCGTGTATGATCAGAATGATGGGCAGCTGTGTTTCCAGTATAAGCCAAGTGTTACACTTCTCTATGCGCCAAACCTAAGTCAATGTAAACTTCGCGATTAGTCTATGTCCTTATCCAGAACATAAACAATATTTCCACCAAGTTTCAGCTAAATCCCTGCAGCGGCTAAGGAGACGAGGCTCTTCTTCTTCATCTGGTGGCGCTGCAGTCCGGGGTGGACCTAGGCCTCAACCAGTACGCCTCTCCAGCCGGCACGATCTTTAACCAGCTGTCTCCAACTGCGCACACCAAGTCAATTGAGGTCCTTCTCCAACTGGGTGCGCCATCGGTTCCGTGGGCGTCCTCTGTTGCGTTGTCCCACGGGTTCGGAGTCGAAGACTTCGGGCCGGAGCTAAGTTGTCCATACGCTCTACATGGCCTACACAACTCAGGCGTTTGATCCGAAGACGCCTGACTAGACTGATGTCGCTGTACAGTTCGTGGTTGAATCTTCTCCTCGAGAAACCGTCAACGCAAACAGGACCAAAGATCGCACGCAGAGCTTTTCTCTCGAAGATCCCAGGAATTCCTCATCCGATTTTGAGATTGCCCATGCCTCCGCGCCGTTCAGCAGGACTTGGATGATCAAGGTCTTGCTTGGTCCTGCGAGAGATGGCTCCACTACTCAATTGCCTCTTGAGCCCATAGAAACAGTGGTTGGCAAGAGTTACTCTGCATTTGATCTCGATACTGATGTTGAAGAGAGATTTGAAACCAGATAAAAGCGTACTAACTTTGCTTTCACTGGGATTCGAACCAGGGACCCCGCTAACCAGGGGCAGGCACTCAACCAACTGCGCCATCCAGTCGTTGCGTGTGAGTCTTGCACGATCTTCACCAGGATGATGTTAAAGAAGTCACATGACAGCGAGTTGCCTTTATTGACATTGAATGTCTCGGTGAGTTCGTTACCGACCTTGATAGAGCAGCGAGAGTTCTCCATCGTCATTCTGCACAACCTGACGAGTTTGGCATGAATGTCAAAACTAGACATGGCTTTGTATAGCTCGTCCCTATGCACGCTGTCATATGCGGCCTTGAAGTCGACGAATAGGTGGTGGGTGTCGATCTGAATTTCTTGGGGTTTTTTCCTGGAGACGAGGCTCTACAAACACTCAAATTGGAAATATGTGTTACAAAAGTTGGTAGCAGTGCTTCTATTCTCCCACGAGTTTTAAGCTCACATTACAAGAAAAACAAAAAAGAACACAGACGTACTCGAGAAGGTATCTCCTCAACTGCGTCTATTAACAGAGGGCGTTAATAATATCGATCTGCCTTTTTATAACACCCGTATGACATGAGAATCAGTATGACAGCAGAACATTATATGATTGAGACCAAAAATGAAGTATTACAGAGATAGCTGACTTCACAGCTGATTGCCTCCTAGTTCATCGACAAATTTGAGTGCTTTTTTGACAGAGATAGCTTATTGCCCCCTAGTCCATCGACGAATTTCAGTGGTTTTTCGACAGATATTCTTGACTTGTTGACGGTTGTTCACGAAATGACGTAAATGCCGTTCTCTGATTGGTCAATTTGGTTTGAGAAAGCGATATAAAAACCAGTTGTCAAACATTTTTAGGGGCAAGAGAGGTAGAAGTCGGGCGCCTCTGTAATACTTCTTTTCTGCTTGATACTATACAATATAATTAATAACTTACATAATTGAGAGGTCATAAGGGTCATTGAGAGGATTATAGAAAGTTGATAACTGAATTGCGTTAAGGATGATTGTATGAGTGCCTGTGGAAGCGTGCAGATATTTTTATTTATTTTTCAATCATCGCTGATAAATTGAATGCTTACAGAGGAAAACAATTTAACTCCCTCCGCATTGCCCTTGTCGTGATAGAGGTGAACTCGTGAACTTTGCAAGACAGTCAGTCTATGCCCACATCTCCTCCACTGGTACCACTCTTGTTCGTTTCTACAGAAGATCATTTTACGCGGCGGCATTTATTTCACGCTGCGAGCGCACTTTTGCCGCACATTCCATCCTAATCATATCCGACAGTTCGCATGTGAGTCAGTTTGTTAAATGATCTTTCAAGAAAACACATTCACTCCTTCGCAGACATCATTAAGCACTTAAGACCTCGAATCAACGAACGGAAATCTGCTTCTGACATCGAATTCATTAGTCAAATTCTCCCAATTACGATTTGTGAATAATAATCCGACCAACAGTGGCATCCTATTCCCTGCCACTGCTGTAGAAACATAATCCCTCTTACTCCGTGTCAATCATCGCCGCCCTTTTCTCTCTCTCTCACGCACACAAACAACAGACACCTACACTTGATTAATTAGACCGTCTCCCTGAACCGTCAAGGTATAAATCCCTTTGTTTGCCGCTTCAAGACAAAGGACTTTTAGTAAAATTAGAAACTTGATCTGTCACTTGTCAATATGCTTTCATTTCATACACAGTGTGCACCCCTCATCGATATCGCATTGCACAAGCCCCCACACCCACCCACAATCTAAAGGCATTGTACTCTAGACCGTAACGTCATTCATTACGACAAGTACCCATCATACGTCATTGTTGATAATGAAAAAATAACACATCCGCTTGAGTGGGGATGGGGATGGGGGGACAGGGGTGGAGTATGTGTCAGTTTTCGAGAAGCACTCCTGCAGGACTCTTTAAGAGCAACAACAGCACCGATGATGACAGCCACGATGATGATAATGACAACAAAACAGCAATTTAACAGAAACCCACAAAGGGTTCTTGCCACTTGCAGAGCACCTAGCACGGGGGGTGCGGCTGATGTGTAATCATCGTCGTCATCGTCATCGTTGTTGCTGCTGCCGTTGTTATCCATCCATTCATTCATCCATCCACTTACTACGACTGGTCCCCCGTTTCCGTAACCTTCCTTGGGTAACGTGAATTGTGTTCTATGTTTCTCTTTTTTCATGTGAGTCCCCACCCGGCGTCGACGCCCGTATCCCTTTTCAAGGCGTTACACACACGCAAAGGCATTGTTCCGCATTCTCCTCTTGCAAGCTTGTATTCATAATTAATTTTGAAAGTTGCGCGCTCCCCCCGCCCGCCGAAGTAGCTAGCTACTGCTCCAGCCTGCGGTTGGGACGTAACCAGAGGTGGAGGTGTGGACGGAGCACACGCCCGCTGCAGAGGAACTCCATCAGTAGCAGCGACTGAAGCACTTTGCTATAACTGACAAATGGCATTAATTAGGTGCAGGGTGAAAAGTTTGAATGGCTTATCATCATGTGCGTGCTCATCGCATCTCCGGGGCTGGGCGTCGTGGATGTCACACACGCACGAACTCCACACGCCCCCGACGGGAGCGTTGGTCCATGTGCGAGCGGTGGTCCCTCTCAAAAATTAATGAACATTCCCAGAGCAAATGGCAACATTCTTAACTACTTTATGGATTATTTACCGCTTCGGGGGGTATTTGGTGACGTGGAGTGGGGCAGAACTGGAGCACATTCAAATTTGTGGGTATGATGATGCGCAGGGGGCGGGGGAGGATGTAAAAATGAGGCCATTCAATTGTTGCAAAGTACGGGAGTCGTAGTAATTGCCTCCGAAACGAGCACACATTGCCGAATGAATTTGAAGCTGATGGCTGGCCTAAATGGGGGAGGGAATGAAATCTTAATCGCTGCTGAAAGTTTGATTTGGATTTTGTTTCAACGTAACGCTGTGCGACGGCATGACAGTTGGCAGTGGAGTTATTAATTTGAACGAAACTACAACCATGTGTGGGGGGGGGGTTTAATTTTGGTGGGGGATTAATTTTGACGGGTGTCATAATTATCTGGGGGGGAAGTATGGGAAGGAGCTAAATTAGTCTTGGTGGCATAATACATGCTAAGGGCCTGACATGAGGGGGATAACAAAGGGAGCTACTCATTTCTCACGCGTGTCGGGAAGAATTTATTTTTGTGGGCTAGGTTTATTCGGTTGACAAGGTGTCAGAGTGCCGCGTGTAGGCCTGACACAGTGGATTGTATAAACACTGTCACTCCAATGCATAGATTTAAGATACGACAAGTCCGAGGATAGGTTTCTTATTCACTTTGCGTGGCAGACTATATCTGGCTCAGAGGAAGCTTCTCAAACCTTGTCTTTCGGAGTCGGTATAAAACTGTCACGCTCGGCTCTGGATTGTTGCGCAACCTTTTTTGGCCCTGTCGAGGAGGGAAACTCAAATATTATCCAAGTTCGGAAGGACAGCAGTGTAGTCCCTCCCTACGTCCAGCGCTCCTAAAGAGTGTCTTTGAATTCAAACTTCCCGTTCAAGAATGGACATAGGCCAAAACTCCAGCATAGAGAAGATGCTGACGTGGTTGCACCAAGAATTCGTCTGTAAAACAGTGCTCTCTAGGAGTTAATATCCTTCTTGTTGTATAAGCAAAGTATGTTACCCTTCACCTGTCAAAATCCTAATGCGACTGCTTCATCGAGTTCGTTGGAGTTCCAGGAATGACTTTCTGGCTGTCATAAAGGCTGGATACCAACAAGACTAATAACACATTTCGGAGCCAGTGCATGCATGCATGCTGTGTTCAAATTCCACTGAAGGATGCCAACATCAGACGCTCTGCAGGGCTGCCCTGATGTGATTACCACAACAACTGTGATGCGTGCTGCGTGTCCCTCCCAGTCCATCCAAACTCCAACAAATCATTTGCTAGTTTAATCCTGAGAGCCTGCAATCAAAACATATTTTCATCCCGATGACTAGGCGAAGGGAAGGATGTGTGTCATGTGATGATGCACATGCCCCTGCAGGGTCACCAGCCTTGACTGCCTGCATTCACTCGCCCGATCGTTGATTCAGTGCTCAATTTATGCATGGCGCATCTGTGTATCACACATTCCGAGAATGCATTCTACAGCGCCTGGAAACTCCAGTGACTGCATACGTCTCATATTCATCACCCCCAGCCGATGAACAATGCGGCCGACAATATGTCGGAGGGGATGACGAGTTAAGAGTTGAAGTCTAATCATCATCCTCATCATCATGTGGCGTTTGTCACAGTTATAAACCGAAATCTGCTCATCCAAAAGGATATCTCCGATTCAATTGAGAATGTCTCATCTTCCATTCATAACGATCCATTGTCCTGCCATCCATTCGAACAGCGTGACATGACAATGGACGAGCATGAAGAAGGTCCCCAGATTGAACTCGGTCGGCGAAGACAAATTGAAACATCCAGTGTTCAATTTAACTTTTCTATTAACAATGTGTTTCAAGGAAAAGGATAACAATGATGGAGAAATGGACAGGAGCCAATATTGGCGAACATCTGGTCGCCTCCCCTCCACAGTTGTGCCTGGACCTGGATACCGTTCGAACAGTTCAAGGGTATGCGAGCTATCCACCCTCTCCTCCTTGTGGGATTCGCTGCGATTGAAGGAAATTTTTATTCGCTTCAATGAAGTGTAGACAATTCACCTTTGATTGATCTTCTTCTGTGAATTGAAAGTGCGGCGAGAACCGGAGGAGGAGCAGGAATAAATGAAATTGCGGATTTTGCAATTTGTCTGAGAAGATATTGAGCTTGTGATTAGACCTCTGCATCGTCGAAGGCGGAAATTCGTAATGGAATCTTGTCCTGATTGAGAACTGATACGCGGGGTAGGGATACTGATGTGTTCTTTTATTGATTGGAGTATTGTGAGACTTAGTTGAATGGGGAAGGGGAAACAGACTAAGTGAAGTACTTGGCGGTAGTCCTTTACAAGATTTCATTTGTGGCATTGAGGGTGTTTCATTTTATTTTTCATCCCTCCAATGATCAACCCCATGAAGTGTTTGTCAGATGTGTCCAGTTTGAGTCCACGATTTAAAAACCACTGCTGTACGTTCGATGTTAATAATCGAAACACCTTTATCCATTTAAGAGCACTCTTAATTGCTTTTAGGAAAGAAATTTAATTCCAAATTTCATTTACTAACGTAGATATCGGTTCAGTTCGCTCTCGCCTTATTATAAGCAACTTAACGAAACTGAACGAACTGGTTGTTATGGTCACAAAGCATCACAACTTTGTTTTGCTCCTTTACGTACGTTGTGACCAACTCAGTTCGCGCCCTCTTCAGTATGCACAACTGAACGAATCTTACCAAAACTGAACGAAGTGGTTGTCATGGTCACAATGTATTAAAACTTTGTTTCGCTCATTTACGTACGTTGAGACCAACTCAGTTCGCTGCCTTTTCAGTATGCACAACTGAACGAATCTAAACGAAACTGGACGAAGTGGTTTTTATGGTCACAATTGGCCCATTGGTGGACGTAGAAACAATTCAGTTCGTTCTCACTTAATTTTGTGCAACTGAACGAAACTTAACGAAACTGAACGAAGTGGTTGTTATGGTCACAAAGCATCAAAACTTTATTTTGCTCATTTACGTACGTTGAAACTAACTAAGTTCGCTCCCTGTTCAGTATGCGTAACTGAACGAATCTTAACAAAACTGAACGAAGTGGTTGTTATGGTCATAATTTATCAAGACTTTGTTTTGATCCTTTACATATGTTGAGACCAACTCAGTTCGCTCCCTCTTCAGTATGCACAACTGAACGAAACTGAAAGAAGTGCTTATTATGGTCACAAAGTATCATATATATATTTTGCTCATTTGAATACGTAGAGACCAATTGAATTCACTCTCACTTCATTCTGAACGAAACTGAACGAAGTAGTTGTTACGGTCAAAATTTTGGTTTTGCTCACTTACGTACGTAGAGACCAACTCAGTTCTTCCTCACTTCGATATGCACAACTTAACGAAACTGAACGAAGTGATTATTATAGTCACAGGGTATCATATCTCTGTTTTGCGCATTTGAGTACGTCGAGACCAATTTAATTCACACTCACTCCATTACGCCCAACTGAACGAAACTGAACGAAATGGTTATTATGGTCACCTTGTATCATGTTTTGCTCATATACGTACCAATTCGCGTTCGCTCTCAGTTTAGTAAGCAAAAGTGAACGAAACTTAACGGCAAAAGCGTTTCCTTTCAGAATCCTTAAGTCCTTAAGTTTGTTTATTGCTACAAGCACTTAATTTCCCCTTTCCAACCAACAGAAGACTCTTAAAATGATCAAAATCGAACCCAAACCACACGAGGGTGAGTTAAGAGCTTAAGAGATACCAATCAACAGAATCCTAAAATGTTATTCGATTTCTGCCTGCCGTCGGATGTGTGCTCCCATAAGCTCTGTCTAGCCGGCGTTATTTCCTGCGCTTCAGGTAATTGTTTGTCTTACGTGCCCATATGGAGGAGGAAAAATCAATTTCATTTGTGATTCGCCCGGGCCGTGGAAGGAAATGCGAACCATCCGGTGGAAGTTTAATTTCGATGCTGTTTGTTTTTTTCTTCTTCCAATTGATTCTTTACTTCCTTCCGCTGACCACACACACTGCTCCCACTCAAGCGCCTTGCGGACATCTCATCATTCACGAACCACTGCGGTTCTCTCAACAAAGTGTCATTCAGTAATTTTTCCGGATTCATCCGTCCACGAGAATACTGACGTCCTGCATTTGTAATTACAATTATTATTCCATGCCATCCTCAAAATCAACGTACGCCATCCCACCCAGCTAGTGACTGCCCCACGGCCATGGGGGAGGGAAACTTGTAACATCGGTCACATCCGATATGGGAATCAGATAATTTATTGCTTTTGTAGCATCCCTTTGAACAATTGGGGCGGAGGCCGG
Organism: Eristalis intricaria; assembly: GCA_964034865.1. Taxonomy (NCBI): domain Eukaryota; kingdom Metazoa; phylum Arthropoda; class Insecta; order Diptera; family Syrphidae; genus Eristalis; species Eristalis intricaria. The sequence continues at coordinate 64,532,883 of OZ035875.1, forward strand.
CGGCTGGAGTCTAACTTGTTTCCTGGACAATATGACACAAAGTGGCCGGCAACTTTATGACAAGTTTTTTGCCCGTGTTAAATGTTTGCCTTATGGACCGTCGAATTTGAGTCCAGCGAATGGTGACAGTGCGACGTCGTCCTCTGCGGGACTGCTGACGGAAAGTTTAATTAAAGTGTGATGCGATGTTTGAACGTAATGGTGGTGAGTATGGCGTCGTGAGCCAAGGGGTCGCATGTTCATTGTTCAACTGTGATTGAAATCCTCACCGGAAGTGGAATGAGATGAGATGATATTAAGTTTGTCGAGTGGCCTCTTGGCTTCGGGCATAAAGCGAAATGCATTTAATCTCGCGCATCAATATGGGCAGTCCTTTAATGGCATGGAGACTCATAGGCATAGCTGATGATAGTGGGCATTGTGCTCCGACTAGTTCGGCGTGGTCTTGTGTTGAGCGGTGAACCTGTGAACAAATGATTGATTGAGTCCTTGCTGCTTCACGTTCGGCTTTTTTGCCACTCTTCTGGCTACATTTTTTGTCCCAATAATACGAACTGAGGGCTGAACGAAGAGAAAGGCGAAGTGAGTTTCTGTTTCTTTTGCAATTGTCCAGGTATGTAGTTGTCCAGATAAAGTGGAATCCACTGTATAAGATCTCCAATTCAGGGTAGGGGAGTTTGGGTACGGTTGAGACAATTTTTCTTCTATGGTCCCTAGCATTGGCATGATAAGCCATATCGGTGTTAGGTGATATACAATATCGACATTCTTTCTATTAATGCACAGTATTTTTTAGATCGTAGTATGCTTTTTTAGCATACATTTTTATGAAAGAAGTCAATAATTGGTTTCAACCGTCCAAATACTAGCGGCGGTGAATGAATGAGGGGGTCAGTTGAAACACGTTGTATTCTTGGCTAGAATATTTGTCCATGTTAGCGAATTGACATAGACGATGCCACAATTCTATAGAAATTGTAGATAGTCATTGTGTCTGAATGATTTCTCACCCAGCCGTCAGAAGTCGTGTTCACTGCTTTTTTGAGTGGGCAATAAGCGGGAAGATCAGGATGCTGAAGTCTGTGCGATCGATGGGGTGGGAAAGACAAAAGGATTGGGAATAAGAACTAAGGGCGGCCTCCCAGTGAACACTCATGAGTGCAGTGTTTTCGTCAAGGGACTCAATTTGGTGTGAATAAACATTTTCCTCAAAGTAGGTTCTTTCCCTTAAGTTATAAGAATAATAATATGGGTGGCGCGAAACTCCGAGGCGGACCAGGGCCTAGCTTATCAGCAACCACTCGTGTTGTGCGTGCTATGGTTTTTTCACGAGTGGAAGGCACCTACAGTTTAATGCCGACTCCGAACGGCGAAGTTGAGAAGCTTTTTCTAGACGGGAATACTCTTTGAGTGTTGTCAGTGTTTCGAAAGAGGTAGAAGCCGTGAACTATGATAGGTGGTTAATTTGGATATCGAACTTGGCACCCTCTGCGTAGCAGTCGACGTACTTACCCACTACGCCACGGCGACTCCTTCCCTCAAGTTAGCGTTTGAAAACTAGAGTTCTTGCCATTAAAGAGTGGGGGCAAAGTGTTCGCAATAATGTTTTTAAAAGCGAAAACCAAAGAGCAGTAATTCACGGAGTGTCGAGGACACAGGGGATAATTTCAAGAACCTATATAGATTCGTGTTGGATTCCACGGAATGCTTAAACCTAGAAAGATAACGTGCAGCTAAGAGGCTCCCGCCACACATACAGGACTCTCCCTAAGTCGAAACTCTCTTTAGCTCGAACTTTTTTCGACATATTTTACATACATTTCCCTCAATTTTGCTTACAAAAACCTCTCTCTAAGTCAAACTCCCCCTAACTCGAACAAATTATGTCTTCCCGTGACAATTCGACTTAGGGGGAGTCCACTGTATATATTGCTGTTCTCTTTTAACTGCCGCGCGTACAGGCACGTGTTTCTTAGCCAACTCAGTCGTCGATCAACACTTGCGAGAGGCAATCGTTTCTGTTCAATAATGCAACAATTCATTGAAGTTATGAAAGAAGAATAATTAATTTAACTTTTGCAATAAATCTTCTTTTTTAACTGGGCGGCTCTCTGGCGCATGTTTTCAGTACTATAAAATGAAGTTATCTTTCTAGGGTTAAGTAATCAGTTCCTTTCCGATATTCCTGAAGAAACGCGTGTGTGGTTCCATACCTAAGATTGAGGGAATGAGAATGTTCCTTCGATACATATGTGACAAGGGTTTCCAAATTGGAGTTGGTGAAGGCATTGGGTTTCATAGATCCAGAGTTTGAAATGAGTTGTACTGCATGTGCAAAAGCAGTTCTATGGACGAATTTTTTCTTCCACAGTTTCCAACGCAACATGTCTGGAGTTTCTGGTTTTTTTTCACCAAGCACGGACTTATCTGCGAACATTTGCTGAAATCTTCTTACATTCCAGGTTACCTTGCCTTGATTTGATGGTTTTTCACATGATCTGCTACAGCATTCCTCTTCCGAAATAGAATTTTCAATTTTTTAAACTTTATTCTCTCTTGAAGTTACCTCGAATGCACGCTCAAATTCGTCAGCAGTCGACTCAATATATTTCATCTTTGTTCACACCAAAATAGAGACAACACTCATCTGTCAAAATTTGTGAGGAGGAGGATTTTCGTAAAACTTAAGGAAATTTACTTGTATTCACACCAAATGGAGTGTGCTTTCCAAAATTCTTGTATTCCTTCAAGTGAATAGATATGGTTGGTTGGGTTAGGTTAGCTTAGGTTAGGACGGGGGGATGGCAGTGGACCAGCACACTTAGACCATATTGGTCCATTGTGATACCCATTGTTACACTACTACCACTGAGTGATTTGTCTAGAGCGGCAAGTTTTTTTTTTCTTAGTTTTCTTGGGCAGTGAGTCATATAAAGATGCCGAAAGAAAAAAAATAAGTTAGATTAGATTATTTTAGAGTACTCGCGAAGGTTCAGTAAAATAGAATTAAGGACATGAATTGTTAGATATTAAGATAGATTTATATGTCATTCTGGTCTAGTATAAGCTGTCCCGGCAATTAAATAAAAATGAAATTAAAAAAAAAAACACTGATTGACTACTCCAGTTATAGCGGCGTTAATTTGATCCCACCGGCGAACGGTGACTGGACCCGATTCGAAAACCAGATAAAAGCGTATTAACTTTGCTTTCGCTGGGATCAGAACCGGGGACCCCGCACCAGGGGCAGGCACTTTTTTTTTTTTTTAATGTAATTTTTTTTTTTTCTGAATAATTTTAATTACATGCTAGACAAAAGTACTTAAAACTAGCTTAACTAACTTAAACATTTACAATGTTCTTAATACTAACCTACTGACCCTATGCGGGTACTCTAAGCTGATCTGAACTACTTTCTAAATGTGCCTTTCGGTTAAATCTACGTTTTTTTTTTTAGTCATTAAGAAAATCTTTTATTTCTTTATTCATTTGCCAAGAAAACTTATAAAAAACTTGGCTAAACTCAACTCAGGGGCAGGCACTCTACCCACTGCGCTATCCAGTCCTTTTGGTTGGATGCTTAGAATAAGTAAAATTTTGTGAGAAGTGTTAGCATTTGTATATTTTTGAAATCATTAACAAAACAGAGAAACGAATCATCCTGCATCCAATCAGCTACAGCCGATCCAATAGGCAGCTCGTTTTCTCTGTTTATTGTGCATTTGTGTTTACCTCCGGACGCATCTCGGCTTCGAATGAATTTTAACAGGGAGCTTTGATTCATTTCAAACAAACAAGGCAAGTTTACAGAGGTTCACCTCAACGTTTTCGTGTGTGCCACGTCTCTCATGCTTCATGACAATTTTGGTACAATATTTTTGCCGTGGCCCATCACAAGTGAATTCATTGGTTCTCTGTCGCATTCCCTCACCTCCTCATAAGCTACTTTGTAGGCTGACAAGGTCCACGTTTCCTCTTGTAGTCTTCCTTACACGTACTCTGGGCGTCTATAAAACAAAACAAAATTTAGACACATTGTTCCAGTCGTCTTTAGCCTTACCCACTACCACGGAAACGTTTCTGCAATTCACTTTATTATATTCTGCACTCTTTTCTGCACACAACAAAATAACACTCACTACTTTCACTGGAATACTACTGATATAACAAAGAAAAAAATAAAAAAAAAACTCACTTTTTCTTGTCAAAAAAAAATTAAGATCACCCTGTCTAGAGCCATGCAACGCGACGATCAAAGTAAGACCGAATATCGTTAATAGACTTAATTCTCTCTCAGTACTCATACATCATATTGCGTGAACGACTTCTGACATACTTGAGTTGTTTCAACCGTACCCAGTCTACCCTACGATGAACCTGGAGCAACTCAGGCTTATTAACTTGCTACACAATCCACAGGCACTCCTCTCATCCGACGGCAAGTGACTAGTAAGCAAGCACAGTGGCCGCTGTAAGCGAGGGTAACCAGTGTCTTTGGCCACTTTCCCATTCCTGATTGCCGCACTTAGTTAGACGCCTCTCTGATGCAAACACTCGCTCCTACTCAAGACTATTTCAAATCAATGTTCGCCCTTCCCCAGCACGTATTTCAATCAGAACACAATTAAAAGATGAGGAGGCTTTGTCTCTGTGTACCTCTTATCCGATAAGACTGCCATCGCCAGAAACCTGGCAAAGAACTCAAAGCTTCTGATGTCAGTTCCTTCAACAATGGTCTCTAACAGTTGCATATGTACACTTTCTTATCCCAGGTTTCATCACGGCGGTTTTTTTTTTTTCTTTTACGATCCTTCCTCGGGCGGATCATAAAACTAATCCAATAAACCTTTCAATCCATCACGCAATCCAACACCACACCACCGCCCATCCACCCCCATATGACGATTGTCAATAAAATGGTGCCACACTCAACCATAAAATGTCAAATAACCGTCATTATGATGCGCGGGGAAGCAATGCTTCCTGCCTCCCCCAGACCACTTGGCCTCCCGCGACCCGACGCTGTCTCCACACAATTATTATTAATTCAAATAAATTTCCATAGGAAATGGGTTTGCATAGGAGCGGCAGCAGCAGAGCACTTCGGCTATAAAGCGGGACACGTCATCAATTACAAGCGAAATCCCTACACAACACAACCCGGAAGGATGTGTTGTGCGTATGACATATCGGTGCCCCGTTGGAATACCAATACACGGCTGGCAGATCCGAATATCCTGCGGAGATTCACATGGAACAACAGCGCTGTTTTGTTTACACGCCTCCTCTGGTTGTCTTCGCCCGGGCGCGGGCCGAGAGTGTATTCCATCCAGCAAAATCCATAAATAAGTCTGAAAGTGTTTTCAATGGCGCTGCTAAGGACCATTCATGGCAAATCCTTTTCTTGCATTTGAATGTTATTCGCTGGGTGTGTGCGCTGCGTGTGGAATAGACTCCACACTCGCTCACGTATTCTCGTGTGTTGCAGTTGTGAGGAGTGTGATGTGAATTCTTATAGCTATCGGGGATTTATTGAAGTGAGTGAATGGCTGTGGGCGAGAGAGGGGCTGGGGGTGGTAGGAGGTAGAAGTACAAGAGGATTCTTTTTATGGATCGTTCTAAGCTTCCATTATTCACGACACCACGGGGCACACTTTCGCTGATTGTTTGAAGATGGATAAAGAGTTGATGCGAATATTCAAGGATGAATCGGATCTTTTTCACAGTTGAAACTATTGTTTGTGTTTGCTTTTGTGAATAGCTGAAACGTGACAGTGCATCTCGTGGTTTTTTTTATGTCGCCTTGACAGAATCGATTGGTGCTGGTGGTTGCGAGTGACCTAAATAAATTTGTCTGGTAGTAAAAGATTGGTTTGGAACAATTTAAATAAGTTGCCACATAATAATAATTTTTGGTGGTTCTGCTCTGATCCCTGCCTTATGCTCGTGTCAGGGTTTGAACCAGAAATCTCAGAATGAAACCACACACCTAATCAATACCACCACTACAAGCGATGACTTTCTATCTTCGAACAGCCGAATAAAGGGTCGCCAATAAAGCGTCAAATTATGAGCGTACATCTAAATACACGTAAGCACGTGACACACTACACCAACTTCACGTACAGTCGTGAAATTGGATAAACAAAATGTTCGTTATAGTTCATAACTTTCACTGAATGTATGTTTTGCTTTATTTTCGAACTGGTAGAAAAGGCTGTCGTTAGACAGGAGCAATGTCAAGCATTTATGTAATAAATTATTATTCAATTGTATTACATAATACAGTGAACTCTCCCTAAGTCGAAACTCCCTCTTTATCTCAAACTCTTTCGCAATATTTTACATACAATTTCCTCAATTTTCCACACAAACACCTCTCTCTAAGTCAAACTATCACTAACTAGAACAAATTATGGTATCCCGTGACAATTCGACTTAGGGGAAGTCCACTGTATTTACTTTTATTAAGCACAATTTTCATTATATTCATTGCAATAGAATACTTCAGAAAACAGATTAGGAATTGTTTAAATAAAAAAAAAGTGGAATTGCTCATGAAAAAAGAGTAGCTTGAGTCAGATTTGAACACAGAACGTGAATTCACTGTGGCAACGGACCCGATATCTTTGACGGATTTTTTTTCGTTCACATTCGAAAACACATACCACATACCATACGTATTTTAACTCTGTAGTTTCAAATAAAATAAGGTATACTCTGTTTCTGTGACAATATATCATAGACAACTTAAAGATATGTCTATGATTATATTCATTGCAAATAGAATACGTCAACCTTTCCAACGGGTGCTTGTACTTACTACAATTATTATTCTTATTGGATTTGTTGATGTATTGTGCCTTGTGGGCAGTCCTTTGGAGCTTTTGTAGGGCGTCCGTACTGGTATCGGTAAAGAGAGATAGAAAAGATACAAAATAACTTCAGACAATCCTGAGTCTAACCATTGAAAGGCAAATAATAAAAAAAATTAAAATAAAAAACTACATAGTCCAGTAGCTACGCATTAAAGGAAGAAATAATTTTTCATCAAATTTCGAAAATAAAAAATTAAATGAAAGGAAAAATGAGGAAGGGAATTATCGCACATCAATTGTATTGAGAACAAAATTCTCTCACTCTCAAAAGAGAGGAACAATAATTACGCAGCCGTGGTGCTGAAATGAGTTTCACACTGTAGTACACTCGTTTAACTCAGTTCAAGGAAAGAAAATGTTTGGAAATTGTAACGCGAAGGATGATTGCGTTGAGTGGTAGTAGTCTGACTAGGTTTGGGTATCACAATGAACCAATATGGTCTAAGTGTGCTAGTGAATGCTAGAAGCTCGCCTACCTTACCTAACCTAACCTACGCAACCATCATCATCATCATCATCTTCTGTACCGCATGATCCACTAAAAAAACTCAGGGGTTATGCACAAGCGTAACCATCGAGCTTATGAACTTGGTCCAACCACCTCATCCTGGGTCTGCCAAGTGGTCGCCTACCACTTGGTTATGCAACCAAAATAAAGAAAAACAAAAAAGGTTTATTTAGCATATGGGGTCGCCGAGGCGTAGCGGGGAAGTGCGTCGACTCCTACGCAGAGGGTGCCATTGATGATAATTCACGGCTCCACCTCTTTCGAGTCACTGACAATGCTCAAAGAGTATTCCTGTCTAGAAAAAGATTATCAACTCCTGTTGAGACTCCGTTCGGAGTCGGAATTAAACTGTAGGTCCCATCCACAGGTGAAAGAACAATAACACGCAAAACACGAGTGCTTGCTGAGAAACTAAGCCCAGGCCTGCCTCGGACTGTCACGTCACCCATATTATTATAATTATAAGCATATAAAAAAGGAATAAAAGTAATTGCTTCCTGCGGGATTTGAACATACATCTGCAGAAGCGCGAGCAACGTACCAACCATTCCGCCAACGAACCACATTAGTTTCAGAGTTGTTTCTTCGTCCACATTCTGTAAGGCTGTGACATACTTACATAACGCTTTATAACAAGTAGATCAGTGAAATATGTTCAACATTTCGAGGGCTAAAAAAGGGACTGCTCTTAAAATCCCTATATATAGGGCATGTACGTATATAGACCGGGGTACGTTGTAACAAGTGCAGCCAAGAAAAAAAATCAAGCATTTTTTGGATGATAATCTATTTTTTAAGAAAAAAAAAGTAAAATTAAAGCTGCTGTAAATTTAAACTAAGACTCCTCATCCGAATCGTTTTTAATGCAGTCTGCGCGATGTGTGTACACATTTCGAATGATCTAGACTGCAGCCATGTCTCACCTGGAACAGATGAGGCGCCAAGTTTATTCATCTTCACCCTAGGATGAGACATCTAAAACCTTTTTTCTCACTTATAGTTGTTTTTGTTTTTTATTTTCTCTTATAAGATTGTTTCCTTCTCTGGAGTATAACTGATTTTTTTATTTTCCTGGTAATGTGCATCTTTGTTTGTTCCACCTACGGATAAGGCCTTACGTCCTCAAGATTTTCAACTGTAGCTGACTGTAGCAGTGATGGGTCTGGTAAAAGGTTTTCATGTTCATTACAGTCGGTAAAAAAAAAAATAAATAACAGTGTTGGTTTTCACATGTTTCAACTTACCCCGAAAATAGCGGGGTCCCCGGTTTGAATCCCAGTCAAAGCAAAGCTAATACGCTTTTATCTGGTTTTCAAATCTGGTCCAGTCACCATTTGCCGTTGGGAGCAAATTAACGGCGCTATCGCTCCAGCTGGTCAATCTATCACAATGGGGAAATTCGGTCTAAGTGTGCTGGTGACTAGCGGCCCTCTACCTAACCTAACCTACCCTGACAAAACGTTACAACTTGCCCCGTCTTTAAATTGTACACAAAATTTACAAAAAGCTTCAACGCACTCAAAATTATATATACACACAATTCAAACCAAAATAGGCTGTTACTTTTTACCCCTGTTATAACTAGCCCCTACCTATGCAACCAACTTGTGAGTGACATCTGCGCAACAAGAGTTTCTAAGAAGAATTTGAAATGTGGGCAAAAAAAATTAAGCAATTTCACGTCCCACTTATTATTTCAGGCGCATGCCAATGCGAAGTGAATTCAAGCTCGTTCGTGGAATTGCCTGATACGTCCTAATGAGACCAAAATGATGGTGGCAAAACGGTGCCACATTCATTTCTCAATTTGGGTCGAAATGCTCATGGAATAAGCATTTCGGCATAGAAGCGCTGAATGCAACACGAATAGTGAATAGCTCACAGTTGTCGTTCCCCAACAATTTTTCGGTATCTTTTTAAATGTCTTCCGCAGCTCAATGTCAATTCAATATCCAATTAAAATCTCACCGAAAATACTCGCAAAAATCCAACATATCCAGTAATTCATGAAATTTTATTCACATTTCCTTCACAAATTACCACAAACTAACACTTTAAAGTAATTTACCAAACCTCAGATTCACGAGCACAATTTAGACCACACTATACTATACAAGAACCACTTGTGTGAAAATCCGGTAAATTTGTAACAAATTCACCTTAATTACAGCACCCAGTCCTTGAACAAAGTTTTCACATTTTCAACAAAACAAAGTAAAACGAAAGCTCTTAAGCCCTTGCCAAGGGTGACAAGGTTAAACGACCAAAACAATGCCACCGCACGCCACTCTGTGTTGTTCAGTTAAATATTTTCTGAAAAATTAATTCCTCCCTTCATTATAACTCAAAATGTGCCTGTAATGTCAGCGTGAAAAATCACCTCACAAAGGCGCATATGTTTCAGTGCACGAAAAGCACACTAACTCAAGGTTCAGTTTCAAAGGATGTCACATCTGAGGCCATTCACCGCAGTTAAGACCAGACCCCCATACGCTCCTACGCTCCACCCACTCCGCCCCCAATGAAACAAAGTGCAACTTAAATTCAATTCCACCCTTGAGTTAATGTTACAGTAAACATTTATTACACTAGCAGTGCACCCTGCACCCACCCATGCATTCTGCTCTGCTCCCCACTTACACACAGTGTAAGTGTGGGGCGTGGGCATGGGTGTAGTTACGTTTGGTCCTTGTGTGCAGTAATGAGTCTACGTTATGTGTCATGGAATATGTAAGCTGCACCCGATTCATGCGAGTTCCAGCTACCCTGTGTGGGTGGGTAGTTGGGATGGTGCATCTTGCAGGTGGGTGGTGGGTCGGCTGCACTAGTTCCAATTGAATGCATGAGCATAGTCGGGAGAAGCTGCCAAACTAATCAACTTCAAGTGGAAGCAGGTGAGCCGTGTGGGTACCGAGAGGCTTTTCGTTAAATTCAATTAAGACGACGACGGTTGCGGTTGCTTGCGCGGGACGTTTTTCGATATTTTCCTTTCCCTCTAATGGCAAACCTGAATTGAATGGCATTCCTGGAGGCAACTAGTGTACCTCGTATGCGACTAAGAGGGATTTTCTCCGGGGAGGGGAGAAGTGCAGGGACCGAGTGACTGAAGTTCTTTGTGCTCACGTTGGGAACATATTCATTGGTTTCATGAATTAGCTTCTTTTGATGTCATTTTCACGTGAATTTTGTAGCATATTTCTAGGAGGTAAAAATGCAAAGGAACTTCCGGATGGAAGAACTACATTAAGTCTTAGGGTTTAACATCAGTCGAGGTGCCTTTCCTCATGTCGAGATCAGAGTCTATGCACTCAACTCCAAAATAGACCTCTATAAAGCGCTAAAGGATTTCTTGGGTAAATTGTTAAGCAGCTTGGAAGATCGCCAAGTTGTGCGTGAAAGCCAATTTAGAGGTTTTCAGCTTGATCTTGGCAGACCCTGAACGAAATGATTGTACAAAGTCCAAAAACTCGCCTTGTTGCGCTTGGGCATAACTCCTGATGAGTTGGAGTCGATGGCGGTGGATCGAATGGACTGAGAAATCTCTCGTGCGTGCCTTTCCCCCGCAACTTCGACTACAGGGTTGCCTATTCAATTGTGTTTGATGATTCGTTCTGACCATTTCTTCTGGCTATGAATTCTACTATCGTCGCCGGTTTTATTTGACATAGCGAATCATTTAATGTTGCTCCATGAAACCAAACTCTAGAGGCATTAACTCGCATGATATAGGCGACCAATAGCCATGACACGTCAATCGTCAGTCGATTGTTACACCCTCCATGTGACTTGTGGCACCGCCAACCACATATCATTATTAATGGTTCTTCAAACCGCCGCGGAATCCGCATTCTCGGCTCTTCAACTGTGGTCTAACTGTGGTACACCAACATGCAGCTGAGACCCCAAATTGAACTGAAATTTATTCATTATACGATGTGCAACCAGAGGCGCATTAATCATCTGAAAAAAATGATTTTAAGTGTTGGACATCTTGTTAAGACACTTGATATCTTTTCTGTTAAGTGAAAAAAATGATATCCGTCAAGAGCTGTAAACGCAGCGTGCATTTCGAGGTTTGTTTATTGGTTTACAAAATCGACGGAGTTATAGTCCTCTAGTGCTTGTCTGTTTGTAACTCCAGGTGTCTAGTTATTATTCTTCTTCTTTAGTTGGCGCTACAGTCCGGGGTGGACCTGTGAGTTAACCAACAAGCCTCTCCAGCTAGCACGGTCCCTGGCTAGCTGTCACCAGTGTCGCACGCCAAGTTGGTTGAGGTCCTTCTCCAACTGAGTGCGCCACCTCAAACTCGGGCGTCCTCTGTTGCATTGTCCCACGGGTTCGGAGTCGAAGTCTTTTCGGGCCGGAGCTGAGTTGTCCATACGCTCTACATGGCCTACACATCTCAGGCGTTTGATCCGAAGACGCCTGACTAGACTGATGTCGCTGTACAGTTCGTGGTTGAATCTTCTCCTCGAGAAACGGTCAACGCAAACAGGACCAAAGATCGCATGCAGAGCTTTTCTCTCGAAGATACCAAGGACTTCCTCATCCGATTTAGAGATTGCCCATGCCTCTGTGCCGTACAGCAGGACTGGGATGATCAAGGTCTTGTATAAAGTCAGCTTGGTCCTTCGAGAGATGGCTCTACTACTCAATTGCCTCTTGAGCCCATAGAAACAGTGGTTGGCAAGAGTTACTCTGCATTTGATCTCGATACTGATGTTGTTCCTACTACTTACTGCGGAGCCGGGGTAGACGAAGTCCTTGACTACCTCGAAGTAATAGCTGCCCATTGTGGACCTCTGTCCAAGACGTCGATGTTGTGTGTCCTTTCTTGATGACAGCATATACTTTGTTTCATTCATCGCTCGAGCCATTTTAGCCGCTACCGCCTCAATGCCAGCAAACGCCTGTGTTCTACCAATCACCTCAATGTCATCCACGACTTTTAGAAGGTTGTGCCTCTAGTGTTGGCGTGTGAGTCTTAGGTTAGGTAAGGTAGAGGGGCTGCTAGGGCACCTTATACCATATTGGTCCATTGTGATACCCACAGGCTGACTTCTACCACTGATTGACTATTCCAGTGATAGAGCCGTTAATTTCATCCCAACGGGAAATGGTGACTGGACCAGATTCGAAAACCAGATAAAACCGTTCTAACTTTGCTTTCACTGGGATTCGAACCGGGGACCCCTCTAACCAGGGGCAGGCACTCAACCAACTGCGCCATCCAGTCGTTTCGTGTGAGTCTTGCACGATCTTCACCAGGATGATGTTAAAGAAGTCACATGACAGCGCGTCGCCTTGTCTAATACCTTTTTTGACATTGAAGGTCTCGGTGAGTTCCTTACCGACCTTGATGGAGCAGCGAGAGTTCTCCATCGTCATCCTGCACAACCTGATGAGTTTGGCAGGAATGTCAAAACTAGACATGGCTTTGTATAGCTCGTCCCTATGCACGCTGACATATAAGGCCTTGAAATTGACAAAAAGGTGGTGGGTGGCGATATGCATCTCTTGGGTCTTTTCCAGTATGTGCCGTAGTGTGAAAATCTGGTCGATGGTGAACTTCCCTGGCCTGAAGCCACACTGATATGGACCTCTCAGGTTATTTATGAACGGTTTCAGGCGAGTACATTGAACGGCAGAGAAGATCTTGTAAGCGATGTTCAGGAGATTCATACCTCTATAGTTGGCGCAGTCAAAGGGGTCTTCTTTTTTGTGGATCGGGCAAACGATACTGAGATTCCACTCATCGGGCATGCTTTCCTCCGACCATATCTTACAGATGAGGTGGAGCTCAACCAGATCATCTCCAGCTACTTACAATGAATTCAAATGCAATTCGTACACAATGCATGCTAAATATAAATATTATACTTTAGGTGCGCATTCCAATGTCTTATGTTTTCATCGCAGTTTGCCCTCTCATCGCTGCTGTAAATAATAAATATTATCAAAGATCATCAAAGATTTGTTTTATTAATTGTTGAATTGAATTAGAGTATTTGTTGCCAGGGGTCCCGGCAGTGTACAATGCCGGATATCCGTCAACTTGGGCATTACCCGTATTATCCGGGTACTCGTGTAACTGTCAGAACTGCTATTACCCGGCTTAGATCAAGAGCACTAAACGACACAATGGTGAATATTTTGATTTTTTAAAAGTTCAAAGATGTGGAATACCCATTATTTCGGTTTTATGCATTCGAACGATTATCAGAATGATGTCTCATTAAATGCGATTTCATCAGATTTTCTTAAATTTCTTCCCCCCACACTATCATTTCTCCAAGAGTACATCACTAACGAAGGCCTCATCCTTGAGCGAATTAAAGTTCAAAAACGTCTTTTATGAGTGCCAGCCTGTGCACACTGCCCACCCAACGATGGTTGTGTTTTCCAAGCACATGACACATGTACACCACATAATTTGATATTGCTCAAATCCCCCCACCCCTCGAAACTCCCCTCGCTGAAGTTGAAGAAATATGTGAAATTTTTATGTGCATTCCAGCCGCAGTGAGCATAACTTATCAGCGGCCACCTTTCGCGCGGGAAAGGACGAGCAAAAATGGAATAAGAAAACAAACATCAAACTTTAGCATCGGCATTCCTTATGCAAACGCGCCGGTTTCTACGGTTTCCAAGTTTTCCACTCATTTTCGCCTCTCATTCGGCGCCGTAATAAATTTTCAAGTCGACAGTCATCACCATCCGTCAGAGTGAACATTTTTTCTTTTTTCAGAAAGGTACACAAAAATGATTTCTTTTTTTTTCTTCACTAAGATGACTAATAAAAAAAAAAAGAACACCTCTCATCTTCTTCCTTCCCGCACTCTGGAGGATTACACAAGGGGAATGGGCAGAGAACGTATTGCCTGCCTCCGTCAAGTTCTGTCAAATCTCCCCATTTGCTGCTCCGCACTGCCAAGTGCGATGATAGTCCTTCGCTTCGGAAACATATCACTCAGCCTGTGTGTCGTGTTCGAATCGTCCTCGTCCCACACACTGGACGGAGACGCGGATGTGCGTGTTCGAAAGTTGAAAAACTTGATTTTCTTTCTTGAAAAGTTTAGCACTTTCTTTTTTTCCACTTTCCTTCTGTGAGGCTGTGTGTGTGCGCGCGTGTATCTGTTTAGACATTTCGACCCCCGAACACGTCCGCAAGTCCTGCTGGTGCCGCTGCTGCCACTGTGTCTTCGAGAAGGAGCAGTTCTTTGTTTTTAAGGCATAAATTACTTCAGACGATTACGAGGACCGTGCCAGTTGTTCGTGAGACGAGCAAAAGAGCAGCAGCCTCTCCGAGAACGAATGTGAGAATTGTTTCATAAATAAAATATTTCCAAAGCAAATAAAGAAGCAGAACAAACAGCGTATGAAAGGGCAGAGTGGAGGAGCACAAGCGAAAGGGAAGACTACAACAATTCCAAATGGCCCAGAAGGATACGCTCCTTTTTTTTTCATCCGGGAAACATCATCATTCGTGATGGCTGGCAGGAGAGGGCGATCTTCCCAGTCTCATTGTTTCGTACAGTTGCTCTTTTCTTAGGCCAGAGCGAAATGCGGGTGCGGGGAGGGGGAGGGGGCAAGAATGCGAGTCCTGGGAATAATGACCACCATCAGACATGTAGGAATGGATGGAATTGAGGGCTACAAATTGGAATTGTTTTGAATTTTTAACTTTGCCCAGCTCCTTCATGCAGTTTTACGAGATATCCTGGTGTCTGATGAGGCGGCGGCTGTGGGTGGGTAGCGGAATGGACATTTAGGGTTAATAAGTGATGAGGTTAGCAACCTTTCCTACGATCCGGCAGCCAGAATGGATGTAATTTTAAAAATGATTACCGACTGCCGACAGACGACGAATGAAGTGCAGACTATAGTTCGTTGGTTCAGCGAAATGATTCTGAGGTCGTTACTCATGGTGATTACTTCCGCGGAGTTTGTCGGCTGCGGGGGCTGGACAGTGACCCGTCCCTTTGTTTTTATGGAAGACTTGGCCTTTCTCCACGTCATGATGGTTTTCGGAGAGCGGAAATCTGACGAAGTGGAAGAAGTATTTAAACAACAGAGCCTCGATTTAAACAGTCTAGGCAAAAGCTGCTGTCTAGGCCTTGCTATTGTCGAGGGTCATGCAATAAGAGTGCTTTTGTTTTTACATTGGGTCTCTCAGTTATCTACTAGTCACTGAAGTGTGTTTTATGTTTGAAGGGTTTCCAAAATGAACGCAAGATTTTGATTAAATAAACACAGGATTTTATCCTTGAATTTTTTTAATCATAAATGACATAAGAGAGGATTATCAATGGAATAAGACATGGCCAACTGACATCCTTCACGGCTTTACTGTCTGGGTGGTTGGGGGCTTGTTGACATCGACGCACAGGATCCAAACATCAGTCAACCCAACAATCACCGGAAGCAATGAGTATATGACCAGGGTATCTCCCATGCAATAATCGGATTGTTTCTCGGGTTGAGGAGATTACTGTCGTGATATCGAGCACTAGTAACATTCACTGCTTCACCAGCCTTATTTCCAAGAAAGTTCGGTCCATTGGTGCCTCCAGTCCATTTTTACTTATCAGGCCAACGACCCTTGGAAGGTCATAGTCTGAGCTAAAGCTGCACTCCATCGTTGACGGTCCTGGCTAAGCTGCTCCCAGTCATCAAGCGATGACTTGGTCTTTATACCAGAGGTTCGGTCTTCGTCTCCTTCTCGAACTAGGAGGCTCGGATTCGAAGACCCTCTTAGCTGGAGCGTTGTTGTCCATGCGCTCGATGGGGCCGAGCCAGTGCAGTTGTGAGAGGACTACATTCACATCCTGGTACAACTCGTAGAGTTCGTGGTTATGCCTTCTCATCCATTCACCGACGGGACCCTATATCCGACGTAGATTTTTTCTTTCGAAGGCACCAAGAATCGGCTCCTCAGTTTTGTTTATTGTCCAGCTTTCGCCTCTATATAAAGAGACTTGCAGAAAAATATCTTTGATCCTTCGAGTCAGGAGTCTTGAGCCCAGTATTTTTAACAAACCGAAGTAACGGCGGTTGTCAAGGGGATTCCACGTCAGGTCTCAACTGTGATGTCGTTCGTGGAGTTCACGTTTGCCCCGAAGTAGAGGCACTCCTTCGAAATTATAGCTGTCATTGGTGATGTTTTGTCGAAAGTGGTGCGCGACGGAACGTTTCTTGGTCGACAGCATATATTTCGTCCTACTCTCATTGAACCAGCTCGATTCGCCCATTACCACTACGGCACGTTGGGAATGCACGCCAGGGTCGATGTCATCTACATAACCCAAAAGATGAACTGACTTGTGGAAGATAGTGCCTTTCTGGACTGACTTGTGGAAGATAGTGCCTTCCTTAAAACAGCCCCAAACCATAATCCCACTGCTGTGTGGCGGCTGATTTTCATGGCTTATTTTACCTGATGCTATTAGAGCCGCTCTCTTTGTCATTCGATTGATGGCGATAGAATTTTGTTTCATCGCTGCAAATAACCATTCTCCAGCCAACTTTCTGTCCCTCTTACAGGTCATCAAGCTTCGTTGAACATAACAAAGACGCGCAAAACATTCGGACATTTCTGCTTGCCACTGTAATTGCATTGTGTCCTACGTAGAAAGTCCATGGTTCGATTTCGGACATGCCAACAAACTCGTTGAAATGCTCTGTACAACTGCCTCGTTGCAGAACACAGTTACTGGTCGCTTCTGAAGTTAAGAACAGTTCCTGAGGAGAAGTGCAGTGTAGCAAGCCCACATTTTCATTTAGATTACTAAGTACTCGCATTCAGTGTGAAAAGATTCCTGTTTTCCTGTTCAACAGTTCATATTTGTCTCTCGCGACTCAACGGTTTAAGCGGTGTGTTGTCTGTCTGTTACTGGTCATTTCCTATTCGGCACACACGCAAGGAGACTGGGAACACCCTACAATGGCTCTTGTAGGAGTTGTAGGGACGAAGAGGAAGAATAAACCATAGTTCACTACCTCGGCACCTGCCCCGCACTTGCAAGGACAAGGAAAAACACACTAGGCAACTTTTCACTCAATAGCCTGTATTAATCAACAGCCTGGCATTAAAATGCTGGACATAGCAAAGGAGTGCTTCATCCAGGATACGCCACTAGCATGCCAGTACGTATCTTCAGGTTTTTTATTTAGTTAGTACCCAAAGAGAAACCGGCACATAGGCTGCCGATTAGTGATATCACAACGGATTCAATCAGGAGTTAAGTGGGCCAGAACTCCTTCAGTTGTGTCAATCACATTGACCTAAGCTAACCTGTCTACCCGCGAATATTGCCTTTTTTGAAATAGATTACGATTTTAACAAGAAATTGTTTTTCTACGTGGCAACATTCATAGATCAAACTTCAAATTGGTTGACCAACCACCGTGTTATTGTTTGAAGGACATTTCCATCGAATACTGGCATCATCGATTATTAGGCTAGCTTGTATTTAATTAGCTAGCAGATGCTCCAACGTCAATGAATACAGTGTGCCCTTAACAGACATCCACGTTGGCAACAGTTGCAGTTGATCAAAAGAACATAAAAAATGACTCTGAAACCTCAAAGACTACATGTCAAAGCTCCTCCGTTCACGTAGGACTAAATTTAGATCCCAAGTCAAGTTACTGAAAATATCTCAATGACGTTCAAATAAGTGTCGAACCTGAGCGCGTTTCATCGACTTGAAACCGCGTGTACACAGGGACATGAATAGTTTCTCGGTAAAATCTAAGTGGTTTCTCTTGAACGTCATACACTTCCGACATTTATTCGATTTGCTCGCGAGTAAAGCATAAACATGAGTCTGTTCCAGTTTTCCTCCTCCAACGCAGCGCTGCCAAGCCATGTAACCACTCAGCGAGGAGATGATTAATGGATTGTTGACGACTGATAAAAGCACCTTCATTGAGATATACAACACCCACGAAATCCCCTGAAGCACGTGCATACACGTATTTATGGATCCTCCATGCCAGAGTGCAGCTAAGCATAGATTCACCATTATGCGGCTGCATCCCCCTCTCATTCACATTCGCCAGGGAAGGCTTCCACTTCACCCTCTTCAGCCAACAACAGGTACGTCTTATGGTGGCCCTCGGGGGTTGTCTCTTCGCCACCACCCCCCAGCAGCTCTGCCATAGCAACCGACGGAAAAATGTTATACACAACGCGAAATATTCACTTGAACAGAATTTATTACACTTCAAGGTGTATTAACGTGATAAGATATTCACCTTTCATGTTCGGTACGTGCTCGTGTTTCCCTTCCTTGCCAGGTGACGTTACATGTAAGCGGCCGCCATTACCACCCACTCCTACCCAGGCTTGGGGAGGGTTTGTGCAAATTTTTGGCACTGGCGCGGCGTTTCTATTGATTTTTCTGAATTTCAGAATTGTTTCGGTCTTTTTTCCCTTTTTTTGTTGTTTTTAATTCAAGCGGCACGCGATTGTGTTCGCTGTGCAAACAGCTCCGGAGGGAGACACTCCCCCCGGCCTGGCTTATGCACACTATTACGGCTGTCATTTCGGCTCGTTCATTTCTTTTCTTGCCTCGGCTGTGTCATAATGTATCATGTTCCGTCAGAGGAAGCGTGGGCCTGCCTGCTCTGACGGACTGCTTGGGATGCTGCTGGAGGAGCACTGCCACTGGAGGTACTCGTTCAACGTACTTGATGCCGCTGCCGTTACGGAAGAATTATTAATGATGCGATAGCGTTTTGATAAATTACACTTCTGGCGTGTTTCATCTTCACTTGCCACGGCCGCCGAGGGAGGCATGTGAAGATGGAGTGTGGTTTACACACGGAATCCTATAAATACGTCGCCTGTGAAAGAGAGAGGCCGTGGACGTGGCTGCCAGCTCGGCGGCATGGTTGATGGTGAGAATTAGCTCTTCAGGGAGAGTATTAGGTCAGTCTCTGAGGTAAAGACGCTAACGCTGATGAGGTGAAGTCAGCCATCGTTTGTGGATTATGGCTGCTGAAGAATTTATGAGAGTGGAGTTAATTACCAAGGATGCAGAGCACACAATGCTGTATGTTGCCCGGAAGGGAGTGGTACTCCATCATTATCGGATGAATTGGAGTGGCAAGAGACTTAGGGAGTCGCATGGATTGGGGGTTGTCTTGTGAGATGTGATTAGTTCGTTTGTTCTCTCTTGAGCTTTGAAATTGGCTTTAAGGTTACAAAATCTCACAAAACAGGAGGGAAATAAGTTCTACTGGCACAAGGAGGAGGCAGAAATTTGGGACATCAGGAACATTCCTTCAAGTAATTGTAAACTGATCCCAGAATATTACCCATACGCCTTGGTGACGCCAGATTTACAGAAGATCGCAGCATTAAATTTGATGAGAAAAGATGAAAATCGCGACGCCTTCTGAAACTCCATGACGTTGCCAAGTTGGCAGTCATGAAAATTGCTAGATAGGTATGTAGGGTGACTAATTGTGAAGGTTATGCTAAACTTAGACACCGATTGTGTGTGACATCCATTGTGCTGTCTATTTCAGCTTTGTAACCTGGCTGCTCATAGACCTTACTACAGTTCCCCTGTGTCTCAGATGTCTGTTTTGACAATTTTATAACCATTTTGCGGCTTTGAAGTATTTTTGGATACTCTTGATATTTGTGTCTGTTTTCGAGGGCGTGTCTAGTTTCTATAAGGGCGCAGCAAGTATCAAACTAGAGCAGTACGTCTTCTAGTGCAGTCTTCCTCCTCATCCGTGGAGCATCTACAAAAGACATTGTAAGGCGCTCGTTGACTGCCCCGACGCTGTATGCCAGACACAGAAGATTGGACCTTCCCACCACCAAATGGCAGCAAATGTGGAGAAGGAGCAGTTGTCTTTGGGCTGAAAATTAACTCGGCGAAAACAGATAAACCCAGATATGTATTGCTGGACAGACGGTGGAGAGAGTAGAGAGTTTCCAATATCTATGAGTAACCCATGGCGGAGCTGAACTGGATATGGCCAACCGTATAGGCAAAGCAAAGTCTGTTAGCTTTCACACGAAGCTACGACTGTTCCGTTCCAACGTTGATCAGTGCTTCTATATGGATGTGGTACTTGGAGGGTGAACAACATTATTACGAGAAAGCACAAACGCTTGTCAATAGGTGCCTACGCTAGGGTATTTTAGTCAAGCCGTATCTCTAATGAACAGCTTTATCAGAGAACGGGCCATGAACATATTGGGACAACCATAGGACGATTGAAGTGACAGTGGATTGGTCACACTCTCCGAAAAGGTGACTGGTCCATAGCTAACCAGACTATGCAATGGGACCCGATTTTTTCCTCAGGGGTTATTCAACACCACACTGGAGCACTCAGACACAACGACTGATTCCATTGTAGCAACCCCCAGTCAGACTTCTACCACTGACTCCAGTGAGAGTGCCTTTATTTTGATACCGATAAAAGCATTTTGAGCTTGATTTCACTGGGATTCGAACCGGAACCCCTCGAATGAAGGGCAGGCACTTAACCAACTGCGCCATCCAGTCGTACGGAACCCGCTTACTCAGGACGTGGAGTGCATGTGGCAGAACGGAAGCACAGCAACTGGGAAAAAAGTGCGGAGAGTTTAGGCACATTTCCCGCAACCGCACTCGGTGGCGCGTACGCATTTAGAGGCCATAGGACCCACAAGGGGTTACAGGACAAAAGCTAAGTATACAGTAAAGCGCTCCCATCTTCTGCCTTAATTGCCTATCGGCCATCATACAAGTTAATTTTAAAGAAGTTCACGACTTCCGTACGTGATCACTTAAGAACTAACTTACAATTACAAATTTCCCTACACCCTATTGTTCTTATTTGCTAACTCAGCATTCTTCGTCCAGAACGAGGTGTCGTTTGCCCAGCGTGTGCAAGGTGGTATGTTGCGCGTGTCCCGTTGGAAATTAATACCGATGGCAGCGACTGCAAGTGGGCTGCATTAACTTACAGTTTACACGTCTACCAGTTTGCTAATTTGCTTCCTGTCTAACTCTATGATAGCCTTAGTTTTGTTTGAATTTAGTGTAGGCCACATCGTCTTCGATGACTTAGAGGTATCTATTTTCGGAGCACATACAGTTGGCGTCGTCTATGATGTTTGGGGGGTTGGGTGGTTGGGTGGTGTCCTAATTTTGTACCAGCGCCGAGTCGGTCCCAGCCTTGCCTTGAATGCCTTTGTATCTAGGGGCCTAGCTGCGGTGAGGTTACATTTATCTACATCGATCTAATTTAGAGGCGGCAGATCTCGGACGGTGCCTTCAGAGCTTTTATGGCCGCCAGGCTTAATATTGAATTTAAATTAATACTTTCTTTTATGAAAACTTATTTCAGGGTCTCAAGAACCTGCAACTAATGAACCGATTTGATTTTGGTTAGCGCTACATGGACCACTCACGTTGTACTTACTATTGTGCTCACGGTTGGTGGGGACATACCCTTTAATGACCGCACATAAACAAAGTACCCTCCGAGCATGACTCAAAAGAGACGGACGTCCCGAATTGAACAAAAATTTGTGTGTTTGTCGGGATTTGAGCCAGAAAAGGAACCACAACACACTTTGTCCCTCAGTCACAATCAAATATTCCAATTCTCATCGTGATGTTTCAGCAATTTCGTTTTAAATGTCGGCACTAAGAATAAACCTTGCTTTAAGTTGGTATGTCGTCTACGAATCTTTATAAAGAACTAAAATTAAAATGGATCCCGTCAGGGGACCAGATAGATGCCACGACTGTTTAACGTATGCAATTCGGTAGATTTCTTGCAGAAAGTTTCGTATATGTTTCACATTGGGAGAGTTGAGGGTATCATCTTCATTTGCTGATAACTTAGTTATTCTCACGGAACTCCAGCGCGCACTCGATAGGTTTGTGGCCGTATGTGCTGATTCTGGGATGAAGGTTAACGTGGACAAATCAGAGGTTATGGTAATTTGCAGAACGCCTGTTCAATGCACTATAGGACTTCTCAGCAGGTGTAGAAGTTCAAGTATCTCGGGGTGTTCTTCACGAGTGATGGGAGGAGTAATGCTGAACTAATGCTGGATTGGTCCAGCTGGGTCAGTTTTGACACAGCTTGGGATATCTGTAATCAGGAAGGCCTAGCTTAGTGTGAAAGCCAAGTTAGCAGTTTTCAACTCAGTATTTGCTTCAACCCTCACCTATAGTCATGAAATTTGGGTAATAACCGAATAAGATCGCGAATATCTACAAGCTGCTGAAATGAGATTTCTTCGTGCTGTTGTGGGAATTACTCGCCGGGATAGGGTGATAAACACGACAGTGCACGAGGAACTCAAAGTTGAGCAGCTGCTTCTTCGAAGGGAAAGAGCTATACTTCGTTGTTTGGTCACTTAGGACGAATGTCCCCACCATCACGACTTCCGAGGCGGGCCTTGAATGCGATTCCATGAAGTAGGCGACCACTTGGCAGACCCATGAGGTGGTTGGACCAAGTCCATACGCTTGGGCACCTTTAGTGGATCATGCGGGTCAGAAGATGATGATGCTGATGATGAGCTTCGTACCTGTCAGAGAAACATGACTGTGGCAAGTCGATGTGGACGGACTTTGGCTCGTACGTATACATTAATGGCTTAATTTGCTAAACAGACATTCAAGTAATCCCACAAAATCAAGGAAATACAGAATGTGTCGTGCTAAGTCACGATGAATTACTTCCGTTTCAAGGAGCAGTCCTTGATCGCTGAGCCTTACCATGGCATCCTTGAAATTGCAGCCTCCAATTATTCCCCAGTAAATTCATCTGTCATGAGTTTCGGTCGATGGAGTAGGAATTTATGCAAAATATGCAAGTCAACATTTATGGGATGAATGCTTCCCGTATACACCACGCTGCACTTTATCTCTTAAGCCCCATCGGTCGACCCCCAGCCTCCAGACTTTCGAATATGCAAATGCACTTGTTAAATATTTCATGCTCCCTGAAGGACCTTTTAGCACTTAATACGTGGCAATAACTTATCAGCTACTCAACACGACATAAAAGCCAATTATTGATCTCGTATATCATCGACGGAACCCTTTTTCAGTTGCCTCTCCCCGCCTTCGGCGCTCCCTCGCCACCCTGCCATTGTGTCTGCCCATCAAGTGAGCCCCTGATGCCATGTAATTATGTTTCGCTCGATTAATTACATCAAAGATTCAATATTATTTCGAAAATTCGCAGCAATTTAGAGTGTTGTCGACACCAACGTAGTTGCGCCACACAAACTCACCCCCACACACCAGCATGGCGTGTCCTCTCGCCTGGAAATTAATAATTCCTCCATCGCAGCTCGTCCTCGTGCACGCCTGCTGATGAAATTCTAGCTCTCCGAATTGCTATTTACACCAAAGTTAGACCAAATAAACCCATCACGACGTGTCGAGTCGAGCGGTGCCGGCTGGAACGGGGGCACGAACCGAAATCCAAGTAGACCAGCAGCCAACATTTAAGAAGAGCCCAGGACGAGGACAACCTGATCTTTCAATGGCGTCCTCGCCGACAACACGACACACACCCACAATGGGGATGTGAATGAAATTCATTCATTCCGCACGAGCAAATTCGATTTCGTGATAATAAATTTCCCCGATGGACGGGGACGCTGTGCTACAAAGAATGGAATGGATGCGCTGCCTACACGGAAGCCAGCAGGGGATGGGGACGAAAAATGAATGGATCCTACGAGGATACGTCGGATTGGAGCTTCTGGGGAGTCTGCAAAGCAAAATAAGAATAAGAAAGCAAATGGCGGTATTATGGGGAAAAGATGAAGTAATAAATTAGCCCGGTCACGAATAGCCCCCCTGATGGAAATAATCTTCTAATTGGTTTATACAGGTGGTGCATAAATCAATGGTGGACTGCTGCTTCTTGAACGCCAGAATGTGCGCCAAGCTGCTCACCTTCTTCCGGCACATCCTAGCTGCGGATGGTGGATTGAGGTCATCTCGCTGGGATCAATTTGACCCAATTAAGTTGGCATTAGGTGAGAACGGGGAGAGGGTGGTGAGGGCAGATGCAAGGGGAAAAGTTGAATGGAAAGTGCTGCTTGATGTATGCTAATTGCAAACGTCAATTGTGATTAGGAGTGGAAGACCTAAAAGGAATTACATCTTTATAGAGGGTAGAAGTTCTTCGAAACTCTGGCGTAATTCCTCCTGGAAGTTCTGCGGAAGTTCGACTTGGAGCGGGGGAGATCATTAGGTTCAAAGGAATTTGTGGAACTCCGGTGAGAATAAGAGGAAACATGAATTGCAAGATTGAGTTGTGGTGTAACTTGAATGGTGGTGGAGTGGTGTGGAGAGCAGAAATTGGCTACGATTTTAAGGAGAAGGGTAAAGACCTAGGAATCGCGGCGGCTGCTCTCTTCAGATGCACGAACTCTGAAAGACATGAACACTTGTAGCCTACTTTTAGGAGCTATTAGTTCAGTTCAGCTAGATAATGAATCAAAGGTACGGACTGTGCAGTCAGAGGTGGCCTGCCTACTCTGCTGTTGATATTAGGTATACGAATACATGGCAACAATATACGTGGACAACATTGCTTCTACTGTGAGTGACAAAATTATTTCTGGCCCTGAAAGCGGTCATAGAGTAAGCTCAGAAGAGGCAAGAAAAATAGAGAAACACTGCGGCATATATATTTCCGCGCTCCCATACAAAACCGACCACTGCACTCTGTCGGTTAGATAACACCATTTCCCATTCATGACGGAACTCTTTACTACAAGGTCCAACACATCTCCTTTAACCACGTATAATCCAAAGCATTCATAACTTAACTCAACCAGATACGCCACATGAAAAGGCGTCATTTCGCATCAGAGAAGCATCGGTTGCATTATACCTTTGCAGGAAAGCTCTCAGGTATACAAATGCCCTGCTATCAAGTGCGGCTCACTGGAAGTACATGGCAATTGTTAGATCTATACTCACTTACGTTGGTCAGCACTACAAAAGCAAAGAAAATCTTCAGAAAATTGGCAGAATCTAAAGATCTGCATGTGTAGGTATCACGGGAACACTCTGATCTATGAGCCTTCAGTCGATCTGGACATAAAGCGCCATCTGTTGAAAAGCGAGAGAAAGAGTTTGAACAAGAGAGCAAGCCATTGAACAAGTCTTACAGTAAAGGGCAAATTTAGAAACTATCATTAGCAACTCAATCCCAGAGAGGGATACATAGTCAGAGAATATCCTGCCATATTGATTAGTCCAAAACGAACTAGGAGAGGGGTATCGGAATGGTTTCTCGTAAAATCTCTGTCCCGTCCCTTCGGCTACCTACCTAATAATTTCATACAATCATCGCATTCGATTGATGGTGAATCTATCCTTATGGACACTGAAGCTTCGAGCATCAACATCGATAAAACTCGAAGGTGAAACTTTGCTGGTCAAATCTGATAACAAACCTGGAACCGTATATAATGCCGGGCAACATACAGATCCGCTGGGGACGAACGTTAGTGTTGGGTCAGAAATCCCCCCTAATTACCCCTAATTTCGATAAGAAACGAGAGCATAGGACTAACAGATGCTAACAACAACTGTCAACTGCCATGATGGCCATGTGTTGATGATGGAAAACATATGACCATCTCTATATATAAACATCAATGCTTCTTTGTTTGCCCTTTATAGACTCTTAAATGGTAAGAGATAGAGTACTGATGTCTTTGGCAACTTTGTTCAGAATTCTGCGAAAAAGGTTTTAGTACCAATTTTTTGCAAAACATAAATATCCACATTTTTATATTTATCGGACACATTATTGATGAGTTACATTCGAAAATGCGGAGAAACACTCGCCGGGTACTGCTAGTGATATATACTTATTTACCGGTCACTGCTCTTAAGGCAATGATGCGAGTAGATGTAGAACATGCTTTGACGAAGAGGAGGATCACACTATCCTCCACTTTGTTGGCACAGTCGATAATCGCAACTTCTAGAAAATTCTACCTGAGTTTGACAACCCATAAACTATTCAGATATGCAACTGCTACGTACTGAACGTGATGCAACAGTTCCTTAAAAATGTCTTTTAAGAAAACATCAGAGTCTGGTCCTGCAATCGAGGGAGAGTTGAAAATAGGTGACACCGCAATGGACTCAGAGGGAGTCTATCTCACTCTTACCTATCTATCTACCAAATAAAGCTTATCGTTTGAGGTCGCCAAAAATGCTGCGAAATTTTTAAGTTTCCTTAATCGATGCAAGAAATATTTCACCCCTTCCGATTTGGCTTTAATTTATAAGGCGTACATCCGCCCCAAGCTTGAGTACAACGCCCATATCTGGTCTGATGCCTCCAAGACCACCCTGCACCTACTTGATAGAATCCAAAAGCGAGCCATAAAACTTATAGGAGACAACAATATCGCAGATTCATTAGACTCGCTCGAACATCGATGCACCGTCTCTTCTTTGGCCGTGTTTTATCGTGATTTCAACAAACGATGCTCAAGTGAGCTAGCCAACTGCATTCCTCCTCTCCCTGAAGTCACCCGCAATACCCGTCTCGCCAGGAATGCCCATCAGTATACCCGTCAGCCTACTTTCGGACGCACAGTTAAATTCACAGAGTCGTTCTTCAGCCGCACTGCACGAATATGGAATGCTCTTCCCAGCATTAGGCTATTTCCCACAGACTATAACTCGCAGATATTTAAGACCAATGAGCACAGGTACCTCCTCTCCCTCTATACCTTCGGCCGGGCTGTGTCTTGACCCCGGACACATAAGCAATCCCTTGAGCACGCGCAAATTATAAAAAAATAATTATTTTTGTTTTGCAGAAGTTTTACAGGATTAACAGTGTTGGGCCATTTATTCAACCTTGTGTCACTTCAGTTTAAAACTTCCACCACCCGACTCGGTCAAACTGATTGCACGTCAATAGAAATTGTAAGGATTTGAGGCGATAGCTTTGTCAGAGAAGAAAAAACGCGATGGATGAGTGAGTGAGTAGGTCCTCTGAGCTTATTTGACTTGAATTTAATGTGGTTCAGATCTAGTTCTTTGGTAGACAGCTGACCAGATTCAGTTGACCATGGACACCACTTAAATATTAACAGTCTTTCAACCTTTTTGATATTACAGTCGAAAAACAACGCTTTCTTGTAATTGCTAATGTAACTGATCCAATCACAGAGAGTCGCTCTACCTACCTACCATCTACCTACCACTAAATTTCAAATGAGTAGACTCACTGAACTTATATTTTCATACACGGATTGTCATGTGAAATTGAAGTCTTACAGCATTATTAGGTTCGGTTAGACTAGCATTATTAACAGTATAGGTTTATTTATTCAACCTTGTGGCATATCAGTTTAAAACTGCCACCACTCGGTTGCAACCAAACACAATCAAAATATCAAAAATTTGAGGGTTTGAAGCTTGTCAGAGATTATTGTGCATCCAGTTCGACGAGAAGTCCGCTCCATTCCTCCGTCCCTATCGGGCTAAAATTGTGTGTTACCCGGATCTAGTTACTTTAGTGGAATTGGTGAACATTTATGCCATTCACGCTACGCAAGCAGGATCTCAACCCTTTGTCATAACAGTGGTAACCTACTGGAACTTTTTTCTTCAAATAGTTAATGTAAATGATGTAACTGATTCAATCTTATGGAATGGGCTTATTCTTTTCAACCCTCCGACCCACATTAATTGCTCCAAATCGCTACTGTAACCTTAATTAGTGTTATGCTCTTCCTCCCCAGAGTCGATTTGGTCAAGCACTTTTGTTGCCACATTTCTTTCCGTCAAAACGGCCGCCCGTCCGGTGTTCATTTCTTCTCTTCCTTTTACACAAAATCCTCACAGTTTTCGTTCCGTTCCTGTTTTCTATTCATTCATTAGCACACAGTAGGGGGCGGGGTGGTTGCTCACTAGCAACTGATTGTTGGATTTTTCAATGCTCTTCCGTTGCGATTATAATTATCTTCTTTTCAGTTTCTGTTTTGGGTCGTGCTTGCTGCGCATTCGGTTAAGGAAAGGATGTTAATTTGATGGAAAACATTGTTCGTCTCTGCTGTTTGTTTTATTTTTTAATTGTACATTTGAATGCATGTAGAGTGTGGTTGATTATGTCATTCTGCTCCATCGCCGCACAGTTTTCACGACAAAGCACATCCTGCAACTAGATTATACCCAGTGTCCTTGGTGATTGTGAATGTCGTTCATGAAGAAACGCTTTTGTGAACCTTTGACCGTGTTTGTTTGTCTGTTCTTTTGTGTTCTAGTTTTTTCTTTGTTCAATGTTCATTTAATTTATGATTTTCTTTTAACTTATAATTTATTTGGTTTTTTTGTTTTTGCTTTCTTTTATTTTTAGACCGGGAGCCGGAAAACAATGAAAAGAAAACACAAGGTACATTTTATTTGATTCTCTTATAATTTCACGTTTACGATTCTTAGCAATAAACAGATGGTGTATTTTAGTATGCGGGTGTTGTGATCAGTTTTTTTTTTCAAGATCATAACACTGTCGGATACAAAGGCAAGGATTTGAGTGAACCCCTTTACATTTTTGGGTCCTGTACAAGCTAGAAGCTTTCCACACGTGTCGTAAATTCCAATGCAAGGGAAGTGGTCTTTCAGTGCGTTTTAGCAACTTCTTTATTCGAGTTAGATTTAAACATTTCTAAGCATTGACAGGAAATTGTTAAAATTGAAAAGGACACTTCCATGTTGCATGAGTTGTCTGCGATGTATCGCTGTTTTGTTGGAGTTTCTTCCTCTTTTGGTGCAGTGGATCTGATTTAAGCACAACGTGATAACATGCCTGCTTGCGATCCTTGGTTCAGAGGAGATGCAACGACGAACAGTTCGGAGACAGCTGGAAATGTATTTGAAGCTCTTCACTTTGAGTTCTTCTAGTAAGATTTACATAACGTCCCTTATGGAACCTCAAATTCTGAGCGTACATCGAATTTCACGTGGTCGCGTGGCACGTAGGCGTGGTTCTACCACACTGACTAAATTCTCATAATCACGTGTGCAGGCAAAATGCATGTGTAATTCTTGCACTTCATCATACATATCATTAATCCTCGTGAACAGATACGCTTTCACGTATGTTTCTGTAAATTATAGTGGACATTTCATTGCGATTAATTTTGTTTTCTATCTAGAGTTCAAAAGGGCCATAAGAATGATTTTGACTTTCAAGAAGAATTTTAAATATGGAAAAAATTGTAATTTCACGTGTAATTAAATTTACGTGAAATTAAATTACAGAGTATGTGCCACATTCACAATCGACCAACATGGTCTGAATGTGCTCCTAAGTGCACCTGCCTAACCTAACCTAACGTATGACAATTTGCGACATTTTATTACAATGCATATGCTAATTTCGTACATCAAGCGCTCGCACGTGAAGTCCTAGAGTATAGTCTCTTCATGCTTTCTCTTATTTGCGCCTGTTCTTCTCTTGGTCTCATGGTAAATTGGCTGTAAAGCGAACAAATCGCCAGTCGCCTGTGTCCATGAAGCAGCAGGAGTTGTGACCTTTTGGTGAAAAAACTAGTAACAAAAAATGCATGATCAAGGGCAAGAAACCTTTTGAAATTCTGAGCCCGCGGTTACAACTTTAAGCGCGACGACTCCAAATTTCAGTCGTGATAATCGTCGCTGCTGCCGTGGCATTCTACAGTTCAATTCATGAAAAAATAATGATTTGAAATCTGTAAAAGTATGGAAAAGTCACGTGTAAGTACATATATTGACGTGAAATTAATTTAGGAATCCCGTGCGATTCTCGGCACGATTTAAATTTTCCACGTCAAAGTCGTCAAACTGACCCACTTGAAGTCGGCGTAAAGCTGTTGATCCCCATCTACTCATGGGAGAACAATAACACAGAGGAGTTGGTTGTGCCAGATTTAAGAGCCGAGTCGAGTATACGTCGTAGCTCCACAAATATTGTTCTTCTTCTTCTTCTGGTGGCGCTACAGTCCGGGGTGGACCTGGGCCTCAACCAGTAAGCCTCTTCAGCCGGCACGATCTTTAGCCAGCTGTCTCCAACTGCGCACACCAAGTCGATTGAGGTCCTTCTCCAACTGGGTGCGCCATCGGTACCGTGGGCGTCCTCTACTGCGTTGTCCCACTGGTTCGGAGTCGAAGGCTCTTCGGGCTGGAACAGTGTTGTCCATGCGCTCTACATGGCCCAGCCATCTTAGGCGTTGAATACGTAGACGCCTGACTAGGCTCATGCCGCTGTACAGCCCGTACAGTTCGTGGTTGAATCTTTATCTCCAATAGCAATCAACGCAGACAGGACCAAAGATTGAACGCAGAACTTTTCTCTCGAAAAGACCAAATGCTTCTTCATCCGCTTTTGAGATTGTCCATGCCTCCGCACCATAGAACAGGACAGGGATGATCAAGGTTTTATATAATGTTAGCTTGGTCCTTCGAGAGAGGACTCTACTACTCAATTGCCTCTTGAGCCCAAAGAAACAGCCATTGGCAAGAATAATTCTGCGTTTAATCTCGGTACTGGCGTTGTTCGTACTGTTCACTTGCGAGCTGAGGTAGACGAAGTCCTTCACTACCTCGAAGTTATAGCTGCCTATGGTGACGTTTTGGCCAAGTCGTCGATGTTGTGCGTACAGCATATACTTCGTTTTGCTCTCGTTCACCGCTAAACCCATTTTGGCCGCCACCGCTTCAATACCAGCAAACGCCTCATTGACGGCTCGCTGTGTTCGACCAATCACGTCAATGTCATCCGCGTATGCTAGCAGTTGTACGGACTTCTGGAAGATCGTGCCTCTAGTGTTGTCGTGTGAGTCTTGCACGATCTTTTCCAGGTTAAAGAAATCACATGACAGCGCGTCGCCTTGTCTAAAACCTTTTTTGACATTGAAGGTCTCGGTGAGTTCCTTACCGACCTTGATGGAGCAGCGAGAGTTCTCCATCGTCATCCTGCACAGCCTGACGAGTTTGGCAGGAATGTCAAAACTAGACATGGCGTTGTATAGCTCGTCCCTATGCACGCTGTCATATGCAATATTGTTCTACTTAGTAGAATGTGGATTGCCTCGAATCAACATATTCACTATTGATTGTATCCCTGCCAGAGAAACAACGCACCGGTTGAAGGATCAAATTCCTCTCGCAGTCCTTCCAATTGAGCCAAATCAGATTGCAAACTATCATGGAGTATCTCTCATTCAACATTATCCTCAATTTTGTGTAAAAAATGTGATGTGATCATTCTTCTCCCTTAAAATATCAAATCTATCTAAGCCGATGTTCACTCGATGCGATGCAACTACTCCAGGTTTTGTCTCCTTTATGTGGAGAAAATGCAACGAAGTAGTATGGCTACGAGTATATTGTCAGAGTACCTGTTTCGATTTGGCATGGCGACGTCCAACGATATGCGGCACACACATACGTTGCCACACAACCTCGTAGTGGGTCTAAAACTTTGAGTCTCATTGCGTGAACGAGGACCCGTGCAACGTGATTGATTTTTAGACTGGAGTATCTAGCTGAATTCTCTATGGATATGCCCGGTACTTAATAAACTCAATTAATGGAAACAGGAAGATAAACAACGTTTTTTTTATTCCAAAAGCTTTTCTACGAGCCTAGGCTCTTAATTATTCAAATAAGTCCACCATGAGCCACTTATCACACAAGAATGTGTCCACCCCCAGAGGCCAGGCATCCTTCACGTTTCATGATAAACGTGTAATCGCCCCTCTCGGCCACTTAATTACTCCGGCAAGACATTCACGTCAATAAATAAAACCAATAAGTGCCCCCACATAAGCGTCCGCGCCGCAGACACCCTTCCCTTGGTCGACATTAACTCGACTTTTATTCCATTTTTATTCGGTACTCCTGGCTAACGCCGATCATTTGCAGATAAGTCTTCAATAAAACGAACGAAGACGTGTCGTGGTGAAATTAATTCAGCCCCAGCTTCACTCCTCCTCTCTCTCGCTGCCCACTTAGGCGCAACGGTGGAGGAGTGCTTGCTGTTCCGAAAATTGCGTCATAAATTTCACCTTTATATTCGTGCGGCCCACTTGGAGGACTCCCAGGCAAAGGTAGATACACTCGTATGTTCGTCACAAGACCACATGGGAAATTCACATGTAAGTCAAAGCAACGAATGTGTCTGCCCGTCCTGCTGCACACTCACTGAATCTGAATCCATATCCAGCTTCTATCGGTAAACAGATTCATTCCATGAATGCTGAAATTCCTTTTCTTTTTCTGTGTTTCTCTCGTAAAAAGAACGAACAAATG
This sequence comes from Eristalis intricaria, assembly GCA_964034865.1. NCBI lineage: Eukaryota > Metazoa > Arthropoda > Insecta > Diptera > Syrphidae > Eristalis > Eristalis intricaria. The sequence continues at coordinate 64,565,591 of OZ035875.1, forward strand.
AATGTAATTCCGTGAGCAGCAGCACAGTCCTTGTTGTGTTCTGTGCGCTGTGCGCTGTACGCTGTGCTACTCCTTCAGCCATGGACAAGAGCACTTGGGGTGGGTGAGCGTGGTACACAAATGAAATGAAATTCTCTTGAGAGATTTATGTTTTATTTCTTTACTACACGCAGGATGAGCCACAGCACGTCATTCTTCGGAAATAGTTTGTCAACTGTACAATTTCAATTCTGCTGAGCTGTTGACATGGAGTGATTTCTTGAGATCTCTCTTGGATTTTAATAAAGTGAAGACTTGGTTATAAAATAAAACGTCACTGCACAGACAATGCTGTTGTTGAGAGAGTTGTTGTTGGTGGTTTTTGGGGGGGATTGGGTGGTTGAATGTCAAGATGCCACGTGCGCTAGAGATGAGTTGGGTCACACTGGTGGAAATGCATAAATAATCACACACAAAACCAAGACTATAGCCAAGGTCCCGATGGGTTGCCGCGCTAGACATCTGACTCAACCGTTGGCAGCTCTTTTCATTGTGTCCATCTCACAACGATGATGCGGTGGAAGACTTCTTTTATTGTTCTCATACACACGTCCTTTTGCTAAGTTATTTTGCTTTCCTAACGTCTCCGAATGCATTGTATGTCATGATCATCATCATCATCTTCTAACCCACATGATCCACTAAATAGCTCACGAGAGTAAACCGGCAACTCGATCCTCCGCCACCGACTCATCAGCGGTTATAGACAAGCGTAATCAGGCGAGTTTATGGACTTGGTCCAACCTCGGTGGGTCTGCCAAGTGATCGCCTACCTGATGGAATCGCAATCATCTGTTACCTTTTGGTTTCCGCACGCGCTGGGACTTGGGGTTATGGGAGTGGGAGTTGACTTCCTACCACTCCCATCGGCTCTCGATGCCACTGACGGGTCGCTCGTAGTTCCTTCGGGCTAAGCCTGACCAGCCGCCGAGCGGGTCACGCCGGCCACCAGACGCTCACATACTGCCATTATTCGGGCCTGGCTCCAAATAGGTCCCTGCCACAATATCCGAGGCCAATCGTCTTCTTCTTGTCTTTAGGGAGGGCTGGAGCTAGGAAAATAAATTCATACACCCCAAATCTGTCGACCGCCCCCACCGCGAGGACGAGGTCACCTGCCGAGGGGCGCTCATTATATGCATGACTAAATTTTTTGCACTGCAAGGAATTATTTTCTTTCCCAAAACTGTTTTCCGAAAAGCAGTATGACAACTATGTACGAACCTTACTGAATTTGTTTCTCAATCATTCTGCGAATGTGAAGACGACAAATAAGTCGGTGTAATAGGCACCTACTCTAGTTAATGTATTTCACACCAAGTTAATATATTTAAAGTGACAGCACTAGATTTATAAACTTCCTTCAACAAATGGACCAAATCTCTTGCAGAAACCAACAAACAGAGAATACGGCGAAAAGGCAGGGAATGCGATGTTACGTTCCGATCGTCTGTTTCCAAACCCATCGAAGCCATTTCAAGGGTACCACAAGGCAGCCACTTCGGTCCTTTAATTTCCAATCTTACTACCAAAGTTGTTGACCATATTATTACGAACTCTCGTGTCTCTGTCTTCGGCAATGGCATGCAAATCTACCCATCCATCTCCTCTCCCTCTGGCTCCGGCTGTCTTCAAGACGAGAGGTCAAAACGGTAAGTTAAGTTAAGTTCTTAATTTTAACGTCATTCAATACCAATCTATTACATACTTCTGAAAACGTCCTCCACAATCGCGTAGAAACTATTTTCTCAGCCAACTGGTCTCGTCAGGCTGTATGAGCTGGTTAAACGAATTTTCGGATTCCTATCTCACAAAATCGTGGTGATCATGTTGTTGGCGTCTTGGCGTCGACTCCTACGCAATTGAACCTCGCTACCTGGGTTCGATTCCTTGTATGATCCCTGTTCGATTCTTTGCACGGCCCCATCTCTTTTGAGTCATTGACTATGCTCAAAGAGTAATAAATGTCTTCACAATCTTGGCCTTTCCGAGTCGCCATAAAACTGTGCTCGTGGGAGAACAATAGCACGCACAATAAGAATGGTTGCTGTAGCCACCCATATAATAGTATGTCACAAAATCGTCTTATTTACTCACGAACATGCCAGTCAAGTATGACTAAAGTGGACCTTAAGCCACTGTGCACTTGAGTAGTATTGAAGCTGTCCAACATCGGTTTCTACGTTTCGCTCTTCGCGATCTTGCTTGAATTCATTGAAACAACGTTCCTCAAAACTCTGAGTGCCTTAAACTTATTACTCTTAATCCTCCACCAACACCAACTCTATGTCTCTGCCTAGCATCTAGGTTAGGTTAAGTTAGGTATGGGGGCTGCTAGTGGATTCACCAGCACACTTAGATCCTGTTGGTCCATTGTGATACCCACAGTCGGACTGCTATCTCTGATTGACCACTCCAGTTATAGTGCCATTTGATCCCAACGGCAAATGGTGACTGCACCAGATTTTCGAACCGAGGGCCCCACTAACCAAGGGCAGGCACTCAACCAACTACGCCATTCAGTCGTCTTCCATAGCATCTGGGTTAAGGAGTAGTTTTAAAGTTTACATTAATTTTGTTGCTTGTTTTATACTTTATGTTATATTAATGTGGGCTCCTAGTGATGACAGCCTGGTCTACAAATTAATGTCGAAAGAAGTCAATAGTTCCGACATCCCTTCCGACGGGCGACAAAGAGATGACTTGGTGGTCTACAAGGCAATTCACTCGTTCATCCGAAAATTCCGATCTCCTTTAACTACAACGCCAATGATACGATTTTGAAGTAAATTCTGACTGAGTCTTCTGCTTCTTTTTGTGGCGCTGTAGTCAATGGTAGACTTTGGCTTTATCCAACCAGGCACTTCAGCTGACACGATCTCTGACTAGACTAGACTTCAGTTGCTTATATCAAGTTGGTTGAGGCTTTCGATGTTGGCGATGTCCATGACTAGTTATAGTTGCCAATCTTAGAGTTTCAACCAAATCGTCGTATTTTCTTAACTTCCTTGCCTGCGAACCATGGAGGGTGCCTTGCATCGGAGGAATGGCCACCTTCCATTGCTGACGGTCGCGGGTAGGTGTTAGTTCTAGTAAATTGCTCCGATCACATGGTGATCAATGTTCAGCTCCACTCCTTCTCTCTCTCTCTCTCTCTCTCTCTCTCTCTCTCTCTCTCTCTCTCTCTCTCTCTCTCTCTGCACCAAGACGCTCGAATTCAAAGACGTTGGAGCCTTGCTGTCCAAGCGCCCGATGTGACCGAGCCAGTGTAGTCGACGGATCTGGGGCTCCGGCACTACGCTCGTAGAGTTCGTGTTTGTAGCTTCTTCTCCATTCACCCTCCACGTAGGTAGACAGAATTTTTCTTCTCTCAACGACCCGATACACCCCCAATTAGCGGACACCTCTCATAACCAATTTCTTGGTACCGTCAGTGTCCACTTATGAGGGAGTTCACTGCACTTCATTGTTCGCCAGACCAATTATAGACGCTCCCGTTTGACTCTCAGCAAAAGACTCATTGACGGTTCTCTGTACATGTTCAGCAGATCTCGTCAATGTCATCCGCGTAGGCTAGCATTCTTATGGGCTCAGTGAAGAACATTGTTGTAGAGCTTCCCAATGCCTTTGTTCGCTTGAATCTAGACTAAGAAAATAAGCAGCATCGCCGACCATTGAAGGGGCTATCTAAGCTGTACCTCTAGACAACACTGAAATCATAGAGCACCCTTGCCCTTTACAAGCTGGCCACGAATACAATCTCAACGCCTGTTCAGTCTTTCCAAATGCTTTAACGGCGCGTACGTGCAACAATGGCAAGCATACCCCTTCGACCGAAGTTTCTCCCAGCGAAAGTAAATATGTTTCCAGCACTTTCCTGCCAGATTCATTTGTAAACACATCGATCAGTCCAAAGCACACAATCCCCGAGAGTAAATGCACCACCTCCCCCCACACACAACCACAGCCAGAGTGCAGTGGAAACATTTAACCAAAATCATTTCCTTGTATCATCGATCTATGACATCCACTTTGCTGTACGAGTGCTACACTTCAAAAACACACCCATCCCGCATCGAGTTTGAGTAACGCACTCCTGGCAAACGTTTTTTATGACATCCTTGTAGTGTCATCCTTGGCATGTTACTTGCACCATCAGACTGTAACATGAATACTTCCTAGAGAGCGGAGGAAGAAGTGAAATATTATGCAAATGTCCTTATCCTTGCCGCACACCGCTCGCAAGGAACACGAAAAAATATTATCCACTTGATGTTTCATTTTATGCGACGTATGCCACATGCATGGATTATTTCATAATAAACCGGGGAAGCGGCAACAAACAAACAGGAACTTACGCCACACTGCAACATAAGAAGGATGTAAACCAGTATCTTGTGCGTGTGTGTGTGTGTCGGGATTATGAATGTACATCTCCGCCTCGCCATTGAATCTAAACAAACGTTCACATGTACACATTTGGTCCTTGGCTCATTTCGAGTCCTTAAAGTGAGATTCATTGAAGAAGGAAAGAATCCGAGGGGAACGAGAATTCCTAACGAACGCTGTCCTTTTGTGATTTATTATTCGACGGGAAATTGAATTAAAACGTTTGGAGAAGACCAGACGCACGGACAGACTTGAATGCCGGGGATGCCTTGTGTCGTCCTTCAGATTGATGTCTTTCTTTGGCAACAGGGCCTTGATTTTTTGACGGATTGACAAACTACTTCATAAACATGGTGATCAGCGTCTGGGGAATTTATTTATTAAACAAGCAGCCCTCCGTCGGGTTAAGGGCTAGTTTCAGCCACGCAACAGATGTTGCACAAAATGCACGCTCGATGTGCAGTTTCCTGCCGTGACCCGCAGACGCCCGCGAATGATGGAAAAAAAATTTGCATTCTCAAACAGAAAAGTCAGTTCGTTGCATAGCTGATGTTTTATATTAAATTTTTGAGGGAGTAGTGTCAAAGCTCCAGGCAGCTCGCGGGGGCTTTCGTCGTTCGGCCAGACGACGCGATAAACGCGACTCGGAATGGTGGTAGTTTTTAATTAAGTGTCGCCGTCTCGTCTGCAGCATGATTTATAGTGGAGCGTGTAGTGAGAGAGAATTGGTTTTCATGTTTCTTTTGTTTTCTTTCACTCTGTTCCCCTCCTCGGAAGTGGCCTGCCACAAGGCAGAGACAAAGGCGTTGTGTTTCTTGATGTGGATCTGCTGGTAATGAAATTTGATTTAAGGGACAGCCAGGCCGAGTGGTTTTGGGGTGAGAAATGTTTCCGTTGTTTGTGCAGCCCTCCCACGGCTTGGGGCTTAGTGCTGTATTGCGAGTGGCTGTGAGGGCGAGAGCAGGATTAGGCGGGCAGTTGTATTTCGCTTTCATAGTTTTCATATACAATGGCCTAATCCTCTGTGGAGGGTAATTAAGGCGTACTTACTTTTTTCATGGTCACCACACGACGATATAGTTTAGTTAGCTCTGCAAGGCTAAATCGCCTGATTTATAGTGTGTGTCGTCGAGTATGTAACACCAGTCAGGGGAGCTTTTTGACGTTCGGTATAGGTTCGACTGTTTGTTGAAGTGCGTGTGTTTCGGCTTTCTTTGTGGTTACTTTAATGTGATAGGCTGTGCGGTAGTTCGATTTTCTAGGATAGGCGAGCGAGTCAAATGAAACAACTTCAAAGGAGATGTGCTACTTACGACAGTTTATTGAGAAGGAAGAAAATTGACATGACGGGTTGTATTTATACTTTCATATGAAGCGGTACGCTTATGTAAAAGAAATGAGATAGTGTGAGCATCATACGTTTCTTACTTTCGGTTAATATTTACTTCTGACAATCTTAAGTATGTGTTATACGAGAACACATACAGTAGTGTACAAAAAAAAAATGCCTACAATGTGTGAACTGGGCCTAGCTTCTGCAGCACCTACTAGTGTTTTGTGTGCTATTGCTCTTTCATGAGTGATTGTGACATAAAGTAAACCGACAATTTTTGAAGAGCTTCTTGGCAGGAATGCTATTTGGATACTGTTAGTGACAGTGACTCGAAAGAGGTGAAAATTAAGAAAGTTGTAACATTCGAAACATCGAAGTAGCTAAGCAATCAATGCGCCTACTCATTACACCACGGCGCACAGTGGGGGCAAACTCGGAAAAAATAAAAAAAAAATATTTCTTATTTTGGCTGTCTTTAATGACTCATGTTTTAATAGTTTGTTGGAGAAATCAGTTATGGTTCGTTTTTTTTCATTTAGTGTCACTGGGATGCTGAGGTAGTTGGAACTTTGTGCTTTACCAAAATATTGTCCAGATGTAAATATTTTGTGTTCTTTTATTCTTAAAGATAGAACAATGAAACATCCCATGTTTTAACTTTATATGTATATATTTAGAAAATAAGGATAAATACGAAATACACATTTATTTATAAACTGTCACCGTAAAGAAGTATTATAGAGAGAGACAGCGAGAGAGTGAGAGACAGAGAGAGAGAGAGAGAGAAAGAGGACTAACTAGACTATGTGACTTTGGCTAGTCTTACAAAAAAAGTTCCGCCGATCTCCGGTCAAAGCTTGATATCTTACACCAATAGCAACCATTCCTAAAAGTCGTACTGACATCTGTAGACAACTCTGGAAATAATGCCATAAAAACAAGGACACCTGTGCAACGCCCCTAATGGCCCATACAATGAAGAAAGTGGGTACGGGAAATGGAAATGATTTGAAAGACACTTCCTTATTGAATGTGCGACCTAATTGCATAGGTGCTCATAAAATTTAACTTATTTCTGTGTCAATTTTATTACATTCTACATATATCGTAATTTTGTCGTAAAAAATTAAATTGTTTCCACTTCCAATGCAATTGTTCATCCTCAATCATCTTCGAGACTATTCCTAATTCGATAGGGCTCACGTTGTCGAGGCATACCTTTTTCCACTTTTTGGCAAATTTGCCCCACTGTGTGGGGCGACGGCTTCCTTCTGGCATTCAAGATTATTGTACCTTTCATTGCTGTGTAAAGCCCGCTGGTGACACTCAAATTTGTGACAATCAAAAGGTGGACTTAGTCAGAAAACGGTTCTGAATAGGACTAGGCTGAAACATACCACCCTCGTATGTTTCAGCCTAGTCCTAGTCATGTGCCGGACAACATGTACTTAGCCTACATTACATACATTTTGGAAAAAGTGGTGATTTATCTCTCAACATAGTCTCCTTTGTGGTCGATACACTTACCCAGCGATGCTCAAAATTGTTTAACCCGTCCGAAAGTAGGCCTTGTTTTTTTTTGATTTTCCATGATAACCTCCTCATTCGACTTAAAGGTCTGCCCGGTGAGTGACTTTTTCAAATTTGGAAACAAAAAGAAGTCCCACGGGGCCAAGCCTGGAGTACGGTGGATGGGGCCAGTTTTATTTGACCCATTCGGCCGTGGCGACGGAGGTGTGTCCGGAGTGGGCAAACGCGGCACAGAAAGCTCTCTCATACCCAATATTTGATGGAGGGTGTGACCCACGCGGTCTTTTGATGCTAACTCGCACACCTTCAATCGGCGGTGTGCTAATACAAGATCGTGGATTTACAACGTGCAACCACGTTATGCCAATTTTTGACGATAGCCATCGTGAAAAGCCTCGCTGCAAACAGCATCCAAGCGCTGTTTTATTTCGCTGGGCGATGTTCCTTCCAAAACTTAACCTAACCTAAAATCCGGGAACACACAGTCAAAACGAAACTACGAGTTCGATTCGGCTGAAATTTCAACAATAGCTGACGATGTCTGTCTGACTGTCAGAAAACCTGACGAAGTGGAATCAAAACTCCCGTCGGGACGTGTATTGGCTATACATATATATGATTCCGTGTACCTGCTTGGCAGGGGGGACCATTTTTTGGTGAGATCACATATATTGTTGGGCACTATGGACCCAACTCGTCTTAGTGAGCTGCGCACATACGCGGCCGTAGAACTACAAACTGTACTGTAACTACGTACCAAGAAGAGTGAAGAACAACCTCTCTCGATCAAGGTCATTTGATACCACCCACTTTGATTTCTGGACCCAGTGAAGTGTTGTTCTCCACAGCGTCTGCCTCATAAGCAATTCCCATCAACAATTGAAATTCTTCAATTTCCGAAATTGACGCAATTTAAGACAAGCTACATTTTTTCCCGTCTAAAATCGCATCCTCCGTAAGCATCAGCGATTTTATTGCGCAATAAAATTCAAACCAAACCCTCGCAGATTTTCTTTAAACACCCCCTGTGCCACCAAGCCACATTTCAGTGACATTGTGACGCATGTTTCCACTCTGTGCAGTCATTCAGAATTGCTTTATCTCGGCAACAAATTTGCCAAGCAAGTCCTCTGAGACATCGACCCGCCCACGTCGACTTTTGGGCGAATTCCTAAATGCTTGCAAAGGAATTTTGTCACGCTCCAAAAGACACTGTGCATCTAAAAGGCACTCAATATGCGTCAAAGGAACCCAAAATCGTTTCATAACTTTTGCGATTTAATAAGGATCCTCCTGCGGTACGCATTCCAATCAATAAAGACTTCCTCTCTGATGTACAATTTGCCTCTGTTGAGACTCAAACGCCATATGTTCGCTGGAATCATCCTTATTAAAAGCACCAACATAACGTTACTTTATTAGGGCATTCCATTTCGATTTGTTGCTGTTCCATTCAGGTGCACAGGCACACTCGCACTCACACGCTCCAGTTTTATTGTTCGAACCAAGTGCACACATGAATGAAGGATACCTTGGAGAGGAGCGCTCTTCTTTACGGATACCATATGGATTCTATAAAATCGGCAAAACCCGGCCCCAAACGGGAAAACAATTCAACCGAAATGAAATCCCCCAGCCACACCCACGCAAACTCACTCGCTCCATCCCTCTCTCATAAAACCCGGTACACATCATAAAATCCTTATGCTAACCAATTTCATATTTCCCATTGTGTATCAAATATTCAAAAGTACTGAATCGCATCCAATTTTCCCATTTTCCTCATTTTCCTCAACTAACTCTCCGAGTAGCGGCACCACCAGCAGCAGCGACTTCAAGACAGACTCGAAGAGTTTCTCTCAAGGACAACAAAGCAATTGTATTGAGGAGCACTCAAAAGAAAAGAAACAATGCGCTCGTTTTGGGTTGCATGCGATGGTGATGGGCGAGAGGTGGCACACATTCGGGCACAACCCAAACCACCCCACCCACAGCGGCACAGTGAAAGGAATTAAAATTGAATTCGCCGCAATGAAAAATTGAAAATCATATCCTTTAATAGGGTTCAACTTGTTCTCCGGCACATTGAGGAAGGAGCCAGCGCTGAGAACTTCCTCTTCGGCTTCGCCTTGGACGACTAGCGACTGACTCCTTGGTGCACTGATGATCAGGCGAGTGTATGCATATTTCGTGAATTTTTAAACTTCAATTGGATGCCTCGCCCGCAGGACGGAGACGGCTGTTCGTCTGCAGGATTTCGGAAATCCGCAATTCCTTTCATTCCTCTCCTTCTTGATCATTCATGAGGAAAGAAACGGCGAAACTATTTCGGCAAAGTTTAATCTCCATAAACATATCAATGGGCTGCAGCTTTTGATTGTAAGTTTTATGAATTTGTGCTCTCGTCTCTCTGGCTGGGAGGACGCGGCAGAGTAAAAATGCAAACAGGATTGGACGCGAAAGTTTGTATGTAACTCGAGAGGCAGATAAAGTTGGAGTACTTAGTGGTCGATAGTGGCGAAATGGGGGAATAATCAAAGAAGTTGCAGGAAGTGCATATGCAATGAGTTATTGGCCACTGCTGGTCACCGGAAGAGAAGAAGTTTCGGCCATAATTTGAAATTGAAAAAGCATATTTGGTCGTTGCAAAAGGCCAGCGATGAATGAGGATGGCGCGTTTGGATGCCGTTTAAGAGGATTGGGATGGAATTTACTGTGCAGTTCTTTTTGAGATAGGTTCTTGGTAAACTAAACTTTATGCTCTTGCTGCTGTTTGTGCAAAGTTTACTTACTTACTTATCAGACCTACGACACAAGCGGATCTGGGTCTAAAACTGAGCTGTCTTTGTTGACGGTGCCAGGGACTTTACCTCCAGTCATCAAGACCATTGCATCATGGGTCCTTATACCCAGACTGCCACACCTTCTCGAAGACTCGAATTTTGGAGACCGTCTTAAATTGAATGTCCATGTTCTCGACGTGGCTTCACCAATATGCTCGTAATCAACGGCCAACTTCCACATCCTTTTACAGCTCTTAGAGATCGCGGTTGTGTCTTGTCGTCCTCGCTGGTAACACCAAATACCACCAAGAGTTAACTCTGAAGTTTAGCTTATCGATTTCCTTTCTGCTGTATGTAAATTGAGAAACAAAAATTTTTGGTGGGGCATGAGTCACAAGTTTTGACCAACCTGCTCGCGCAAACACCGGCGGTTGCCACCACAAAGGTGGCATTTGTCTGATCTCCACGAATGAAATTTTCTCGAGTTCAGATATAACTCAAAGGTAGAAAAACTCCTTGGCTGCCTCAAAAATGTAGCTCTCATTCGTTTGTGCACTACTTGTTATCTATACAGTATCCTCCACTCTATAGCCTGGACTTCCAAAAGCGTCCAGATGGACTTGGGTTCCAGCCAAATGCCTCTTATCCAACGACCAATCACTAGCTGTATTCTGTTACAAAATCTGAGTTGGCATACATCGTTGTCGAGAAACCGAGTGAACCTCGAGGACACCGTCTGTAGAATTCCAAATTTTCTAAATGAGTAAAAAGAGTAAGGAGTTACCTTGCACCGCATTATCGATTCTCTGGGGTTGGAGTAATGATTTAGATGCATTCGTTCTGTAACGTACGTTCAGCATAATAAAGCCACCTATGACGTTGGATCCTTAAATGCCTAGGTGGACTTATCTTGCTGAACAGCGGTTACAGATCAAAAAGGGACATTCAGAGAAAGAGTCTGGTCCGAATATAATTTCTCTGTTTCAATCACATACGTCAAACTAATCTGTCACCTAAGACTGCACAATGTTTAGTTAAAGGCTTGTCATTCTACAAGAGGAACTGCCAATGTTAAATAGAAAATATGAATAAAACAAAAAATCTTATGAAATATGACATCATACAAATCTCAACCATTTTCCTCGACATTTGCGCTGGAGCTCAAATTCTACTACACCACTTTATGTTTCTGGTTGAGACATCATCATTTGCAACACTCTTCCGCACAGATTCCACGTTGTCTTCAGTGCGAATATAACGATGAGCACCTCTTCCAGGAGGATTTCCCTCGGCACCCAGTGAAGGTCTAAACCCCTAGCTCAGCTGAAACTTAAACAGAATTCAAATTTTTCGTTTGTATAATGCGATCGAAAAAAAAAATGGCAACCCTTTCTACAATAACTGAATGTTTCCTATTGGATTGTTGATGTATTTGCTACATTTTGTAGTTGTTGGAAACTTTTTAGCTCGTGCTGTTATCAGGGTTAAAGGGAGATAAGTACTATACAAACAATAATAACACACATACAAAATAACTTCAAACAATTCATCACTGCCTCTGACCAGCGGAGACTAATAATAAAAAAAGTGGAAATCCACACTACCTAGCCGCTGTTCAAAAAAGGGACAAATCATTTTTAATCAAATGTCAAAAATAAAGGAAGTAAAATGGCAGGAAATATGAGGAAGGGATGGTTTCTATTATCAAACACTAGCTCAGTTGTATTGAGAGCAAAATGCTCTCGCTCTCAAAAGAGCAAAACAAAATGCAGATGTGTTGTGGAACTGAAGCTTAAACGAGAGTACACTCTCGTCTCGAGAGTACACTCTCGTTTCACTTAAACTACTAAACGAAACTGTGAATATGAATAAATCGTTGAACTGAAGCTTAAACCAAAAGTGGAGTTTAAAATTGGACTGTCCAACTGGGCATAAGATTGTGGCAGCTGATCTTGAAAATGCTGAAGAAGATACAAATCTATTGATTTCACAGCGAGCACATCAGTTGGGCTTGTCTTTCACACATCATGGCGTTATTTGCATTCGGACTTGCATCTTCATCTTCTGCCTGCCGTCTGGGCCTGAACCAACAAAAGTCGTCTCCAGCTAAAGCCCTATCCCATAGAAGCATACAAGTCGATTGAGTGCAGATTGAATATCAGTGCTTAGATGAACTATAGCTGTGTTTTTTTTGCAAGCGTTTGTACGCTTAATTTATAAGTGCACAAAAAAACGATCATCGGGGCTTAATGATTCATCATAAAATCTTGGCGGCGCCGACGGCATTTATGACATTTGCTAAGCAGTCAGGGGTGAAGTCGGTCACAATCTTCGTTTTGTGACTGTGTGGCGTGACCATCACTTTAAAATCAAAAACACCTAATAATTATAAAATAAAAACAATTTCTATCAAATGAAAAGAATCGTTTACGAAACCTTAGCGGAATGTATAGCAGAGACAGTCTGCGTATGCCAAAAATTGCATACTTATGGATGCCAAAATAATTAAAAATTATCTAATACATCAACCAAATCTACAAATATAAGCCACATACAGCAACCTAAACAATGAATGAATAAACTCAGGAATGAACACACAGAAAATAATGATTGTAAGCATGGTTTTTCTTCGCGCTTATTTCTTAAGCGGCGATAGATATGATGAGTAACTTAAGCGGATATAGGATTCGTAGTTAGTGTATTTTACATGCAAATTGAAATTTAAGCGTATATACTCTTGAAAAAGAACACAGCTTATGTATATGTTCTCACAGAACATTTTCTTCAGCGAAGCATCTTATTGTACACTTGGTGGATACGTAGGTAAAGCAAAGTTGTCGCATATGAAGACATGAAAGTCCAAATGAAAAAGCATTGCATCTACAAAAATCGTGGAATTTCTTCCGGTGATGTCGGCGACTTTAGAAATAAAGAGTGTGCCATACTTTATACAAAAAGATTGCAAATTCACGACCCTTTCAAAGCGAATATTCGTCAGGTTATGGCCGACTTCTTGGGCGAGATGTGTCGAAAAGTCATTAGGGAATTTAGCTTATCTGAATCGAGTCCTTGGATATGTGACAAACATGGAATGATACTGTACGAGGGCTGTTCGATAAGCCAATCATGCGAGCATTTACTGAGGGTGTTCAATTATGTTGCAACGAAAGAAATTATCAATAAAATTCAAGATATTACCCAGTTTTTTTTTCATCGCTATCGCTAGCGAAGTGAAGTAAGATGCAAAAAAACTATTCGCAGTGACTTTGATTTTTATATGTGAAAGTATATGAAGAAAACAAATATATGAAAAAAAATTCGAACTCGAATTTTTATAGGCAGTCACTTTTGACTGCCGATATTATAGGCAGTAGGTTCTTGTATGTGCCTTACGTGGGAAATCCTACTTGACTATTTATAGATTTGTGAAAAAACCGCGGCTATTATGTTCGACAAACGCTGGTCAGATGATACAGTGAAAGCTTTCAACAGCGAAGATCGCAGCACTTTTGTCCGGATAAACGAGCTGTCCATGCATAGGAATGTGTGGATCTTGAATTCAAGATCCATGGTCGTATTATCAACTCAAGGGCATTCTCCGAATTGTCCATAATTGGAGCTTTCACTGTACAAACATTCGAATGCTGCATTTCAATACTAGACATCGTGGGTTCCGGGTTTGCTGACGGAGGGGCAAGTGAAGATGTCAAAACAGAATTTGTACCTTCATACGCAATTCAAATTTATCTGATGAATGATGGATCCTGGATACAGGACTACTCATCAGGAATTAAGGAATGATAAAAGCAGTCATTTTCTGCAAGCATATGTGTGCAGAAGGGAAACAAATCACTATTTTGCTGAGTTTGAGAAAGGTTTGGAAAACTGCGTCAACTGACACCGAACAGCCCTCGCATTACGAAATGTTGAAATAAAAATGTGACCCGAATCATAAATGCGTTCTATTCACATTTACTGTCGTTGCCACAAAATGAGTGACCCAGCATAAAGCACTTTGTGACAATGGCACTACAAAACATACTCTTCCCGTGTTCGCCCTCTAAATGCCTTTCAGCAGAAAAATAAAACGCGCAGAAAGTTGTGAGAATTATCACCCATTCAAAGGTTGGTTGCTCTCGCAAAAGCAACAAATTTACTTTCGATCAAAACCGCAGATAACCCTCGTAACTTACAATCCCAACCGAACCGCAATCACGCCATAAATCTGAACCTGAAGTCGTATGAATTTCCCATCTCCCTTCCAGTTCTGTAATCAAGCCGCGTTTCTCCCGCTACAGCCACACATAACCATAACATTTCGTTTTGCCTGAAAACTTCTGCGAAACTCCACCAACTCAAGGATGCTCTCGTCGGCACGGTCCGATGAGATTTGCAACACCTCGAGCCAATATGCTCCGCTGTAGTGTACACATTTTTCAGCAGTCCGAACTAATTAATCCAGGCGCCAGCAGCATCGATTTTCATCCCCAACAGGCGATCCTTTGCTTTGCTCCTTTGCATCTGTCGAGTGGGTCACTGGGTCAGGATAAACGAGCCTACCTACTCGTGGTACTCGAAATTCAATGGCATAGACTCCATCCGTTCTCACATTGTTTTCACGCCCATCCATCCTTGAGGACGTTTCCGAATACGTTCTCAGTCCCAGCGGTGTCATACCCGCAGTCCTGCATCCTGCTCCAGTTTGTATGATGTTCTCCTCTGCTGCGTCCAGAGTCCTTGCCAAAAAAGATTCCCAACAAACCAGGTCATAGAACAGGCTGATTTTCATTAGTGCGCTCCTCCTCCCCTGGACACTGGCAAAAAGTGGGCGGGGGGCAGGCGAAACGAAATTCTAAGGATAACTCACTTCAATTTATTATGCCAGAGGAACCTAGCCGGGCTTCCTGGTCGTCGTCGTCGGTGGAAACGAACGAGCAAAATGCAGGAGAAAAAAATGGACGAACTGCAGAACTAAAGCGGAAAAGAAGCGAAGAGCAGCAAAACCCTAAGCCCGGGTAACTTGGGTAACATTAATATTTATGGGCTCCTCGATGTCATTATGCAAGTCAGTCCATTCGTTTTGGTCGCCCAGCGTCAACTCCGAGCTGCTGTGACTATTCGGTTGACTATCGCTCCCTGCTGGTCTGGGGGGGGAGGGGGCAAAACAAAAGGACCCTTCCGTCTTACCTCTCTCTGCCGGCGAGACTGAAACACACACACACCCATCCACCGACCCACCAACCGCGGGTACTGTGCCATGGAAATTTAATGAAACGCCGCTGCCTCGAATTTTATTTCAAAAGGCGACAAGGAGAGGAAACGTCCTAAGCGAGTCAAGGAATTTTATTTCAACTTTGTTCGGTTTTTTGTGCATTTTTCTTGTGTTTAATTATGTGACCGCTGTGCGCTTCTCTCGACTCTAATTAGAGGGAGGTAATGTTGGTTTTATATCCATCCCACGCCAGCTCTCGTCTTTTCTTTCTGCTGGCGTTCCCTCTGCCTTTCTAAGTTTTGGTCGTCTTCCTCTTGGGAGTTCTCTTCTTTTTCATTTTTCTAATTAAAATGCAGTGTAGATAGTTTTTTTTGTCATTTGTAACTTCATGTTTCCGTTTGTCTTTTGTTTGTTTCTTCCTCTTGCAGACTGGCGAAGTGGCGTAAATGACCACGACCGAGTGCAGCGACAGTTGTCCGTATCATCAGATAGTAAATTACTCGACGACGATATTAGGGAAGAGACACGAGTCATAATGAGACCAAAAAAACCGCCCAGACCTAAATCGGAGGTGTTCTTGAACAAACAGGACCCGCATCCTAGACGGAAACGTTTCAGCGCATTTGGGGTAAGTACAATTTTCTTTAAACTCATTTTCTTTAAGTCCTTAGAGCCGTGAGACAGTTTAGGGTCGTAATGAGGTCTAGACTGAATTGAAGGGCAAATGCATCTATGAATGGATTCTCGGGACAGAGTTATTCATGTGTCATGACGTTAAATATTGAATGAGTGTCTCATCTCATCTCTTCTTCAGTGGTCGCGGGGACAAAGCAAGCAGGTCACTGCATCCTCCCACCTAACTCATAAGAAGTTAGGCGCCCAAGTGCAACCAGTGGAGTTTTTAGACTATGTCCAGCCTAATCATCCTGGGACTACCACGTGGTTGCTTACAGAATGGAATCACATTCAAGGCACGCCTCGGAAGTCGTGATAATATGGACATTCGTTCTTTGTGACTAAAGTCAATCGAAGTATTGCCCTCTTCGTTCGAAGAAGCAGCTGCTCAACAATGAGTTCTTCGTGTACTGCCCCGTTTCTCGGCCTATCGCGGCGAGTAACTGCCACAAAACCACGAAGAAATCTCATCTAAAAGCTGCCTAGATCTCGATATTATTCTTTCGGTCATTATGTTCCAAAATTGACCAAGCTTGGCCAATCCTGCAGGACTGCCAACCAGAGCCTAGCTTCCAAAAAAGGATATATTGCTTTTTGCACTTCTTCCCTCACGAGGATCCACAGTATCATGCTATTTCCGATGATAGCATGATTTCTATGATAAATGAATACGAATGATTATGTACAGCTAAACAAAGGGACCACCAAATATCTTTAGTAGTTTCCATTCCAAAACGCTGACGTCTGTATGCTGCATTTTGTTGATGGAGTATCTACATTTAACCATCAGATCAATCCAAATTCACTTTTGTCTCACCGGACTAATGAATATCTTCTATCTTTAAACTTAAGTGGTCTGTGAATTTAAGGTGGTTGATCCTGTGCTTTTGATAAGGACCGGCTCTACCCTGAACTACAACTGCCTACTCTAGTACATTTTCCGAAGAAATTTTGTTCTTCAAGTCTTGCTTGTATTATTGGGGATTATACTAGTAAGTTTGTGAGTCACCGTGGCGTACTGGGTAAGTGCGTCGACTCCTGCGCAGAGGGTGCCAGGTTCGAATCCCCAATCTACCAACTTTCTAATTCACGGCTTCCACCTCTTTCGAGTCATTGACAATGCTCAAAGAGCATTCTTGTCTAGAAAAAGCTTCTCAACTTCGCCGTTCGGAGTCGGCATTAAACTGTACGTCCCTTCCACTCGTGAAAGAACAATAGCACGCACAACACGAGTGGTTGCTGTGAAGCTAGACCCAGGTCCGCCTCGGACTGTCGCGCCACCAATATTATTATTATTATATTAGACTAGTGAGTTTAATTCAACCATAATCTCAGTAGCTGATTTGAAAGGGCTTTTCATTGGCAGGCCTTTAATTTGGTTATAATCTTTTAGCAATTTTGATGGCTGTTGGGCGTTAAAGATTACTTCAAAACCAAATAAAAAATAACCCCACACAAACTAAAAATTAAAAATAATTACCCCGGTCTTATTATTTTGTCGGCACAATTTTGTAGGTCGATCTAGTTTACTGAACCATTTTCTCTATCCATTCATGTAAAAATGGTATCCTTTTTGCTGAGAACAAGGTACCGTAAACAACACATTTTGCAACACATTGCTGAAATTGTACGGATAGTTTTTCCATCTTTAATAATTCGAAATAAATCCCATTAAGGCACATTATCATCATCAGTCATTTCTATTATTTTCCAATCGCCTATATATGTCATTCACTATACATTAAAATCTTCAGTATTCACTGTGCTATATGGAAACAAACCTAATAAATCCCATAACTGGTTGCATTGTTCAAACTACAAACTTTTTGTATTTCGGTATTTTAAAATTTTAATTTTAGCGTGTTTAACGTCTAACACGTAACCAATTTTTTCTCGAATCTTAAGACATAATCAGAACAATGCTAGAGATATGATGAGCAATGTGCAAAATGTGGTAGATTTAGAGTGAAGGTTGGCAGGTTTTTAACAATGGAAAAATTGGAAGAAATTCCATCGAAGTTGTAGAAGTCCCATCACTGATCAGTAGGCTTGTTCATTTCCGTTCAGTTCAGAGAGCGCTCAGTTTAGTTCAAATCTGAATATTGAACAGTCCTTTCTTCTAGTTCAATTATTCCATTCTAGTTCACTGCTCAGGAAACAGAGTCTTGTGTGATTTGAAGTCGTTCAACAGCAAGCGTTTTGTGTGAGCGCCTGAAACCATTCTTCAACAACCTGATAGGTTCTTATCAGTGCGGTTTCAGGCCGGGGAAGTCCACCATCGACCAGATCTTCACATTACGGCAGATACTGGAAAAAACCCAAGAAATGCAGATCGACACCCACCACCTATTCGCCGATTTCAAGGCCGCATATGACAGCATGCATATGGACGAGCTATACAACGCCATGTCTAGTTTTGACATTCCTGCCAAACTCGTCAGGTTGTGCAGAATGACGATGGAGAACTCTCGCTGCTCTATCAAGGTCGGTAACGAACTTACAGAGACCTTAAATGTCAAAAAAGGTATAAGAAAAAAAAAAAGGCGACGCACTGTCATGTGACGTCTTTAATATCATCCTGGAGAAGATCGTGCAAGACTCACACGAAACGACTGGATGGAGCAGTAGGTAGAGTGAATGTTCCTGGTTAGAGGGCTCCCCAGTTCGAATAACAGGGAACGCAAAGTTAACGCCAACACTAGAGACACGATCTTCCAAAAGTCCGTACAAGTGCTAGCATACGCGGATGACATTGACGTGATTCGTCGAACACAGCGAGCCGTCAATAAAGCGTATGCTGGTATTGAAGCGGAGGCGGCTAAAATGGTCTTAGCGGTGAAAGAGGGCAAAACGAAGTATATGCTGTCATCGAGAAAGGACGCACAACATCGACGACTTGGCCAAAACGTCACCATGGGCAGCTATAACTTCGAGGTAGTGAACGACTTCGTCTACCTCGGCTCGCAAGTGAACAGTACGAACAATACCAGTACCGAGATTAAACGCAGAATTACTCTTGCCAATCGCTGTTTCTTTGGGCTCAAGAGGCAATTGGTTAGTAGGGTCCTCTCTCGAAGGACCAAGTTAACATTATATAACACCTTGATCATCCCTGTCCTGCTCCATGGTGCGGAGGCATGGATAATCTCAAAAGGGGATGAAGAAGCACTTGGTCTTTTCGAGAGAAAAGTTCTGCGTTCAATCTTTGGTCCTGTCTGCGTTGATGGTTATTGGAGAAGAAGATTCAACCACGAACTTACGGGTTGTACAGCGGCATGAGCCTAGTCAGGTGTCTACGGACTCAACACCTAAGATGGCTGCTCCAGTCCGAAGTCTTCGACTCCGAATCAGTGGGACAACGCAATAGAGGACGCCCAAGGAACCGATGGCGCACCCAGTTGGATAAGGACCTCAATCGACTTGGTGTGCGCAGTTGGAGACAGCTGGCTGAAGATCGTGCCTGCTGGAGAGGCTTACTGGTTGAGGCCCAGGTCCACCCCGGACTGTAGCGCCACCAGAAAAAGAACAGCACGCGTGGTAAATGCTTTTCTCTCATATGGCTACTAGGCTATCTCCGTGCCATCCTCCACTTAGATGTACTAATACATTTAGTCTTCTTGTCATTTTCTTCATTAAAATCCGCTCACATGCTCCTATGCTTTCTTTTTGTCGACATAATAATTTAATATTTTCCTACTGAAGTAGAAAAAATACATAGAAGACGGAAAAAAGACAGTTATAAAGAAAAACTCATATCAATGAAATGACCAGGACAGCATTAAGCAATCAGCAGCAACACTTGTACCCCAATATACATGAATTTAATAAAATACAAAATAATAAGCATAATAACTTAACCAACAGGAAATCTCATTAACTTATCATCCAATCATCGCACGACCTGCATAAATTCGTTCACATAGATTTTTAAATTTCCCACCAGCGGCAACGAAGTGCTTGTGGTGCGATGTTTAAACAAAAACCCACCCTGATGTGCACTAGAGCTGGGTCAATTGTTCAAACCCAACGAACGAATCATTCAATTATTGGTTAAAAAAAGATTCGGTAATTTTAATCGATCGTTAATTTCAATCATCGGTCATTTAAAGATAAAGACAGCAACCAAAAATCGGACCAACCAATCGATTGATCTTTGAACAACAAATACAGACTCATTGCATTGGAATACGAAAGAAATAATATGCTACAAGATTGTTTGTACACCCATACACCAAAAATGTTTGTACTAATGTCGGCCCTCTCTTCAACAAATAAATAGGGAATGAATTGAATTACGAAATAGTATACATCGAACGAAGGAAGGGACGACGGAAGGAAATCATCTCGTTCATATCTCCCGGAACAATATGAACGAACGAAACAATTAAATAAGAACGATAAGTTCATACGAGTGATCGAATCAAATGGTCGACCGAAACGAAAATAACGAACAGAACAAAAATATTGAATGGTTTCGTTTGTGCATATCGTTTTAGTCATTCATTACATTTCGGTCGCTCATATCGTTTCGTTCGTTCATATAGCTCCGAACGAATCTCTAAAAGTATTGACTATATGATTCATTGGTTTGTAGTTTGTGATTGCAATCACCATCACCAATTCTTTTGAGTGAAGGGGTCAAAAGGAACGAATCAGTCTCGATTGGCACAGCTCTATGTGTACAATGTCCATACACACAAAAAACAAAGCACTCAATTTAGTTCAATTTAGTTATTCCTAGTAATTAAACACCTGAGTTTGTTGCGCTACTGAACTAAATGAACTTGATTAAAAGGACATTGTGAGCTAGTTCACATAGTTCACTTGTTAGAGCTTTTTTTGAACTAGACTTGTGTAGTTCAAGTCTCCTTATCAGTGACTCGAGGAGGGGTCGTGAGTTATGAAATTTGCTGAACAATGTTATTTGAAAGGAGCCACCCACAACGCACTACGCCACTGCGGCCGCCCGAAAATCCCTTGTTTTCAATTCAAAATGAGTGCGGGTCATAAACAAATTTCGATTTGATTGAAGTCATTCAATTTTTGCAAATCAATAATGGGTAATCTAACAATTTGATCAAACCTCGATGCCCTCTGCCTCCTTGAAGGGGATACGCTACGTGTATTTTTTACTACCCGTAGGCAACCAAATTTTTATGACAAATGATTACAAATGTTAGTCGTATCCCAACAAAAATCGAATTCGTTTACGTATCTGTGATTTCGTTCAATCTTTATGATTCATATATTCTCTCAACGGAATTCACTCGTACACTCGTCCCTAAGACTGATAAATAAGCGCCATCACAACCGCATAATATTTTTGGACCACGTTATGCTATGTTCATATCAAACGAAATTGCGATTTCTCGTCAAATTTCTTCCATACATTTTCGGGTTCCAGAAACCTCGGGCTGCTTTCAGCGAAAGCTAACTGAAACCCCTCACACCCGTGTGAGATTGACAAACAGAAGAAGCTCATAGCGTGAACCTCAGTTTATTTTGGTGTTTCGTTTTAGATGTCAGAATATATTAACATGGTCCTTATCCTTATTTCTCGACACGATTGCTTCCTGTAAACAAACAGCTGTTTTCCCGGCCAAAAGCTAATATCACATAAAACAAAAAATCAAACTCGGTCGGAACGGCCTATTGAGGTTCGGTTCGGTGGGAACATAGCTTTGGATGGAAGTCGAATGACAACTAAAATCCATGATCTCTTAAGTGTCATCATGCACACAAATATCAAGTGAAACCAAAAGTTCATCGAAAAAGTTAGTAGGCACTCATCATTCCAAGCGCATTCGTGAATATGTGTTAAACAGCACCAATTGCACTCAGATACGCTGTTGCAATTCGTCAGTCCATAAAAAAAGACAAAATTAACTTCAAAATATAAAAAACAAATCGAAAAACGTCCATGAAATAAAGCCCTTGACTAAATGGACTCACGTCCCTGCATCGTTTCAATGCACACGTAATTAGTCCGACTCGGATCGACATATGGACGTATTCAGGACGCCAAAAACTTGCATTCATACATTCTTTTGTCTAAATCACACAGGTCCAATTATACACTACTGTATTACTAAGTCGTCGTGTAGTTGAGGGGATAGGGTTTGTTTTTTTTTTTTTTGTCAGAGGTTGTTTAGCCTGATCCATTATACTGCCTGACAGTAACCCCCAGTCCCACTCAACCAACAGCAAATGGTGACTTCACCAGATTGGAAAACCCGATGAAGGTATTTTGACCTTGCTTTCAACAGGATTCGAACCGGGAACTCCTGGAATGAAGGGCAGGCAATTGCGGCAGTCGTTGGAGGCAACAGGTAACTTCCAGTATAGGTACGTTGCGCCGCCGTCTAACACAAATTCTTCTTTATTTGGCGCTACATTCCGGTGCGAATGTGGGCCTCAACCGCAAAGCCTCTACAACTAGCACGATCTCTGTGTAGTCGCTTCTAGTTTCGCGCTAAAAGTTGGTTGAGGACCTCCTCCACCTGGTTGCGCCAACTTAAACCCGGGCGCCATCTGTTGCGTTTCCCCACTGGTTCGGAGTCGAATACAAATTCACATGAACGCTTATTATCTAAAGCTCTTAAGTCATGTTCAAAGCAGACTACAACCCGCAGATATTTAAGACCAATGTGCACAGGTACCTCCTCTGCCTTTCTCCCTCTAAACCTTCGGCCCGTGCTGTGTCTTGACCTCGGACACATAAGGGTATTAGCAATCCATTGAGCACGCGCAAATTATAAAAAGAAAAAAATATGGTTAACTGCCTGCCCCTGATTAGCGGGGTCACCGGTTCGAATTCCAGTGAAAGCGAAGTTAGTACGCTTTTATCTCATTTTCCAATCTGGTCCAGTCACCATTTGCCGTTGGGGTCAAATTAACGGCACTATCACTGAAGTGGTCGATCAGTTGAGGTAGTCTAACTGTGGGTATCAAAATGGACCAACCAAAGCAGCCCCGACTACCTACCTACCTACGTCATGTTCAATTGAAGCCACATTATTTCAACCTTTGCAGTCTTAGCTACATTCAATGCCAATAAATTTGAAAAACATTCTCACCTCGTTAATTGTTTGTTTACTTATTTTTAATAACAAAAAATGTACCTTTTTAAACGCTAGTTGTGACTTAAAAAGCAAAATGCAATAATAATCACACATTTCACAGGAATCTATTAAAACATCTGAAGTCTCGAAAAGAATGGGGGGTTTAACAATAGCACACCCCTCTGACAGAACTGATGATCACCAATTCATCCTTCTGGTGAAGATATTCACAAGGGAGAATAAATACATACGCACATCTTTAGCCAAGCCTTCTTCAGATTTTGATTTAAATATAATTCGCAACTAGTTTGTGCTGTGGCATGAACTAGTATCCGAGCGACCCAAGAAACTGCAATTGAAATCGATTAATATCTCTTAAAATTTTCTCCTGGTGGGACCCTTTGTACCTCGGTGCATTGAGTGTTCCAAAGCAAATATTTCATTAATTTTATTAAGTTTCATTAACTAATTGTTAGCGTCTCCAAGGAAGTGCGTTTGTTTTGCTGAAACATGCGCTTTCTGGTATCAATTGTGTGATGTCGCATTCGCATGTCATCTTGGAAATTGTTTTTTTAAGGGTGATGAAAGGCTCTCTCACATGCGTAGCGTCAAAGTATCCGTTCACGGTGAATTACCTGAAGAAGGGGATTACACAAAGAATACGTCAACGTACAGCTGATTTCATTTGACAGTTTCAAGTTTGAAGTTGTTTTCCTATTTATGCACAGTTAAAATATGTATTTTAATATGAATACTCAATTATAAACATTAATTTATATTTTTATCTATCTATTTTGAACGTTGCTTCAACGAGAACCAACACCCAAACTTTAACATACAATTCGCATTCTCTTGAAATTTCACAATGTGAGGATTGTCAACGCTGAAGATAGAGAAAAGTTAAGAGTTGAGCAAATAAATCCGTCGCGTGAGCGGCAGCGTTGGGCTATTTACCACCTCCCGTAAGAACACATGTATTTTATGTATCTGTCAAAGTATTGCTGACACTGACGCATGTAAAGTATGTGCCAGAGCTTTAAGTCTTTCCTTTATGCTTTAAAATGTCGAACTGAACAACTATTTGACAAAAATGTTCTATTTCTTCTACATAAAGTTGTGATTAACAATATACGACGTTTAGCCAAAGCTTTGGTACTGGGAATTTATTTAACTGTTCTTGTTTTTTTTGAGCCGTCATTCATCTCGTTAATTGTTCAATATGGTACCTTAAGGCTTAAGGCTCCGGCAAATAGAATACTTTACATGCGTGAGTTTCAGCAATACTTTTAACAGATACATAAAACATATGTGTTCTTATGAGAAGTGACATAAACTAACGCTGACTCGACGGATGTAGTTGCTTAACTTTTAATGTTTCTCTCTCCTTTAGCATTGACTAAAATCAGATTGTGACATTTCTGTTGAATTTGAATTTTATGTCAAAGTTTGGGAGTTGGTTTTCGTCGAAGCAAAGTTTTTATTTATAATAAAATGTATATGTTATTTGTGCATTAATAATCAAAACATATTGAATTTTCAATTGAAACTTCAGACAGTCAAATGAGATCAGCTATAAGTTGCAGTATTCATTGTGCCATCCCCTTGCGTCAGCCACTTCACCGTGAAGACTCTACGCAAGTAAAGTATTCTATGCACCGGAGTCTTAATGATTTCGATTGCAATCTAAAGCGCGAATTATACTGGGCTCTCATCGCGTTACTTTTCAGACGATTATCGTCCCTTTGATTCACTTCAATTATATCATCGATGATTCGCTTCATGTAAAACTATCATTCGCTTATCGTTACAGTTTGAGTGCTCTGAAAATAATATCTCTCATATAAAAATGACATTTGTACTCTCAATCTTCTCAAATTTCAATAAGACATTCTCATTTCAGTTTGCGAACAAAACTAATACAAAGGCGACCTATCACTCTAAAAATTTCTCAATAGCGTTGAACAAGATATGTGTACACAATTTGTTCTTGTTTAATAGGAGACGAGACTGAAATAGGTATCGCCAAAAATTAGTCGTCGAGACGATAGTTGATGATGACAGTTTTGAGTCTCCGCGAAGCAGGCAAAACGATATCTCTCAGACGCTATGGTTTTCTTATGCTTACATAAAGCGAAAATATCGTCGAAACGCTAACGCGCGACATACGCGATGAGAACTCTGGTATTATGGAACATTTTAAGTTTAGAGTTTAGGAAACAATTATCTAATGCGTTTAAAGTTAGGCACTCAGTTTGGGCCTAAATTATTTGATAAAATAATTACTTGTTGCTTTCGCTTGCTCAAATAAAGAGTCCGTTTCTTAATTTTCATGACTCCCATTCTACGATGGCCATTTTGAAAAAGAATTCCATATAGAGATGAAAATGTTGTGTTATTTGTAACTTCTGAATGAATACTTGGTGTAGTGCCGTCTCAGCAGCACGCCAGTCACTGGTCAGATTACAAATGCACTGAGACTGATTGAAGAGTTGAGACAACATTGAACTTGCACACAAGACAACAAAGATAAAAGTTAGCTCTTGAGTGTCATGAGTGTTGTGAAATTTATAAGAGCACCTCCTACGCTCTACAGTACTCTTGCTAATACACTACACTTGGCAGTGAGGCTCTTCGGTTTACAACGTCGGTGTCATTAAATTATTTGTCTCTGCTGTCAATATCGTCGTCCCACTGCTTTATACTCGAAGATTCTATATTTAAGACGGTGGAGTATGGATGGTTAACTTCAAGATGATCTGACTTATACTGGAATCCACGCACTGTCAGAAGCTATCCTTAATTAGACCGAATGCCAGTACTATAGTTGGGGTCACTAGGGATGATGATCTGTTGCGGGGACATGTAAGACTACCGATTGCTCTAGAATCTCTATTGATGAGACTGGAATAGATAACGTTGCACAGCTGCGATATGTCATAATCCTTGTCAAACTCTAATTTGTTTCCAACCAGTAGATTATGGTCTGATTTCTTTTCGGCGTACCAAGTACACCCATTAAGCCAGAGCAACGTCCGTGTTTACAAAAGAGAGATTTTATTTTTGTATGCAATCTCCGCCGAACCGAATTTCAGACATCATTTCTATGAATGCCTCATCGACGCTGGGTAAGGTTTATCAACTCGTGTGCTCCGAATTTAGTAAATAGCGTCTAATCACAAGATTATTCTGCGAATTATCACGTAGACTGGAGTAATTGCTTGCCATGGTTTTATTTCTTGACTTAAATACTCAGCAACATGGCACCGTTCCATGCCTGGTCCGAGTCTGCAAACCCTACGGGTGGCGGTCCCTTCTTAATTTGTTGTATCATACGTTGTTTCCAGAGGTAGACTTTCAATGCGCGTCAAAAATGTGACAACCTATTTCAAACTCAGTTCTCTGTTCTCTCAAAATGTAAAGAATTTACTAAGTCCATTGAACCGCCACGTGGGTGTTTCAAATTAAAGAGGGCCGACGTGCTTTATGACTGCCATCCAGTTTTCTCAACAAATTTTAATAGTGTATTGACCGGTATTTTGCTGTGCTTGTTTAGATAGTGTCGTAGAAGTTAGAGCCTGTAGTGGCTTTCCTAATTGAGACAAGAGCGGGACAGTTGCAGAGGAGGTGTTGGAAGCTTTCTTCCTCCTCTTCCTCCAGGCAGCTCCTGAAAAAGTCTTCGGATTCTAGTGTAGTGGCTCTAGTGCCAACTACCTATTTGCGTAAAGGCCGTGTGCAGTGATTATTGCATTGTTTCATTGGAAAGATCAGGCTATTTGATATTTTTGGTTGAAGATGTGGCTAGATCTGTTCTGAGATTTGACAAGCCTGTCAACGAGCTGGCATTGGTTTTATTTGTATATATTGTGTATTGCATTTTATTGTTGAGCTGGAAAGTAGCTATGCGTCTACACTTTTTACAAGAGAGTCCATCAACTGGCAGTATAGTGGCGCGTTTAGCGAGTTCATCAGGTTTGCAGTTTCAAGAATGTCTCTATGACCTAGCACCCAGCACAGGCGACCGCTGAATTTTTCGGATATATCGTTAAGAGATGCGGGGCTGTCGATTACTATATTAGAGTTTATAGAGAACGGTTCCAGGGATTTGATTGCTGCCTGGCTATCCGAAAGAGTTACAGATATCGCAAGCGAATATCTCGTTCCACAGGCAAATCGAAAATAATTCTGCTTGAAAGACGCTGCAGTGCCATCACCTCCCCTACAAGTACATACACAAAATTCTACCGAGGCTGAGTGCGATAATTTCTCTCACAAGCACTCAAAAATGTCCAGCATAGTCTTGGTGGGATATTTTATTTTGTCTTTTTTTTTTAACTATTTTCTTGTGTGTGACTGGTTTTTTGTGTCAACAGATCAAACGATGGGAAAAAATGGGAATACATCGCCTCCGCTTAAAAGAAACTTTCGGTTATATGCAACAAGAAATTTATCACGGTACAACAAAGTTGCCTATATCCGAACATCGTTTATATGAAAGCTCCGCTTAGTTGCAAGACATTTTCTGCAGTTTTTGTGTTGCAAATAAGCGGAGTCGACTTTATATCGATAATTATTTTTTTATTTAAGCTTCAGAATGCTCCCCATGTGCATTTGCGCATCCCTCAAATATCATGAGTCCAGCATTGCTCCCTTCTAGGTTTTTGCTTCTCTTTGTGAAGAGTGATCTCAGGGTTTGACAACAATCTGATCTGTAGAACGTTTTCTAGCATACTAGTCTTCAGTCTCTCTCTAGTCATCTTAATTAGTCGCTTAACTTACAGCACTCCCGCATTCGTCTTTTTAACACGAGGAGATACCCGGAGCGCAAGTCATCCATTTGTCGCGCACTGCGACACAATTTCCTTGACGTGAGGGAACGAAAAATACTCCCAAAAATTACATCACCTTAATCCAACTCTTTTCATTTACATAATCCTCCACCGCTCCCCACCCTCATCGCCCATTTGAATGTGCACAGGTAGAACATTCACAAGAGATTCACATTATTGCTGAACTCGAAGATAGTCGATAAGAGCTGAGTACTAATCCCGTGAGTGGATTGCCGCGAATGTTCACATAAATATCTGGGTGCATGCGTCACAGCCCTCGTCAGTGCCGTGCATTCATCTCAAAATCGTCCTGCCGACTCTGAAGCATCGTCGTTGTCGTTTGAAATGGATTTTTATATCCCTCCATACCGGCTATCTGCGCTTTTATCGTCGAACTTCCAATGAATCCTTCTGTCTGTCTGCGGCTCAGAGAAGGATCTGAAATGTGCACCATTCTGCGGCATAAAATGATTTTACTGCATGACGCAACCGACATAAAGCATCTGAACTTATATTTATTCTTTTTCTCGTTTACAGGGTGACTCGCCATTCGGTAAATCGGATGCTTACATAAAACTAGAACAACTCGGCGAAGGATCATACGCAACTGTCTACAAGGGTTTCAGCAAGTAAGTACTAAACACCGTAATCATTGTTCCATTATCTGTATCCCCCGTCACGTGTGTGACAGTAATTGTCTGTTCACTGTTCGCCTCGATGCCCTTGCGGGCCAGGCGAATCCTTTGTCAGATTTGACATCGGTTTGGTTTGAAGTCCTGCGTTGGTGATTAATTGTGAAACCACCCCCTTTGATCCGGACATCATATATTCCCTGTCCTTACAAATCAATCAGAGGGACACAAAACAAAATCTGCTGACAGATACATCTTCATTCGCCGCTGCTGTTGCTGTCGAACACAAAGAGAAGCCACCGTTTAGTCTGTTTTCCCTGCTCAAGGATATGATGACACTGGCTTTAGTTGGGAGGTGCATTAGATGCCCACATCTGCTGCTGTTGGTGGGTGGGTGGGAGAAGGTAAATAGTTGCTCTTATCGTAGAGAGCGTTTTGCCCTCTGTTGACAAATGACATGTGTTTTGTCCTTGTCGAGCTTCTTCCGGACGACGCCGCCGCCGCCTTAACCCTTTTGCTGGAATGGCAAGTCGACGGTGGCGCTGTATCGCGCCACGTGCAATGAATAGGGGCACAAATTGAATTTATGGCCTCTAGATGATTGTACTCATGTGTCCTGATTTATGATAACTTAACCTGTTGGCAGGAGGGGTGGGGGGAAAGGGGGTCTTAAATCATGCATTGTCGGAATAATGAGGTCATTGATGTGGAAATTGGGATGTGAAGAGGCTCCCATGGCGGGTGTTTGAAGTCATTTGAATGGCGGCGGATGGTCTCTGGAGAGGTGGGGATTCGGCTTCTGTGAATAAATGGGGGCCTGTCCCATGGATAACAGTGTTGACTGTCAATATTGAAGTTGTATGTCGATTATCGTCGCCATCCTATTTTCGTGGATCCTTGGAGAGTCACAACTATGCAGAGGCGAGGTATCCAGCAAATCGGAGCAGAGGACGAGTCAGGTCTGAGTGCTTTCGATGTATAAGCAGAGCTAGTACAGTACCTGTCGTACTTACTTAATATGGCGCCACAGTTTGGGTAGACCTGGGCCCCAAACGAACCAGCTCCAGCTAGCTACCTCCAGTTTAGCACCTATAGTTTGCTGAAGTCCCCTATCACTTGCTTACGCCACCAGAGTCGCATGTCGTCCTCTACTAGACCGTCCGTCAGGTGTGGATTCGAAGACTTTCCGGGCCGGAGCATTGGTTTCCATCCGCTCTACATGAACTAGCCATCTCAAGCGTTCGATCTTCACTCTTCTGGCTAGATCGATGTCGCTGGACAGCTCTTACAATTCGTCGTTATATCTCCTCCCCCCTCACCATCTATGCAGACGGGACTGAAGATCACCCGAAAAATGTTCCTCTCAATGCAGACAAGAGCAACTTCGTCCTCTTTTAACAAAGTCAATGCATCTGTGCCCATAGGCGTCCGAAGGGGGGGTCAAAGTGGGGCACTTGTCACCACCCGGCTCTGGGATCCCCCCCAATATTTTGTATTACAGTACAAACTCGATCGTCCCCGGTCAAAGTGGGGCACTTGTCACCCCCCGGCTCTGGGATCCCCCCAATATTTTGTATTACAGTACGAACTCGATCTTCCCCGGTCAAAGTGGGGCACTTGTCACCCCCCGGCTCTGGGATCCCGCCAATATTTTGTATTACAGTACGAACTCGATCTTCCCCGGTCAAAGTCGGGCACTTGTCACCCCCCGGCTCTGGGATTCCCCCAATATTTTGTATTACAGTACGAACTCGATCTTCCCCGGTCAAAGTGGGACACTTGTCACCCCCCGGCTCTGGGATCCCGCCAATATTTTGTATTACAGTACGAACTCGATTCACGCAACCCCTTGATTTTGGCAACACAAATATCAACGCCTTTGTTGACTCTATAAGTGCAACTTCCAAAAAATAAACCTCGATTAATGCAAATTCTTGTGATGTTCATTGTTTCATCATCAATCTTTCATCAAAACAGATTAGTTTGCATGTGTGTGTACCCAAGTGAATTGAAATGAACTAGTTTCTAAGAGTGTTTGTTTCTTCATACGAACTGTTCTATCATTAATTCGGGAAATACGTTTAACATGGGTGTCCCAAATAAAATAATAAAATTATCTATTAAAAAGAGATGTGAAATCATATCCGACGTGAATTAAGGTGTCTCAGTGAACGAATTTTGTTTCAAATATAATGTCCGCAATAAGCCGAATAAAGCGCTTTGAGACAATTTGTGGCTAGAGCTGAATCTGGAATAGAAAAACGCATTAGACTTCTGAATACTCTCAGATGGAAAAGGCTTTGTATGGGTGGAAGCAAAGAGAGAAACATTCAAATTTCTAATGAGATCATTTAAACAAATGGCAGTCTAATTGTTCAGCAAAATAAGGGAACAATCATAATTAAACGCCAGCAACAAAGTTTAAAAAATGCTATCCGCTTAATGCAACAACCTGGGTTATTGCAACTGCCCTGATTTCTATTAGTTGCGCAAATCGAGTTCGTACTGTAATTTTTTAGTTTTACCGGAAAAATGAGGATTGAGGAGGAAAAAAAAATAGTCTGTTCCTCTGAAAAAAATGACTGAGGGCCGGGCCGATTACGGTCTTATAGAGCGTTACTTTTGTTGTTCGAGAGATGGCTGTGTTCATCAATTGATTTTTTGCCTAACTAAGCAGGGATTGGCAAATGTTATTCTCAGAGTTTGACCTCAGAGCTAGTTTCGTTGGCTGAGTTGATAGTGGATCCTCTTTGACTAGATCAAAGTTATCTAGTTTCTACTGTGGCGTTCTATCCGAGACATCGGTATTGTGAGTCCTTTCTCTTTGACAGCATTTAATTAGTCTTGTCCTCATTTACCGTTAAACCCATCTTAGCGGCTGTCGGAGATTAATGACCTCCCTGTCACCCCTAACAACCCTGGTGTGGATAATTGGCAGCCCTGCCTGCTCACTTATTACTGTTATCCTTTTCGGCTCCTTATCTACTATGTATATATATAACTGTATGATCACATGACACAGAAATAAAACGCACCAATCGTTTGAAGTGTACGGTTGTTCGATATTCTAATCCCCTACAGCGACCTCCATCGCAAAACTGCCAAAAGTACTTCTAAAAATGTTAGTATCATCAACATAGGCGAGTAGTTGAAAGATTGTTCCTCTGGCGTTGGTGTGTGAGTCTTGAACAGACAGCGCGTCGCTTTGCTTGAATCCTTTACTGACATCTTTACCGACTTGATGGAGAAGCTTGCATTCTCCGTCGTCCTCCTACACAAACCGACCAGTTTGGTAGGGGTGCCAAAACTAGACATTGCTCTGTTTAGCTCGTCTCTATAGATGCTGTCATACGCGGCCTTTAAATCGATGAAAACATTGTGGGTCTCCTGTTTTTTTGCGTAGTATGAACTTTTTGATCGATGGTTTCCTGGCCAAAAGCAGCACTACTGTGGACCGATTAGGTTATTGACGAAAGGCTTTAGGCGTTGGTACAACACGGCAGATAATATTAGGCTATCAGTGCAAAAGTGGCGTAACCAACAAAAACCAAAATTAACCAAAATAACAATTTTTGTTTTCGTGGCGTAGTGGGTAAGTGCGTCGACTCCTACGCAGTGTGTCAGATTCGATACCCGAATTTTACCACCTTTGATAATTCACGGCTCCACCTCTTTCTAGTCACTGACAATGCTCAAAGAGTATTCCTGGCTAGAAAGAACTTCGCCGTTGGGAGTCGGGATTTAACTGTAGGTTCCTTCCCCTCGTCAAAGAACAATAGCACGCACAATACGAGTGGCTGCGGAGAAGCTAGGCCCCGGTCCGCCTCGGACTGTCGCGCCACCCAAATTATTATTATAACAATTTTTGTGGCCTTCAGAGCTTGCTAGTGACGGTCACTGATAGCCTTATGGAATGTTCAGAAGACAGCTGCCTCTAAAGTTGGCGCATTTCATAGAATCTCCTTTTTTGTGGATCGGACAAACAATGCTGAGGTTTTATTCATCGCTCATGCTTTTCCCCCATCATGTTTTACTGATGAGGAGTGGTGCATGCTCCTTACCAAACCATCGCTTGGCGCTTTGAAAAGCTCAGCCGGTGGTCCGTCTGGCCCCCGAAGTCTTGTAGGATTTCACTTTAGATACGGCTATCTTCATTTCATAAAGATCAGGTGGATCTACATCGTCCCTTTCATTCTAGTTGAATGGTTCGATCTGCCTGACAGCGGGATTTGGTTCTTCGTCGCCGTTATACAGTCCACAGTAATGGATGCACTTCCCTTACCACTTTCCCTTACTCGTCCTTACAGGCTTCGGTTCGGGTCTTATACTCTTGACTGTTTAACTTTACCCTTTATCATTAGTGCAATGATTTCCCTCAATTCTACCGATCGCGCGCTCCTTCTTTTTTCTCTTGTATGTTCGTCTCTCCTCTTCTGCGCGTAGAACTCGCAATCAGCTCTTGTCCTTCTTTGCAGTGTTACCTGTCGTTCCTCGATTATTGTGAAGTGACGCAACACGTGTGACGACCTCCTTCGCTCACGCCCAAGATTGTACGAGTATTTAAAACCTTAATTGCCGTCTCGAACGAGGGAAACACTTCACATGTAGGTCCAATCGATATCGTGCGGTTTGGTCAAAGCACTCCACCCGTTCACCTACCTCCCCGTCGTCACATCGATGTGTCATCGTGAACTGAAGAGCCCTGAACAGCGGGCTAATTGCCATTCACTTCTCCACGCCACGCCTGTCGTCGCACCTGTCGTCGTTGATTAATCCTTCCTCCATGTGTAATGGCTTGCCCCACTCTCGCCCACCCCACAGCACTGCGGCATGCAACTGGGTTAGTGCAGCAATCAATAGTCCCATACCCTTGAGCATTGATTGAATCCTTCCGATGGGTGTATGCAGGCCGTTGCTATCCCCTCGAGAGTGCAGCAGCTGACAGCTGTGCCCGCACCGGCGACAATTAAACCCGCCGCCGCCTCTGCTGCTCAAGGACGATAATCATTTCCTGACCAGCATCGCTCACAATTGCTGAATCAGCAGTGAAAAACGCTGAATGAATTTCAATTCCTTCGTTCTCCGATTTTTGATTTGCTGAAATTTCTGAAGCATATTATGCAGAGCATCGTCTCTCTCTCACTCACAGTCTCTCCCATTCAGACCTTGGCAGGCGGGCTGGTGTCCTGTTGTGCAGTTTTAATTCAATCTTTTGAATGGAATGCTAGAATGAATTTGAATCGATTCCTCCTTGTGGGCACGGAACCGAGGATCCCATTCGAGATGATGGTGATTACGGCCGACAGGGATACAATTGTCGTAGGGGCGGGGGGCCAAGGAGCGAGCGCGTTGGCGTGGGCTTGTGAATTTCTTTTTCACTCACAAGCGATGATTTCATGACTGAGTGAGTGCTCAAGATATGGAAATCGTACTTGACTAGCAATATCTTAATGAGATTTCATCGGACAATTGTGCTGCGGACGTTGAGGGTCGCTTTTTTGGCTGGTTTCCGTGTTGATTTGATGATGCGGCACTTTTTTTTATTGGGAGCTTATCCTTTGTCGGCCAGAGGTTCGTCCTTTTATTTCTCCGTTTTCCCTGTTGACCTACATGTGGGCGGTGTACGTGGGCTGTAAGGGTTAGGTTCGTTCCCTTTCCTTGGATTATGCCATTGGAGGGAAAGTAAGTGGAAGAAAAGGAATTTGTGAGCGCTTTGGGAAATTCTGCTGCTCGTTTTCACAAAAAGGACTCTCTCAAGGTTACACTGTACTTCAAAGAAGGCCACGACATCGACTGATTCCCTTTGTGTGCGTTTGACTGCTCGTTTGGCAGGGAATTTTCCTAATCTTGCCATACCCGCTTCCCAGATCAGAAAGCAAGGGGTTTTTATTCAACACGGCTGTGAAAGTGATTCTGAATCGTTGTCCTTGGCCTCTAAGGCGAAGCAGCTTACAGCTCTTAGTGTCATGGGTTTTTCGGTTTTGTGTGAGTCTACAGTCTTGTCCTGGAGTTACGGAACGCTCTCAGAAAATTAGTATTTTAATTTACATATTTTCAAAATAACTTCTCTGTCAAACCAAAGAGTCTGTCGTACGAACATCACCCCGATGGTCTACGACCGACTATGCTCAGCAACATGCTGCTCAACATCCTTTGAACAATTGGCACACCCAAGATTAAGTAAGCAAGTGGTATAACGAATGGAACGGAAACGAATATGGGTTATAACAGCAAGAACATAAATACAGTGTTGCCATGTCGTACTTGCCCCGAACTTGGTTTTTACAAAACAAGCTTAGCACGGGCCCTCTACCTTTCTTCAGCTTTTGGACATCAAGCTGATTTGCGTCCAGGTCAACCAATTGTAAGTTTACTGCCTGTACCTTCGCTTCGAATAGTCCCCGAAGCCGCCCAAGGTAGTAGACGACTGAACTTTTGTTTCCTTTTATGGTGAAATATTCGGTACTAGCTTTCCAATTTTGCAAACTAAACCATAGATCGCTCTCAGGCCCTTTCTTTCGAGTCGACCCAGGATTTCTTCATCCGATTTTGATGCTCTCCATTTTAAATTCGTCCTTAGGAACAGACTCTTGAATTAAGAGAGCCAGGGCTGAGGTAGATGAAGAGGAGCAGGAACAGTGGGCACACCATAGCCGGTCGAAGCCGTTGTGATATGAACAATCGACGAAAGGGTGATGTATGGCACTTCATCCTTTTTTCAAAATCGAATGTAGTCTGGAAGTCTGGTCTAGACATTGTAAGCCATCCTTGGTTATATCTTTGAGAAACTGTGTCACTAACAATATAGCTAGTTATAGTGGATGGCGCTATTTTATTAGGTAGTCGAAAATACTTTTCGTATTTTGTCAATAGATTTCGTTGGAGTCGTCTATCTCCAGTGCTACCAATCACATTGTGTCATACCATATGGTGTTGGAAATGGGACATTTTAAGCTTCATTTTACCAAAAAAAAATTAAATGCGGAGAACTTGAAAAAAAGTTACAGCTGTTCAAATATGAGTGAAAATAATGAAGAAATTCGTTATATTTTGAAATGTTTGTATAAAAGAGGGAAGAATGCCACGCAAGGCACCAATGAAACTTGTGGAGTTTACGGAGACGATTCTGTATCAGTTCGTGTAGCACAACAATGGTTCGCTCGCTTCCGTTGTGGAAATTTCGATGTAAAAGATGTACCTAGCTCTGGTCGACCTATCGTTGAAAAAGTCGATGAAATTATGGGAAAGATTGACCAGGACCGTAACATAAGCATCCATGACATCGCCAAGGAACTTAACATTCATCATCAAACGGTTTTGAACCATTTATAAAAGGCTGGCTTCAAAAAGAAGCTCAATGTTTGGGTACCACATGAATTGTCTGTGAACATTTTCATGGACCGAATTGACATCTGCGGTTTTTTGCTGAAACGAAATGAAATGGAACCATTTCTGTAGCGAATGGTAACAGGAGACGAAAAGTGGATCAAATACGACAATAATGTGCGACAAAGATCATGGTGCAAGCGTGGTGAAGCTCAACAAAAGATCGCAAAGCCAGGATTGACGCCTTGAAAGGTTATACTCAGTCTTTGGTGGAATTGGAAAGGAATCATCCACTATGAGCTGCTCCAGCCTGGTCGAACGATTGATTCTACACTTTACTATCAACAACTGATGAGATTGAAGCAAGCAATCTCGAAAAAAAACGGCCAGAACTGATCAACAGAAAGGGCTTAGTTTTTTTTTTTAGTTTTCCATCAGGACAACGCTA
Source organism: Eristalis intricaria (assembly GCA_964034865.1). Lineage (NCBI taxonomy): Eukaryota > Metazoa > Arthropoda > Insecta > Diptera > Syrphidae > Eristalis > Eristalis intricaria. The sequence continues at coordinate 64,601,845 of OZ035875.1, forward strand.
GACCACACACATCTTTGATGGCTCGGCAAAAACTGGAAGAACTTGGCTGGGAAGTCTTGATGCATCTACCATATAGCCCTGACCTTGCACATTCGGACTACCATTTGTTTCGGTCAATGTAGAACTCCCTTAATGGAGTAAAGTTGGCTTCAAGAGAAGCCTGTGAAAATTACTTGTCGCAGTTTTTCGCCGAGAAACCACAAAAGTTGTGCACTGATGGATTAATGTCTCTAGCGGAAAAATGACAAAAGGTCGACCAAAATTGTACATATTTGGTTAGATAAGGTTCATTATAAGTATAAAAAAAAATGAGTTGAAGTTTGATTAGAAATACAAAAATACTTTTTCGACTGCCTAATATAATGTGGACCCATGTCTAGCTCCTACAGCAACTACTCATGTTGTGCGAGACTTCGGACACTCAGCAGCAATGAGGACCCACAGTTTTATGCCGACTCGTATTTAAGAATGTTTCTTTTTTTTCCAGTGATTCGAGAGAGAGGGAGCCGAGAATCGTTACCTATGACGCCATCACAAACTTTTTATGGCAGTTTGATTGGTCCAGTGACTTGTATCCGATATAATAATAATAATAATAATATGGGTGGCGCGACAGTCCGAGGTGGTCCTAGGCCTAGCTTTCTCAGCAACCACGTGTGTTGTGCGTGCTATTGTTCTTTCCCGCTTGGAAGGGACCTACAGTTTAATGCCGACTCCGAACGGCGAATTCGAGAAGCTTTATCTAGACAGGAATACTCTTTGAGCATTGTCAGTGACTCGAAAGATGTGGGCCATGAATTATGATAGGTGGTAAATTCGGGTATCGAACCTGGCACCCTCTGCGTAGGAGTCGACGCACTTACCCACTACGCCACGGCGACCATGTATCCGATATAATTCCGATAAATTATTGTTATTGAACTGCGGACTGTATTTAAACTTTTTAAGGCATAAAACCAGCGGTAGAAAAAGTACGAGGAGAATATTAGATAACAAAATTAACATTAGTTGATAATCGGTCAAATTGTCAAATCTGCCAAACTACTCGTTGCGTGATCATACGGACTTTTCTTCTGGTGGCGCTACAGTCCGGGGTGGACCTGGGCCTCAACCAGTAAGCCTCTCCAGCCGGCACGATCTCTAGCCAGCTGTCCTTCTCCACGTGGGTGCGCCATCGGTTCCGTGAGCGGCCTCTATTGTGTTGTCCCACTGGTTCGGAGTCGAAGGCTCTTCGGGCTGGAGCAGTGTTGTCCATGCGATCTACATGGCCCAGCCATCTTAGGCGTTGAATCCGTAGACGCCTGACTAGGCTCATGCCGCTGTACAGTCCCTACAGTTCGTGGTTGAATCTTTTTCTCCAATAACCATCAACGCAAACAGGACCAAAGATTGAACGCAGAACTTTTTTCTCGAAAAGACCAAATGCTTCTACATCCGCTTTTGAGATTGTCCATGCCTCCGCACCATAGAGCAGGACATTGATGATCAAGGTGTTATATAATGTTAACTTAACTCTACTAACCAATTGCCTCTTGAGCCCAAAGACACAGCGATTGACAAGAGTAATTCTGCGTTTAATCTCGGTATTGGCGTTGTTCGTACTGTTCACTTGCGAGCCGAGATAGACGAAGTCCTTGACTACCTCGAAGTTATAGCTGCCTACGGTGACGATTTGTCCAAGTCGTCGATGTTGTGCGTCCTTTCTTGATGACCGCATATATTTCGTATTACCTTTGTTCACCGCCAAACCCATTTTTGCCGCCTCCGATTCAACACCAGTAAACGCTTCATTGACGGCTCGCTGTGTTCGACCAATCACGTCAATGTCATCCGCGTATGCTAGCAGTTGTACGGACTTCTGGAAGATCGTGCCTCTAGTGTTGGCGTTAACTTTGCGTTCCCTGTTATTCGAACTGGGGAGCCCTCTAACCAGGAGCATTCACTCTACCTACTGCTCCATGCAGTCGTTTCGTGTGAGTCTTGCACGATCTTCTCCAGGATGATGTTAAAGAAATCACATGACAGCGCGTCGCCTTGTCTAAAACCTTTTTTGACATTGAAGGTCTCTGTGAGTTCGTTACCGACCTTGTTGGAGCAGCGAGAGTTCTCCATCGTCATCCTGCACAACCTGACGAGTTTGGCAGGAATGTCAAAACTAGACATGGCGTTGTATAGCTCGTCCCTATGCACGCTGTCATATGCGGCCTTGAAATCGACGAATAGGTGCTGGGTGTCGATCTGCATTTCTTGCGTTTTTTCCAGTATCTGCCGTAATGTGAAGATTTGGTCGATGGTGGACTTCCCCGGCCTGAAACCGCACTGATCAAGTTGTAGACGAATGTTTTCAGGCTCTTACACAAAACGGCAGAGAGAATCTTATAGGCGATGTTAAGGAGACTTATCCCTCGGTAGTTGGCGCAGGTGAATGGGTCTCCTTCCTTGTGGATCGGGCAAACGATACTGAGGTTCCAATCGTCGGGCATGCTTTCCTCCGACCATATCTTACAGATGATTTGCTGCATGTACTTTACCAGCCACCTTAAACAGTTCCGCAGACAGTCCGTCTGCACCAGCAGCTTTATTCGACTTTAGTCTCGATATCACTATCTTGACTTCGTTTAGGTCGGGGGGACGGAATTCTCGTCGATCATCGTCAATTGCGTTGAGTGGAATATTCTGCCTGACAGTGGTATTGGAGTCTTCCTCTCCGTTTAACAGTCTACAGAAATGATCTTTCCAGATTCTCAGTATCGACTGCGAATCTACTACGAGTTGTCCCTCTGCGTCACGACAGCCTTCTGTCCGAATTTTGTATCCTCATCATCATTATACCGACTAATTGAATAAATTGCTTTTTTTTCGGCAAATAAGCGTCTTATTTCTCAACATAGTCTGCTTTTAGCTTAACAGATTTAATCCGGCGTTTTTCTAATTTGTTCATGCATTTTGAGGGCAAAATGGTGGATTTACCTGCCTGCCGTTTCTTCAAATTCCGAAACAGAGTGTCGCAAGGGCAACAATGTCTTGAAAATATACTGAGGCAGCAAATCCTCAATTAGTCAATATAAGGATATTTGTCATAGTGTCCGTGGCAGGGTCTAATGGGTACCCCTGTTTCTTCACCATTGCAGACTTAAATGCTTTAATTCGATATTGAATTAGTTCAAAAGCTTTGTATAATTACGCCGGCGATCGTCTTACCATTTCAAAAATTTGAATGAAACCGCGTTTTGTCCAGAAAATTCTAACCATGACCATGTTTGTCGACAGACGCACTTGGGCCTGCTTTGGCGCATGTTCACGTAGAAAAACGGTCTTTTTGTTCCTCGGTCTCTGGTGTGCTATTATGATTTCGTCCACGGTAACGAATGAGCTCAAACGCATTGCATCTGAATATCGTTAAATACTCCTTTAATGTGATCATACTTATGGTCAAGGCGCTTATAGTCAGGGGACAGCAGCCTTGGCCACGGTGATTTCTAATCTTTTCCAAATATTCGTGTTAGAGGAGTGCAGCCTCAGTTACACACTTTAATACTCGGATCGTCTCCAAGGATTTTATCCACGATATCAGTCATTTTGACCTCTTGTGTGATACTTGAACGTTCAGCGTGACTGACTCTCAGTTAACCACTTCCACAACCATTGTAGTTGAGTACAGAGTTCATCTGTACAGAGTCCCCATCATGTCTAGTCCTAGGTATAAGTACACGAACTTATTATTTTTTGCCATTGTCGTTAAAATTCAAGAGGTTGTCTGGTTTCAATGGCTTTCAGAAACGAACATAATGCAACAGTTTGCTCAAAATCAATACGTTACTGCGTGGGAAGTTCAAAAAGTCACTGACTTGTCAAACGAAGAGAAATGGACACAATACGCAACTCTTTTTAACCACATTCCTCAGGAATTAGCCTAAAATGCTTTTTATCAACTTGGTGATAATTTTTGCTGCTGTTTGTGGTCGCAAATCCACTCCTCCGATATCCTCCGAAACACCAAGAGCAAGGACAATGCAAACAGAAGAAGTTATACTCAGATCCAAGCTCAACAGGGTATTCTTCCCCCGCTAATTATTCCAAGCCCGTTCCCTTAGACTGTTGCGCCACCCATATTATTGATGTTATTGTTGTCACAAATTGGTTGAGACGCAATTTGTATTCAGTCAATATGATCATCCCTTGCGCTTGCCAGCAGAGAGACCCTCTGTGCCGACAGCCTTCGCCGAATTCAACTTCACTTTTGCTGTCTCGACGTGACATAAAACTCTCGCTCTCCTATTCCCCCACAGTCACCACTCTCAATAAAAAGTGGCAGCATGTGTTAATATGTTGTTGCTCCTCACTCCCCTTCTCAAATAAGGACAACGATTAAGTTACTAATCGATTGTATTCCAAATTGATGAATGCTTTCGAAAACAATAAACAAATGCTAACCAACAATGTCACTTCAGAGGCCACAGAGGGAATTTACAAAATCACTCAATCACCTTTGAGAGTTGGTTCGTGGACAAAGGTCGACTTATTCATTGTCATCTCAATGACCAATTACTCCAACGCGCCGGCAATCCCCTTTGACCGTGTGACATGTCATTTAATTATTCCCCTAATGAGTTCGTATCCATTATTCTCTTGTCATTCTCTGAACAACTCTGAACGCTCGTCCCCGCCAGGCATTAACGTCGCACAAACACAAGGCCCCGCCACAGTGATGATACCCTTCTGCAGATTTGCGCGCTCACATTATCCTCTTCGCATTCAAATTACAATCCATGCGATCGATCCCAAATGCCCAATATTGTGTTTCATTCGATGCGTCATTAGGTGGGGCGGTGGCCGCCGCCCCCTTCGCAGGGGTTTATGCGATCAAATTTTACAAAAGCGAAATTATACGCAAACGGAGAGGTACACGCCAAAACAAACTCGCAGCGAAGGCAATTGCGGCGGGCAGCGAGTGTGCGGGCCAAGGACGGTAATGTGTGTCATTACGCCGCCATCGCTTCGTTCGATGGATCTTAAAGCCCGGCTCCACCGTGCCCCAACCGACGGCATAGCGTGGCGATGGGACAAGCCATCAACAGGAAAATTGCTGCCATCGCACAATAACCGTAAATTATAATTGATATGGAGCCATAGATACTTTTCCATGACATTCAGATACGAGAATGTCAGGCGGCTATCCACCGAAGCGACAGGATTGAACGCTTGCCGATGTGAATGTGTGGTCGTGTGGGTATCTGGGTCAGTGGCAATGTGATGTCTAGCTCAGCGGCCAACGCCACCCCTTGCGAGACGAGGCACATCCATTAAGTCTTGATCCAAATATCCTGGCGAGGATGCCACACCAACGCCAGCCACAGCACACAAGTAACAGTTGCGCCGGGCCAGAGCCATATCTGGCCGGCAAGTGGTGCGGCGGGAAGAGTTAGAGAAAGGAGGTGTGGCATGAAGGACGAAAGGAAGGATATCTTTTGTGTCGCAGAGCATCTCTCATATGTATTCTTAATGCAGTGACGGTTGGCTGGAGGATAGTCGACTATAATGGTGCAAGGTCTCATCGTTATCTTTGAGCACGAGAACCCCGGTCTTTGAATATCGTCCTTTTTTTGCGCTTTTCACTCGTGTGAGAGTTTTGTTAGTTTCAAAGATAGAATTTCAGGAACTCCGGGCTGCTGTGGGAACACGACGACGATGGAGGTGGTTGTCGATATGAATAACTGTGGCATGTGTACATTGGGCGCTGGTTTTGTCGTTGTTAATGGCACCACCGGGGGGAGCAGGGGACTGCTAATGGTCTGTGGAAAGCAGATGAAAAGGATTCAAAAGACTATTCATCCGTGTATGGTGTTACATTTCTTACTTGGCGACTCCTTGAGGGAGTGACATGGGGTTAGATGTGATAACTACTGACATTGCCAAGGCGTACTAAACGAAACCTTAAGATAAATCCTGCCATGTGTGTGTGTGGAGGGGGGGAGTTTGTCTGATTTATGTGATCCCTAGTAACGATTTATATTTGGTTTCACAATGGATGCGAGGAGATACGACAGAAAGGGGCAAGCAATTGCGGTTTCTGGTGATAGTCGGGGCCGGGGATGGTGTGACTTAGGCCGTCCATTGTATGGACTGAAGTGGGAAGTGATTCAGAGAAAGGTCGTGGTTTTGATCCTTAACTGAAGTCGGGAAACGTGTGTATGTTTAATCGATTCTTTAAAGGATAGCCTGTTCTTTTCATCGAAATAAAGTTTTAGTCAATCTTCGAAATGTTGCTCGCTGTCCTGACATCCCCACCAACTTCACCAAAATGAGGTTTAATTAATTTTAAGCAAATAATTTGTTGCAGAAGGCAACAGTTTAGCCGGAGATGCTCCTGCCATGAACACGTGAAGAGAGCACGGAGTTTTATTTATTGCTTAACCCTGTACCCACACAACGAGCAATGTGATGAGGGCGATGTAAAGTAGGAGGTCCCCTACAAAATTCAGGGTCTTAAATTTTGCGATTTCGAACATAAATTCGAATAAACCACTTTTATGATTTTGATTTGAGAACCATGAAGGCAATGAAAACAGACAGACATTAAATCAAAAAAGGGGCAAGAAGTCCTTTTATTGGGCCATTCCCTGTTTATGGATTTAGTAATGTAAAACACTTAAACAATTGGTCAATTAAATGCCGCATTCAATTCAGGAACAGCCAGGAGAGACTGACAAACTCCAAAAAATGCATGAGAGTCGATCCTAGGAGAACCAATGGGACCCTTAACCTGAAAAAATCTGACCGAAATATATAATGGCGCACTTACTGGCGACTTAGTACGCAACTATCACTTGCAGATAATGAGGCACATCCCCACAGGAAACTGTAGACACTGCAGGCAATGAAAGGAAACTATGGAACGTCTACTGTTAACCCTTATTACTACACACTTACCCTTATTTTACAAACTCTAAGATTAACCTTCTTCGAAACCATAAACTTCATATTAAAACGTGCCACCTCTCTAAGCTCGGTTTACCCTGAATTTTAGATTTCTTAATTAAATTCTTATGTTCGTCGCCGTAGCGTAGTGGGTTAGTGCGTCGATTTAAACTGTAGGTCCCCTCCAAGCGTTAAAGAACAATAGCACGCACAACACGAGTGGTTGCTGAAAAGCTAGGCCCTGGCCTGGAACGGACACACATTTGTGCCGTTTTATCGCATATTCCATTTTTCGATGGGATAATTAATTTAAAAAAAAAGCATGCCCGATGAGTGGAATCTCAGTATCGTTTGCCCGATCCAGAAGAAAGGAGACCCCTTTGACGGCGCCAACTACCGAGGGATAAGTCTCCTGAACATCGCCTACAAGATCTTCTCTGCCGTTTTGTGTACTCGCCTGAAGCCGTTTGTAAATAACCTAATAGGTCCATATCAGTGTGGCTCAGGCCAGGGAAGTCCACCATCGACCAAATCTTCACATTACGGCAGATCCTGGAAAAAACCCAAGAAATGCAGATCGACACCCACCACCTATTCGTCGATTTCAAGGCCGCATATGACAGCGTGCATAGGGACGAGCTATACAACGCCATGTCGAGTTTTGACATTCCTACCAAACTCGTCAGGTTGTGCAGGATGACGATGGAGAACTCTCGCTGCTCCATCAAGGTCGGTAAGGAACTCACAGAGACCTCCAGAGTTAAAAAAGGTATTAGACAAGGCGACGCGCTGTCATGTGATTTCTTTAACCTGGAAAAGATCGTGCAAGACTCACACGCCAACACTACAGGCACGATCTTTCAGAAGTCCGTACAACTGCTAGCATACGCGGATGACATTGACGTGATTGGCAGAACACAGCGAGCCGTCAATGAGGCGTTTGCTGGCATTGAGGCGGAGGCGGCTAAAATGGGTCTAGCGGTGAATGAGGGCAAAACGAAGTATATGCTGTCATCAAGAAAGGACACACAACATCGACGTCTTGGACAGAGCGCCACAATGGGCAGCTATAACTTCGAGGTAGTCAAGGACTTCGTCTACTTCGGCTCGCAAGGGAACAGTACGAACAACACCAGTGCCGAGATCAAACGCAGAGTAACTCTTGCCAACCGCTGTTTCTATGGGCTCAAGAGGCAATTGAGTAGTATAGCCATCTCTCGAAGGACCAAGCTGACTTTATACAAGACCTCTATCATCCCAGTCGTGCTGTACAGCGCGGAGGCATGGACAATCTCAAAAGCGGATGAGGAAGTCCTTGTCTCTTCGAGAGAAAAGCTCTGCGTGCGATCTTTGGTGCTGTTTGCGTTGACGGGGTCTGGAGGAGAACATTCCACCACGAAAGTTTTGGACGCCCGCGGACCTCAACCAATTTGGCGTGCGACTATGGAGACAGCTAGCCATAGACCGTGCTAGCTGGAGAGGTTTGTTGGTTGCGCCAAAATAAGAAGAAGAAGAATTAATTTTAAACCGCCTCGTATACCGAATAGAAATACCTACGAGGATTGGACTACCAGGACATGTCATCTAGAAATGTTATCAAATTTCTCAAATATCCCAGATCAAGGGGCGTGTTAATTCGTGGTCGCAGTGCAATGATACCGACCGACCGATTTAGATCTTAATATATTGTTTGGATCGTGGCGACTGTGGCATTGTAAGTCTGTGCGTCGACTCCCTCGCAATTGAACCTCGGTGCTTAAGTTCGATTCCCGGTTCGACCAAAGTAATTTTCACCCACCTCTTTCCAATCACTGACAATGCTCAAAGGTGGACCTGGGCCTAGCTTCTCAGCAACCACTTGTGTTGTGCGTGCTATTGTTCTTTCACGAGTGGAAGGGACCTACAGTTTAATGCCGACTCCGAACGGCGAAGTTGAGAAGCTTTTTCTAGACAGGAATACTCTTTGAGCATTGTCAGTGGCTCAAAAGAGGCCGAGCCGTGAATTATCAAAGGTGGTAAAATTCGGGTATCGAACCTGGCACGCTCTGCGTAGGAGTCGACGCACTTATCCATTACGGCACGGCGATCCACGCTCAAAGAGTAATAACTGTCCAGAAATGGCTTCTTAAATTTGGCCATTCGGCCGTTCACTCTTCCCCTCGTTAGAGAACAACTCCAGTGGTTACTCTATAACCTAGGTTGTCTGCGCGCTGTTTCGCCACCCATATTATTATTGTTATTATATTGTTTGGATCTTGTCATTATGAAACATACAGCATCATTCAAATGTAATAACCGGACGTTCTGTGTACCAACGAAATGACTCGTCCAGAAAAATGTTTCCAATAAAGTCATGACGGATCGTATTTTGTGATATGTGATCCGATGTTGGCTTGCTCATTCATACCTTCGATTTAAGGCCTCAAATTCGGCTAAAATTTGACTCTAGTGATAAGAATTGACAGTGAATTAATTTTGAAACAACAAATAGACCAATTACACAATCCGAACAAGATGAGCACCCCTATTTCTAATGACTTCTCGTGGATGCCATGACTTTTATCACTTCTCCACATGTGACAATTTTGTTGGAATCTGTCGAGTGAAAAAATTAAAATTAAGACAGGGCTTCAAGGCTTGAGTGAGTAGAATTTTATGAGTGTGTTGAAGCAACTCCGCCATTTTTAGAATACCACAATATTACCTGTGCCGGATCCCGTGCTGGACGTGAAATCCTTCACAGAATGCGTCCATACTGGACACTCCCTAAGTCGAATTGTCACGGGATACCATAATTTGTTCGAGTTAGAGGGAGGTTGACTTAGAGAGAAGCTTTTGTATGGAAAATTGAGGGAAATCCATGCAAAATTTGTTAGAGTTCTTGTTGAGAGAGTTTCGACTTAAGGAGAGTTCACTCTAAGTCGTCCGTGGCAGGGTCAGTCCGTTCTAGTAGCCTCAGATGGAAGATTATGTTGGCCTTACTGCCTGAAGCACAATGCTGTGATGGTCCTACCGTCGAGTAAGACATGGAATTCAGAAAAACTGAACGAAATTCAACACTGTTGCTGTTTGGATCGAATCCACTCGTCAGAACGCATCTTAATCTAATTTAAATAATAATTTGTTCCCGATTAAACATGTTCTTTCTTGAGTCCTTGCTTTCCTCGGACATGTCTATAGTTTTCCTGGAGATCCTCTCTAGCAGAATACCTCCTTCCCTTATCCCAAAAAATCGTCTGCTTGTTCCTCGCTGGTCTCCCTTTCATATAACATTCCCCACGCTACTGTCCTTGTCCTCAATTTAGAAATAGCTCGACATTGCAGTATCACAGATCCAATCGGCTTCTCCACTTTGCTCTCCAGCAAATTAGTCTATGGCAAGGACACCAGTACATCGACCCATGAAGTATCTTCCCACAAATCGATCTGAACAGTAAATCATTTTAATTGCTTTCCTCTCACACACCATGGACACATGCTCTCGTCTTAACCTCAAAACAATCAGGTCAGTTTCCCACGTCGTTTATCTTCCGTGTCTTCTCCTGGGAACCTAATAAAGCTTTATGGTGCTCCCCCTCGAATTAGACTTAATTAATTGCAAAAAGGCACAGGTGCCCTACAACCCTCTTTAAATTCGAAATAAAAAAGTTTGTCTCTCACTCGGCACACAACGTGAACACCATTTAACTGCCGCACACTTACCACCTTCAATTGTTGTGTTTAAACGATTCCCCGCAGTCATGTCGCCATTGCCCGCCCCCTCATCTGCTGCAAAACCCAGCCCAATGATTTATAGTTCGGAACGGCTCCCAAACCCACACATGAGACCACCGCCAACCGCCGCCGAGGTGGAATAGAATTCCAATCGGATGTTGTGTCATAAGTTTGCCGAAATGTTGAATTTATTTGTTTCAGTTGAAATGCAATTTTTTATCGCCTCTACCGTGCCAATGAATAAATTTCCATTGTGACACTGTGGCCGACAGGCGGGCTTGAGCGCCAGCGTCCAGCGTTCAATTAAATATTTGCCCACCCCATCGGCCAGACACTGTAATCCTCCTTGCTGCACACGGGATGGGATTACATTTTTTTTACAGATACTTTTAAAGAGTTCTCCTTCGTTTTTTTTTGCACTAATTTTATTCACTTTTATCCATTCACAGTTTAACCCATCAAAGAGTTGCACTGAAAGAAATTAGACTGCAAGAGGAGGAGGGTGCCCCTTTCACAGCGATCCGTGAAGCCTCGCTACTAAAAGAACTGAAACACTCAAATATTGTTACATTACACGATATTGTACATACAAGAGAAACGTTAACCTTTGTTTTTGAATATGTTGTGAGTATGCTGGAAGCGAGCCTGCAGTCGCAGTCGCCATCGAACGATATTGAAATTTAATTAAATGTTCTTTTAACTCTTTGTTGCAGAATACGGATTTATCGCAATATATGGAGAAACACCCGGGTGGCCTGGATCATCGTAATGTGCGTCTGTTTCTGTTTCAATTGCTGCGCGGTCTGTCGTATTGCCACAAGCGACGGGTACTGCATCGCGATGTGAAGCCGCAGAATTTACTCATAAGCGATGCTGGTGAATTGAAACTTGCCGATTTCGGTTTGGCAAGAGCTAAAAGTGTTCCAAGCCATACATATTCACACGAAGTGGTTACGTTATGGTACCGTCCACCAGGTGAGTTCATACATTGTTCACTGAATGAAAGTTACTCGTGTGTCCCTTTTGTCTTTTTTTTTTTTCCTCAGAGGCTTTACAGTGAATACGGCGTTGCAATGAGATATGCACAACATTTGCCCGAGCCAAGGACGAATCCAATGAATGTTGGAAACTGTGTTTGTTTTTCCACACTGGATGTACTTAACAGATGCGACTCACCGCATGGTTTCGACTCTAATTAGATGATCAAATGATTCAAATGGCTGCACATGACACACTCTAATAGACCTAGAGGAGTTCTGCGCACAGCTGAAATTAACAAATGAATAAGTAACCCTCCATCCGTTGCATCCTTCCACACACCTCACTAAATGTTACAGACCACTGTACGTGTGTAAACACTGAAATTCGTGCTGCAACGCACTCGTCACTGCACAACAGTGCAATTTCCCATTCGGAATTGCACCTACACACCAAAGCCAGCATCCTGTCGATGTGCATTTGAATTTGAAACGGAAAACATGGATTTTTCGACGACAGGCGGCATTAATTAGCAAAACGTTGTGCGGAGAGCGGGAAGTTCATGAAAAACTGATCCAGTTTCGACAAACACACGAGTGAATGTGTGTTGTTTCTGGGATTAGCACGATTCAGAGGAGACACACGAGAGACTGCACATTCGTCCTCATTGCAGCCGCTGGTGATGATTTATAAGTTCAGTTGGAATTCAAAGAGGAGGCGTGCTGTTGATGTTCCCACGATGGTGACGTCAAGTTTTTCTCTCTTGTGTGCATCGGGAATCGGAAGTGAATGGAAAGAGGACTGATCCATAAATTCAGAAAAGACTGTTTGCTACACTTTGGGCTGTCAAGTTCATTAACTACTTCATGTCGCTTACTGCAACAGATATGCTTGCTAGATTATGGTCTTCGCAAAAGACCTTCCATTCAACACAGAGGCGGTCAAATCAACGTCCATAGAGATGAGATAAGTCTTTGTACGTGTGGGAAACCATCCGAATTAAAAAGCATTGGCGCAAGTAAAGGCCGAAATGCCAATCATTATAAGCGATGGTAAACCTAAGCCTATGTCAGAATTGAACCAGAAGCAGTGTCAAATTTCTCTTGGAAATTTAACCAAAATTTCAATGCCAGCTGACATGAGCGCTGGTAGAAATTCATTTCGTTCCCATTTAAAGAAACACAATTGAACGAAACTTAACGAAAGTCAATTCATTAACAATGTGTCAATTCTGTGTTAATTCGACCGACTGCTTAAATAGACGAATGGTTGAGCCCTTAAACAAACACAGTGGATTCCTCTTTATCGGGACAGCCGCTTAAGAGATACAAATGAAAAAGAACGGAAACTAACTTCGCCTTTCTCTTCGTTCTGCGCTCACATCGAATTATTGGGACAGCCGCATGAACACCAAAATTTACCCTGATGTGTTCCAAGAAAGCGGAATCCACTGTATATACGATTGCAAGAAGGCAATAGGATGCATGGTCCACTGGCTATTAAAATGAGTATTCAGATCCATAGCTGTCCATTGAGTTGCCCCTTGGTGGACTGCCTTGATAAGGACATCCACGGCAAACTACTTGATCTCGTGCAACGGATGGCCTGCGTATGTATCAGCGGAGGGTTAGGGCCAATCCCGACCACAGTTTTGAAGACACTCATCAATCTTCAAGCGATAAACATAATCAGCAGACATAGAACGGGCAGTACGGTTATCTGATTCAAATCGTTGCTCCCTTCGGGACAGTCTTCTGTGCTTGATGAATTAAGTTCCGTACCAGAGACACACACAGCATTTCTTCTGAACAAACGCAGTGTGACCACCAGACTCTGAATGGTGCTCTTGGATCGTTGATGCATTTGGATCGTTGATGGGTGAAAGCGTGGCGCAGGCGCGTGCGCGTGCGTCTTCTGTAAGGATCTTACTAACCAATTATCATTTCGAATACCGAATCGTTACATTAGCGTCTTTCAAGCAGAAATTAACGCGATAAAGGACCGTTGGATAAACAACAATGTTCAAGTTCATTATCGCCATATCAAGTTCACATATCTATCCTATCTCTCAACGAGCCATTCGTTTGAATAGCCAGGCGGCTATAAAACTTCTCTGAATTGCCGCCTATCTCTCAACGAGGTGCCCAAGTATTTTAGCATCCAACTTATGTCGGTGCCGAGTCATTACGAAGCGGGCAAACTCGCTAGAAATGGCACTTATACAATATTCATTCTCCATAGATGCGTTTCGCTGCTGTGAATCATCGCTTGATGCTTGAAGCTCTTGGTCACACAAATCGTGGATGGTCTACTGGCCCAACATGCCACGAAACAAGTGTGGCTTACTTATCTGAGACGATCACACAGCGTGCGTAGGCCGAATTTCAGAACTCTTTCAGTCTTCATCACTCAGCACTTCCGTGTCTTTGGAACTCACGCCTGAAGAAGGGGTCACTCTGGCCTAAGTGTGACTTGCGTCTAGGCGAGTCAGTCACTCTTACCTAACCTAGCCAAATATATTCATACGCATAATTGCTTAAAATTGTTTGTCAGGATCAGCCACAATCGTTGTTGTATGGTCCTAGTGCACTTGTAATCTATACTGTCTATACTAATATTATAAAGCTGAGTTTGTTTGTAAGCACTAACCTCATGAACTATTGGATTACATTGAAAAATTCTTTTTGTGCTGGATGGTTTATTTGTCGTGGAAGGCTATAGGCTTTATATCATCACGCTGTGACCTATAAGAGCGAAGCCTCAATAAAAAATGTTGCAAAATTGTGAACAAATTATTCCCTTTTCAGAGCTTCCGTTGCGTGTGCTGCATAAACGGCTTAAGTTCAGCAAAATTATGTGGACTTGTTCTTTATTAAATTCTCTAAAAAGAGTCCGTGGCAGGACATGTCTAGCTTTTAAGAGTGAGTCACTATAACATTTAATTTGTTCAAAAATTATACTATTTATCCAACCGCGACAACTGATATTCACGCCGAATAAGTCGCTGGGAGAAGTTAGTAATAATAATATGAGTGGCGCTACAGCCCGTAGAGAGACTGACTGGGCCTTAGCTTCTCAGCAACCACTCGTGTTGTGTGTTATTATTCTCGTATGAGTGGAGTTTAATGCTGCATCCGAACACTCAATTTTTGAGAAGCTTTTCCCAGACAGTGACTCGAAAGATGTGGGGTCTTGAAAAATATTTTGGTCGTGCCGGGAATTGATGCATCGAACTCCAAGTGCGTAGGAGTCGACGCAAAGAGTCACAGCTCCACCGGCTCCCGCACCTAGTGCACTTACACTCTTCTTCTTTATTTGTGGACCTGGGCCTCAACCAACAACCCTCTCCAGCTAGCACGGTCCAGTAGATTTTCCAGTGTTTGGAGTATGACATGGTTACAATGACCATGAAGTCGAACTCATGACATCCTCGCGAAGTTTTTTTATTTCTTCGTCCACGACTGTAGATAGTGCCTGCCGTGGTTACTACAGCCAACCGGTCCATAGAAACAGACTGAAAAATCTGTTAGTTGCCAAAGGACAAAAATTGAACCACATTCTTCCCACCGTTTACTGGTCATTCTGAATATCTCTCCCAAACTGACTCGATTTTGTATCACCCCCATTGAGGGTATTAAGCAGGCATTTCAATCATTTCAGTCAGTCATTGATGAGCCTTTTTATCTAAAGCTTCCCGGATTCCATTTAATTTCGACTTTGCGACGGTAATTTATACACTTGCTCCATTTTAATGCAAAAGTATTCGAATTCATACTAAATTTAGTGTCAGCCAACAAGAAGTGTAATGTTGGACTAGTAGAAAAAGGCAGCATTTTTAGAATAAGTTGTGCAATCTTTGTTGTAATTAACAGCTTTTCCTGAGGTTTGTGTACAATATGCCACATTCACATCTCCTTGTGGCGCCCTGCTGAATAAATATAAATTACAGGAAAAAACGGCCATCCAGCGTTTTGAAAACGCTACACATCATTCAAACAACACATTTCAAACATCTTCTTCTTCATTTGGCCCTACAGTCCGGGGTGGACCTGGGCCTCAACCAACAAGCCTCTCCAGCTAGCACGGTCTCTGGCTAGCTGTCTCCAGTGTCGCACGCCAAGTTGGTTGAGGTCCTTCTCCACCTGGGTGCGCCACCTTAAACGCGGGCGTCCTCTGTTGCGTTGTCCGACGGGTTCGGAGTCGAAGACTTTTCGGGCCGGAGCTGAGTTGTCCACACGCTCTACATGGCCTAGCCATCTTAGACGTTGAATTCGAAGACGCCTGACTAGACTCATGTCGCTGTACAGCCCGTACAAATCGTGGTGGAATCTTCTCCTCCAGAAACCGTCAACGCAAACAGGACCAAAGATCGCACGTAGAGCTTTTCTCTCGAAGAGACAAGGACTTCCTCATCCGCTTTTGAGATGGTCCATGCCTCCGCGCTGTACAGCAGGACTGGGATGATAGAGGTCTTGTATAAAGTCAGCTTGGTCCTTCGAGAGATGGCTATACTACTCAATTGCCTCTTGAGCCCATAGAAACAGCGGTTGGTGAGACTTACTCTGCGTTTATTCTCGGCACTGTTCCCTTGTGAGCCGAAGTAGACGAAGTCCTTGACTACCTCGAAGTTATAGCTGCCTAGTCGTCGATGTTGTGAGTCCTTTCTTGATGACAGCACATACTTCGTTCATTGCTAGACCCATTTTAGCCGCTTCCGCCTCATTGCGAGCAAACGCTTCATTGACGGCTCGCTGTGTTCGACCAATCACGTCAATGTCATCCGCGTATGCTAGCAATTGTACGGACTTCTGGAAGATCGTGCCTGTAGTGTTGGCGTGTGAGTCTTGCACGATCTTTTCCAGGTTAAAGAAATCACATGACAGCGCGTCGCCTTGTCTAAAACCTTTTTTGACATTGAAGGTCTCTGTGAGTTCGTTACCGACCTTGATGGAGTAGCGAGAATTCTCCATCGACATCCTGCACAACCTGATGAACTTGGCAGGAATATCAAAATTAGACATGGCGTCGTATATATATATAGCTCGTCCATATGCAGCCTTGAAATCGACAAAAAGGTGTGGTGGTGTCAATTTGCATTTCCTGGGTCTTTTCAAGGATCTGCCAAAGTGTGAAAATCTGCTCGATGGGGGACGTCCCTGGTCTGAAGTCGTTATTTATAAACGGCTTCAGGCGAGTACACAAAACGGCAGAGAAGATGTTGTAAGCGATGTTCAGGAGACTTATCCCTCTATAGTTGGCGCGGTCAAAGGGGTCTCCTTTCTTGTGGATCGGGCAAACGATACTGAGATTCCACTCATCGGGCATGCTCTCCTCCGACCATATCTTACAGATGAGCTGGTGCATGCGCCCAACCAGATCATCTCCAGCTGCCTTAAATATTTCAGCGGACAGGCCGTCCGCACCGGCAGCTTTGTTAGACTTCAGTCCTGATATTGCTATCGTGACCTCGTCTAAGTCGAGGGGACGGAATTCTCGTCCATATTGAGTGGGACATTCTGCCTGACAGCGGTATTGGTCTCATCATCGCCGTTTAGTCTGCAGAAATGGTCCTAGTGCACTGAAAGCCACGATAGTAACCCAGAAGCCACAAGAACCAAGAGATAAATCGATACAAACAAAAGTCACCAGTGGATACTTCGTCTGTCTAAGATTGTGAGGTAAAGTGAAACTCCTCTTTACGGACACCTCTCTATAAAGGACACCTCTCACTATGGACAATTTGTTACGGTCCCGGCAAGAAGGTATTCGCGTATTCCAACCCCTTTAAAACGAACACATCTTCATAACAGACAGTCATGATGGTACTGCGGATGTCCGCTGTAGAGAAGTTCCTCCGTATAAAGAATAGAGATCAGGAGTTATAAAAACTCCAATGAGAAGGCAATCTCAAATAGATTGCATCAAAGCATAAAAAACTTTTATTCGAAACCGCAGCGAGCTTAATGTCGACGATCCGATGTCACATGAATGCCGAAGGAATCCTAAAGCACAAACATTGGTTCCCGTCTACTAGGAGGCCCGTAGAATACACCGACTTTCCACATTCACTAATGACAGCATTGAAAACAGTCCATTCGGCAATCGCGACCATCTCTCCGTCGAGAGACTCGAAATCATTCTGAATGATGACGGTTATAACAATAAAACGTGACCTACTTCAAGGCAATAAAGATACCATATGTGAAGCATTTACGACCCGTTCCGGCGAAAATTTACGAGGTAGCCTCCTTCGACAGCGCCATTCGTAGGTCCACATTGATTGCATCAACTCACGGCCGTGTTTTGCCATCTCCGCTTCCAGCCCGAGGAACAGAAAAATATCAGAATCAGAACCTCATCAAATTGCCATTATAACCGAGAGCGATACACGCTTTATATCCACCACTCAAAGTGTGCATGCAGAGAGCTTTGTGATTGGCTTAACTTACTTCGGATGTCGGAGAAATGAACTCAGTTCAGTCGGAGAACGTCTTGGACTGAGTGAGATAATCCCCTTACTTAAGTCCCGTTCAGACATTCAGAATTAATCATTGTGACAAACGATGCGTGAGAGGGAATCGCTCCAGATTGGTAACAGCAAACAAATAAACCAATTCATTCTGGAGGCCAAGTGTCGCCGTTAACCAATTTTCTCTTCTTATGGTCTTGCATAATGGCTTCGTAATTTATTGAATTACGCCACCCAACCGGCCGCAACAATCCACAAATCCTTGTTAAGAAATATGCCGGCTCCAGAAAGAAATGCTTTCACCATGCGACCAACGTGGGAGCACACGTTCCATCCGTACACTCATTTGTTCACTGTCCACTGAATTTATGGCAACAATTATTGTTGACTACACCGATGATGTTGTCGTCGTCGTCGTCCACACGAACGAGACAATCTCGTATACACAAAATGGAAACCCTTTTAAATCCGATTGTGGATGCTATAAATTCCCTATATCTCACCCGCAAATAATGGACTCACTGAGAGGACACAAAGGAACCAGGTCTCCGGGCTTGGGTAACGTTCTCAAGCTTAAGTGGTTTCGCTGAATATTTTCGAAGGATACTCCTAACAACGGAGCGGCTCTCACTCACTCCCCCCTGTGTCTGTCTCGCTTGCTGGTGCATTGATGGGGAATAGTTTCCCTCAACTTTGTGAGGAGGGGACGGACCTTTTTCTTATGGTAATCTGAGTGATTTATTCCATCAGTCTTGTAAAACTTCAAAAGTGGTTTCGTGTATCTTTCCATTGCCGTGGTAATTAATTCAATTAGCAGCAGTCAGTGGTCCTGGTGGTGGTGATTGCACAAAGAGGAGAGCACTGGCATTAATTAACTGTTGAATTCTGATTAACCAGCGGGAGGAGGAGGAGGTCTGAAAGAGGACCACCAACAGCGAAAAGAACTCAAATTGTCTGAAAAGTTTTTCGGGAAAAACACTACGATAGGGGGAAGCTTTTTTGCATTCTTGAACAAAGATTAAATTCAAACATTTTGTCCGGACGAGAATTTTGTTTTCATTCATAACTCGGCGGTGGCTTCAATCCAATCCCGCGACATTCCGAGGGTTTTTCTTCTTTCTCGCGTCGCCTCTTGCAGATTTGAATAATCCTCGAAGGCAGTTGTTTATACGTTCCTAAAGTTGAGTCTTGTAGTCTTTGTGTAAATCATCGCAAGAAGTAGTGAGAATAATAATTCACGACGCGCTCGACTGAAATGAGGACATCGAGACTGCCGTCGTGGTGTGCAAAGCCAGTGGATCTGCAAGGAAAGTATGTCTCATTCCTCCCGTTCCTCCTCTCGATGTTTTAATCTCGGGGATTTACACACAGAAAAAAGAGAAGGGAAAAAACAAGAACAAACCCGAAGACCCGAAGAGGAGGCGAACATAAGAAGATAATGAGGAATGTCAAGGAGATTGGGTTATTGTTGTGAAAAGTTCAATTCATCTTGCTGATTTTAATGATGATAGTGGCTGTGGTGTCGTGTGGTTTTTTTTTTTTGCTTCGCAGAGTTTTTCGCTGCAGTGACATCATGACTTGTTCGTGGTTGCTTGTGTTTGTTGGGTTATTTCCTTAATGAGCATCTTTAGAGAAGTTCTTTCCTGTTCTGAGTGATTGCTGAGATAAATTAATTTTAAAACCGAATATTTGCGACAGGGAATGGTGAGTAAAGTTTGAGAGATCTAACATGGACGGCGTCTGTAATTTAAGGGTCTCTGGTAGTAAGAGTATAAATAATGAACCCAGTCTTTGCTTCAAGTCGGTCTTGACAATCTAAAGTGTCATTCATATGAGCAGCGAATTGGGAACGCGAACTTCCAGAAACATCCAATTACCCGCAAATATAAACAGAAAGCTATACTTCTTGATATGCAAAAAGATGCGGATTGAATTATTGAGCTTTTTTGATCGACTAAAATCTAAACAATAATAAGTTTAGGTATCCTTACTAACGATTTTCAGAAAACGAATCACTAATTCTCTCTGTGAACTGCCGAGTTCGCAATACACAAGAGAAGCAAACGCGATCCACAAACTCACGACCAAAAAATTTGCGATGAAGTGTCTGTTTCCTTGAATTGCACCCATTTCTCTCTGCGAATGAGAAAACTCCATATCAGAAATGAAGTATTACAGAGAGGCCCGACTTCTATCTCTCTTGCCCCTTAACATTTTGACAACTGTTTTTTTTTTATCGTTTTCTCAAACCAAATTGACCAATCAAAGAACGCCATTAACGTTATTTCTTGAATAACCGTAAAAAATTCATGAATATCTGTCAAAAAAGCACTCACATTCGTCGATAGACTAGAGGGCAATCAGCTGTGAAGTCGGCTGTCTCAGTAATACTTCATTTCTGCTCCACATGAATGAAGTGTCACAGTTTACGAAGTTTTGGATTCGTAGTGAGCTCATATGAATGACCCTTAAGTCTTACATAAGCAAACACCGAAATGTGGACTGTTTTGAAAATGTGGACTGTGGATTCTGTTCAGTTGTATCCACCCACGACACAGTGTACACTGGACTTCAGTCGGGAGTGAATTTGGGCACCATGTATTTACAGATCGCGGACGGGATCCTTTGTGAGTCGTGTCCAGTGGTCATCCAGTAGTGTTGGTCAACTACAGTCTAACTTCGACTTCTACACAGACACTGCAGCCTTTAACGGTTTTCTCAAAGTGTCGTTGAAGTGAAGAATTCATTCGGGAATCCTTTGATCGCTTGAAAGAAAAAGGAATGCAACAAGTCACAACTCACGACACTCATATGTGCTCTGAAGTTCAGCTCACACTACTGTGGCTATTAAAGTATAGACGGCAGCTATTTCTTGCGAATATTGGTAATCTTGATGATTGCTGCTAAAGCACATCTGACGTTTTACTCGTAACTGTAAATAATCGCTGAAATCGCAAAAATCAAATACGAAAACCGAAAAGCTGAAAAGAAACTAAAGGTCCACTCCAATCCAATCTTTCTTAACAGAATTTACAAATTGCAAAGCTGAAAAGAATTAAAATTACAATCCATATTATGCATGCTTATGTTCTTTCATGAGTTCAGGACTCTATGAGGAGTCCAAGGTTGTCCAGTTACACTCACTGAGCATTGTCAGTCCTTAGAGAGGTGACGCCGTGAAATATGCAAGCTGCCCGCTTCGGAAATTGAAACCAGAATCCTGACGCAAGAGTCGACGTACATGTTGGCTTTGCTACGGCGCGGCGCGAGTTCAGACTTAACTCAACCTCAGAGACTTAAAGTGGGTTAAGTATGGTCTGTGGGTCGCCGTGGCGTAGTGGGTAAGACTCCTACGCAGAGGGTGCCAGGTTCGATACCCGAATTTACCACTTCACGGCTCCACCTCTTTCGAGTCACTGACATTGCTCAAAGAGTATTCTCAACTTCGCCGTTCGCTTCTCAACTTCGCCATTCCTAGTCGGCATTAAACTGTAGGTCTCTTCCACTCGTGAAAGAACAAGCACGCACAACACGAGTGGTTACTGAGAAGCTAGGCCCAGATCCGCCTCGGACTGTAGCGCCACCCATATTATTAAACCTGGTCACTAGAATTGTTATTTTTCCTTGTGGTGCGCTATTGTCCAGAGTAGACCTGTGTCTCATTCAACAAGCCTGTCGAGCTTTATAACACGTGATAAAAAGACAACAGACACATTTTCACAGTTTAGCAAATCCTACAAGCCGAACATGAAGCCTGCAGTTATCACATCTTGACCAATCTCAAAACCGCCAATGACAAAAATGCATGTCAAGGTCCAAATCAGAATTCAAGGCACATGCTTAATGCACTGTGTTATTCGATTCAATCACTTCCGAGTCGTGCAGTTTATTTCGGTTAGGTGATGAGCAGCGAGAGTTCTCCATCGTCATCCTGCACAACCTGACGAGTTTGGTAGGAATGTCAAAACTCGACATGGCTCGTCCCTATGGACGCTGTCATATGCGGCCTTGAAATCGACGAATAGGTGGTGGGTGTCGATCTGCATTTCTTGGGTGTCCAGGTGGAGAAGGACCT
Organism: Eristalis intricaria; assembly: GCA_964034865.1. Taxonomy (NCBI): domain Eukaryota; kingdom Metazoa; phylum Arthropoda; class Insecta; order Diptera; family Syrphidae; genus Eristalis; species Eristalis intricaria. The sequence continues at coordinate 64,623,999 of OZ035875.1, forward strand.
CAATCAGCAATCAACCTCAGTGTGCGCAGTTGGAGACAGCTGGCAAGAGATCGTGCCGGCTGGAGAGGCTTACTGGTTGAGGCCTAGGTCCACCCCGGAGTGTAGCGCCACCTGAAGAAGAAGAAGATGAGCTTTTGTATGATTTCTTCAATCTGTGACTGGAAAAGTTAGTGAGGCCAAAATACTAAAACTAACATCATCACTCGAATTTCATAAAAACCAATGAATACCTACGCCGAATTGACAATGTCACGGCATTGGTTTTAAGACCCACCTCCACATTTATTGACTTAATTTTTAACTGACATTTGTTGACTATCTTTCCCACTTCGACGATATCGCTAAATATGCGAAAGTAAGTCTAACAAAAAAAACCAGCGACGTGTTTAGGATGACCGACGGTTCTCTGGTCTTCGCTCATGTTTGAGGATAACACACATTTCCAAAATGACGTTGTAGAAGCCCTCACGACGAATGTAGAACAGGGAAAATTAACTGCTTTCGAGATAAATGATGGCAAAGTGAACCGTATGCGGTAACTATCCATCGCTCTTCACTTGGGACTCAAAGTCTCGTTCGACAGATACCTAAGCTATCTGTCGAAACGTGAACTAAGCACTACAAATCGAGGTCCCAGGAAGACCCGGCACACAAAGGACATCGGCACCAATTTGTGTGTTCGATTGTCCAAGCAATTTGGATCAAAACTTCTCCTTACCAAGACCCAAACTATGCTTTAAAAGCTTCAATTATGTCAGCCCTACTGTATGAAGCAGTTTTAAAGAGATGCCTGATTTCCTCGAAAGAACGAACTCTGAGCTGCATAAAGATGTGGATGTGTACGGAAGGCAGAAGTCCGTCGACTTTTCTGTCTCAGCTTCGTCGAGTCCACGATCACCAATGCGCCAGCGAAGAGTGGCTCTTCCAATTTGAGTCTCATCATTCGAGAGCTATGAAGGTCAAACCCTTCGACATAAAGTCCAAGTGATTGCGAGCTCAAGACAACTTTCTCATGGTGACGGAAAGCAGCGTGACCTTCAATGATCATTCAGTCTAAGCATCGTACTCCTTATGAATCGCTGGCCTCAGTTTAACAGAATCCCTTCCAATCATATGCTTCACAGACTCCTTAAAGAATCCCACGTTAAAAATCGTAATTTTTTCTCAATTTAGAAGCGATTAATGAACAAAGGATGGATGGATCATGGTCTCATGGTCGAACTCAGGCTCCTTCAGTCCCTCGGGAAAATCAATTTTCCCACCTCTCATAATAAAACGCAATCCCAGCAAACTTTCCAACGTCGTAAAATTGCTTTTTAATTAATTGCTTACAATCGTTCTCAAGCAATTAAACTAATGTCTTTGAAACCATCTCGCTCCCCAACTCACCCCTCGGTCGCCAGAGCAATACCCATGACAGAGGATACACCACCGCCATCCCTATCCATCTTAATCCCCATTTTCTACAAGAACTCTATAAACACAATCTCCAACATTTACAAATATAAACCCCTGGCGAAGTAAACATCATCAACTCTCTGGCAAAACGTTCGTCGCCATCGCTCGCCCGCTCGTTCGTTCGGTTGGCTCGTTCGGTTCCACCTCTTCCATTTCTGCATCCTTTTTGCAAGATTATCTCACATTTATTACCTAACTTGCAGCAGCAATGAAATTACGTCACGTTCCTTTCTACGTAAGCCAACACATACTAATAGCCATGGCCCACCAGCCCTACCGGAGCACGAGCAGCAAAGGCAAAAAAACGGAAGAAAAAAAGTAGAAAACGTATGACTTAGTTACAAACAACCTCCAACCCTTTGTGGATGGGAAATATTTTGCTGCAATTTGCACGGGACACGTACATTATCTCCCTGCCGCTCCACTCGGTTCAGCCGCTCGCTCCACCGGTGTGCACATACAAACACTTCTTCCCTCTCCGAGGATTAAAAAGCTTTTAAATTCATTAAGTAATAAATCGATGAGATGCCAGTATCCCCACACACCACCAGAGTTGCAGGGAACGCAAAAAAGCATCCACCCACGTCAGCGGGCGATGGATTTGGGTATGTATGTATCGCCCGAGTGGTGAGCACGAAGATTGAATCCAATTCAGTAAATGTGAAATTCGGGCTAACAAAAGGGTATTCCATCTTCCTTACCGGGAGCGTTTTTATGGGCAGTTTTTTTTTTTGTTTTTTTTGTTCTGCTTCATCTTCCGTGGGTGTTGGTGTGGTGTATCTCTTGGATTACATAAAGCGATGAAAACCTTTTCGAGATGTACAAACTCGGATTTAAAAGATATCCACGCCCACCCACAACTCAAGAGAATGAAGAGGGGGCGGATGAATATTGTTTATCTGCGTGGGAGAGCTGGAGTGGATCGGGGGATTTGCGAAACTGTGACCTAATTCACACGCCGCGTGACACAGGGAAATGCTGTTGTCTGGTGGCGTTATAAAAGTTGATAAGCAGGTGGGTTATTTTGCCGTCCTGGGGTCAGTCGTTGATGATAAGCGGATTTATATAAGCTGAGCAAAGTTAAATCCAAGCGGACAAGACTTTTAATCCTGCACATTGTATCGAGTTGACTCATCCTGCAAATTGAAATTAATCCCTTTCCAAGCGATGGGGGTGAAGTGCTGACAAGAAATGCTGTGAACACGTTTGTGTACTCTGTGAGCTTTCCGGTGGCATGCTTTTTCACTGGACAATTTTCTCATTTGCTATTGTACTGAGACGGATCCGTGACAGTGATTGTCGCTACTAAGTGGTTTGAAGGGATACAGGGCGCCTCTTTATTTATTCATTCATTCGATTAAGTGTCTGTTTTGTGGACAGTATTTTTTAGAAGTTTGCTTTTTAGGAGCCAGCAAAAATTAACGCATTGATGTCAAAAGTGGACGAAAAGTAGCCGGAAACATTCATTTTAAAAGTGGTTTTTCATTAGCGACGGTAATTTACGAAGAGAGCAATTCACTTCGCTTCCACCCAAGTACGCAAAAGCTAAGGAAACTTGACGAAACTCAACAAAGCAGGAATTATGGTCACATTGTATCAATTAATTGTATCTCGCTGGCTTAATATTGCTTAAGTTGACTTACGTACATTATGGTTTGGGCCCTTAACACATTGGCTGTCATATATGATAGCCACCTATAATTTTATTCGATTCTTAGGCTTGTAAAATGTTGGCTCTTACGTACAATTCTGGTATTGAGCGATTTTGCCTGACACCTCACGGTAGTATGAATGTTTGTGTTTTGAACGATAGTCATGACACTAGCTCATAGTGTGGTACCATGGCTATAATTTTTAGATGGAGAGGACTAAATTCATCCTCGATGCGTTGCAAATATGTTTATGTGATGTCTATCTTTTTAGTTTTTTTGTGATCAAAAGTATAATTAACAAAATTGTTTGTCCTGTCACCTCATGAAATTGTCTCAAATTTTACTTGGCAGCACTGTTCGCAGTGACAGCCACCTTGACAGTTGACAGAGAGTGTGTTATCTTTATAGAATGTATGGCAATTTTAACTGAAAGAGACTTACAAATAAAACCAAGTAAATCGTGCGAACCCACGTTGAATTGTCTTGAGTCAAGGTTCAGCTCGCGAAGCTTATTACGCGTTTCTTATCTGGGTCTAGGCCGATTTTTAGATAGCTACATGGCCACAGCTTTTTTTTCGTTATCCAATCGAAAGGCCTTGACTCTCCAATTTACTTATCAGCCATCGACCCATGGAGGCTGCATGTCTGAGCTATAGATGCATTGAATGCTGCTTCCAGTCATGAAGACCAACCTGTATTGCGTATGCCATAACCTGATCTTCATACCACAGATCCGGCCTTTCTCTCCTTCTCGAACCAGGAGTCTCGGATTCAAACGCAATCAATTACGACGCAATCAATTTATTTACTGGGTTATTTGACATCTGCCAAAGTACCTGCCTTTTACCTATGATAACATGGAGAACTGCTTGAATAATAAACCGGAGACCGTTTTACATGAAAAATCAGTCATTCATCCCTAATCTTCCGTACGAACAGGCATTTTAATTCATTGACTCCCAACTTGGTCCACGTGGGGTTTAATTTGAACTCAAATCTTAACAGCTGCATCAATTAACACTGAAGGGTTGACTCGATTTTTTCAAGCTCAGCCCACAAATGTTCAATGGGGTTGATGACGGGTGACTGTGGAGGCGTTTTGAGCTGCGAGCGAGCATTGAAAAGCAGCCATATTTTGACATTGTGAGCAGTGTGCTTTGGGTCGTTGTCTTGTTGAAAGACATAATTTGACCCTAGACCCATTTTAGTAGCGCTTTGCTGCAAATTTCTTTTTAGGATGTCGAGGTGGTCATATTGGTTCATTCTATAGTCAATGAACTCCATTTGACCAATCCCCTGCGGAGACATACACCCCCACATCATGATATTACCACCGCCATGTGTTTCCGTCGCTTGAAGATTAGCTTCATTCAGCTCAGTATTTGGTTTTCGCCAAACCCTTTGCCGCCCGTCATTGCCAAACAAGTTAAACTTGCTTTCGTCACTAAAAATAACGGTGTTCCAAGTCTAGAGTCTTGTTAATATACTCATTGGCGAACGCGAGAGTTTTTTTCTTTGTTAACTTTGGAAATAAAGGGTTTGCGACGTGCAACTTTACCGTTAAAATTGTTTGACCTTAAAGTCCGCCTTACTGTTTCGACAGAGAGTTGTTTTTCAATGATTCCTGACATCTCTGCGGTCATTAATTTTACTGGCGTCTTAGGGTTTTTCTTGATTTTCTTGACAGACAGTCTCATGTGCCTCCTATAATATTTTTTTTCGACCCCTACCTTTCCTTTTTTTCTAAACAAGCCTCATTTCTGAACTTATAGACAACATCCCTAACTACGGTATAGGATCTTCCAACAAGTTCACCAGTCTCTGGGTACGTTTTGCCTTCGCAAACTTACTTTAAAATAACCTTTCGCTCTTCTATAGAAGTTTCCGATTTTTTTCGTTCCATTTTGCTATTTTTCGTTTTTTTCATTTTATTTTCTCAGAACCATCCTCTATCCCTCTGGTTGTTGCCTCGATCACAGCATTCAACAGAATGAGCGGTTATTATAACACAACGCTTGAGTTTGTGCGGATAATTTTGTGTCTGCTTTCCTCTTGCCGTATTCGGAGAAGTCAAAAAAAAAAAAAAGAAAAAACCTTAGGGTTGATTGCATCAGTATGAACCTTGAATATGACAATTGAATTTATAGAGCAGATGTATAGTACAAAAAAACAGTTACTTTTGAAGTTGTACATAGAAAATATTAAATAAATTCGGCTGTAAAGACTCTGTGTGAATAATTTTGTGAGGATGTGTAGGCAGTTTTGCACGTTTTCATTTTTCCTTTTCTTGTGCATTCACCGTTAGGTCTAAATTTGGCATATCATACTTTATTAGAAATCTCGTTCTTATGATCTTGACATCATATTTAACGCTAACAGCCACATTGTAGTTGAAAAATCAGGTTTTTATTTGTAAATTTTTAAGGTTTAAATTTAAAAAAATAATATGTATAAAAATATATAAAAAAAATAAACAAATAGGTACCTAAAGTAAAAATTTGTATTAAGATGTTTCGTTTCCATGATTTTGTGGTTTTTCAAAGGCTTTTTTTCGTCATCGCTCAACACCCCGGCACCCAATAGTAATATTGTTGGCGCTATAGTCCACAGCACACAGTTGCATGTGTAGGCTTTGGCAGAGATTCTGCAGCCACCACACGTGATGTGCTTGCGTGCTTTCGTCGTTAGAAGAAGGGAAGGTTTTATGCCGATTGACGACTCCGAAGAGAAACAATTGCCACCCCAAGCATTATGCACCCCATGTGGTCGGTCTTTCCACGCTTTTATACTCTTGTAAAAAAAAAAGTCATTGAAAGTATCTATATGGGAAGCAACATATCAACTGCAACCTTCATCTTCAGCCAGATATATTTGGAAGACAGGCGGCGTTGTGCTGCGGCTATATGGATGGACTCCTCGATAAATTTCGATTGCTTCCTCCTCGGGACACCCACATTCTAATATCTTAATTCATCTTCGAAAAAAATCTCTTATTTCACTTCCATCAGGTAGGCCAACGCTTGGTAGACCCAGGATTTGGTGGTTGGACCAAGTCCATAAACTCGCCTGGTTATGCTTGGACTTAACTCCGGATACGTTAGAGTCGGTAGCGGAGAATGGAATTGCCTGGAGATCTATCGTGCGTACTTTGAGCCGCGACCACTATAATGGATAATGAGGGCTAATGGATGACGATGATGAAAGAACCTCTCAACCAATATACCTTCTCGATCTTACTGGAATCCTGCTCGTCAGACGTTGGATTGTACTGTATGAATCTTTTCTCATGAATCGGAGACAGACAACCACTGGCTTGTCATAGACCACTGGGCGTAGACTCCTATGATCTAAACGGGGACTTAGAGGCTTTTAGGCTTTTAGTCAAGCTATCTAGATCGAATCACTTTATACAATTCTGGTCAGCCGCCTGTCTCTTGAATGGACGCCAAGGATATTTTTATTCACCTCATGTGATTGCAAACTACGAAGCTGACAAATTCGATGGACATAGTATACCTTTAAACTTCTCTCAAGTGAAGACCTCGACCCGTGCATCTCGCTGCAGCACCAATACATTTTCTAATCCTCGACACGATTAATGACACTAATCGTAGATACTCTGAACGTAGATGCTCCACAAAACAAATCCGACTACTTTGAACTCTACACACTCACATAGCCTAGCCTAATGAGCCTGAGAAAGGCAGCACTGGGGTGTTTTTTTGTAGTTCAAACGGATACTGTACCATTGGCATGAACGCCTTCAAAGTGGGTCTCCCGTAAATCGGTTTCTGTAGGAGTTCCACAGACAAGGAGCAAGCTGAAACGAACACCCACTTCCTCTGCTCCTGTATCACTGTCTGCAATGGAACAGACATCAGCTTTAGAGCTTACTTCTTTCAGAACTTCTTGGGCAAGCTGGACAATACTAGCGTCATCTTAAACCCTTCATCATCTAAAATGCTTTATCAACAACTGATTGTCAGAGTTGTAGCCACATCAGCCTCGTGGTACAATGGCCTAAGTGTGACAGCTCTATGCAGGCAGCTACCTGAACTAAATTAAGTCAAGCCTATCGAGTGGTCCATGCCCCAAACCAAACCACAAGTAATCTTTCAACCAATTCACATCCAAAGCCTAACAGCCGCTTAGGAGATACCACTCTTCAAACAAGATGTTCCCACATCTTCCACGGCTTCAACTGAACACTAAACGATTGATTGCCTGACCCTCTCTAGCTGTATTAAGTTAGTTCACTGAAACTGTCGTGTGAAGTTTTGTGACTTAAGGAAGTTTCTCTTTTCCAAGGACTTTCTTCAAAGTTTTGTCCTTAACGTTACTTTCCCACGGCTAATTCCGTCAGCTCCAAAATGAAGAAAACGCTGTATCACCATTCACCGTGGAACTTTCCGTGAAAATAACCAAAAATAAATTCTCCCGGAAAGTTCACTTTTCCAACTATCGTCACAGGCGACAACAACCATAAGTCAAAAAGCATTTCACCGCCGAACGTTACAAGTATCAACGCGCTAAGCAATGGGAGATTCCATCGAAAACACGCCCCGTCCAGTCCAGGCCGGCATCCTCGTGCAAAACAAACGCGTCCAGTTCCTGTTCACACAGCTGAACATCCGCAACGACAAACTTTTTTAATTTTGTATGCAGGCGGATAGTAAACTTTACAACGAGTGAAAGAGCGTCCTTTAATTTCACAGCGAAAATGATACGGCACAAAAATCAATGGGATTTCATTCAAAAAAGGATACGCCCATGCACAGGAGTGCACCCAGCATCTCCTGCTGGCACAGAGACATCCTCTGCATCGGCCCACTTGGAAGCAGCGATCGAGTAAACTCGTAACCAAATCATCTACTAGCACTCATCGTTTTTATTTGCAAATCATAGAGAAAAATGAAAAGAATACGAATCCCTTTTGGCAACATTATCCGCCACGAAAGCAACAACACAGACTGACTCCTGGTCTGCTCCGCAACGAAGTATCGCAGTCCCACTCAGCCGGAGTTCAAGTCCTCTTAATCCTATTAGATAGCACAACCTGCTGTGTATCATGGTGCCTTTCTAACCGCGTAGTCGAGTTGCCTGCGCGATCCTCCTCTGTTCCTCTGTGCTTTCTTTTTTGTTAATTTATCTCTCTCCCTCGCAATGGCAGTGCTTAGCCTCTAACGACCAACAATTCTTTCATGACCAGCAGGAGAGGAAAAAAAATGTTATTTTCCTGCCTGGCCAACAGTTGGATTCGTAGCGCTCCCCAGACAGCCTAGCCGCCTCCAGATATTTATGAAGAGCAAATGGGCACTGCCGGGATACAGTTGCATTTGTCCATGGTCCCCTTAACCGTTAAATAAAATAAATATATGAATGCGAATGTGTCTGCAATATGCTCTGTGCATCTGTTCACTTATTTCATTATTTTTTTTCCATTTCAGATGTCCTTCTTGGAAGCACCGAGTATTCAACATCGTTGGATATGTGGGGTGTGGGGTGTATATTCGTTGAAATGGTCACAGGGATGCCAACATTCCCCGGAATTCGAGATACGTACGATCAGCTGGATAAGATATTCAAATTGCTTGGCACACCGACAGAGGAGACGTGGCAGGGTGTAACACATTTCCCAGGATATAAACCGCATAAATTAGGTAAAATAAAGCACAGCGAAGCACCGTCAAAACCACTGCTGCATTACTGTGAAACTTAATCTCTTTCACCGCGGAAAAAAAAGGGATTCTTTGAATAACTTCACGTAGTTACACAGTGAAGCATATTTCTCATTTCACATTTCACATTCATGCCCGCTTCTTACTTGTCTTTTATGTTTTTGTTCCTTTTCCTTTGTTGAATCGCAAAAAGTTACCCTTGTGTTTGTTGTGTCTTTGCAGGTTTTTATAGACCGCGTAAATTAGGTCATAGTTTTCCTAGGTTGTACGATATTATTGAGGGTGAGACGATAGCGAATGCCTTCCTGCAATTGAATCCCGAAGAGAGGATAGGAGCTGAGGATGCCCTACTTCATCCGTATTTTGCACAGTTGCCAAAAAAATTATACGAACTACCGGATGGTAAGTCAAACTTTTAAGATTAATTATATGAACTTGTGGCACAAGTTGTGTCTGTAACTCTTTTTATCGATTTATCAAATGGTACACATTGAGAGGCATCTTCATGGCGTTCAATGAACTATGGCTCTTTTTGAAAATAGAGGCGAAGTTTTTAATGAAATTCAAGCACGCGGAGTAACAACCGGATGCCTCCAAATTTTTGAAATGTGGACAAAATTACAAAAACAAGAAGTGCCTCGAAGATACTAAAACTAATTTACTTACGAAAGAAAACAAAAAGAATGGAATTCGATTAGGCATGCGAGCGCTTGGCAAAAAGAACTCGCCAGGTTGCGCTTGGTCATTACCTCCCGATGGCTTGGACTCGATAGCCGAGGATCCATTGGGCAGAGAATCTCTTGTGCTGCTTGGCCTCGCGATCTCTTAAGTGGAACATGAGGGATTTGAAGATGATATGATATTTTTTTTTGTTACTTGGGTTGGTGAACATCTTCGACAAGAACTACCCGACCCGTGTCCACATAGTAGTGTCAGATTTTTACTGACTAAAAACATCCTTCCCCTTTGGTTTGTCTTTACTACAACTAAGTTTCCTTATCTAGTAGCTTACATTTAAGGATATTTTCGCAAGTTGCAGGTAGACGTTCGATTAAATCACCTGCCATGACCATCGTTAGGGTAGTTTATTACTATTGCGCCAAATCGAGCGGTCTCGTTCCTTCGGCGTGCTAACCGTCTCATTTCCAAAGTTTGGAGGATGGCATTGTTACAATGACCACGAAGTCTGATACTTAGCTCTCGAGCGAAGTTAGCTTTTTCTTCGTCGACGGTGTTTATCCCTAGGTCCCTTTGTATATCACAATTCCTGAGATACCAGGGAGCTTTCACAATATCCCGTATAATTTTATTTTGAATGAACTGAATAAATCCTCTGTTATTTGCTTAAGTACAACCCCATAATTGTATGCTGTAAGTCCATATAGGCTGCAGTACTTGCTTGTGTAAAAGCAGTTTGTTGTGCATGCTTAACTTGGAGTGCCTTCCAAGTAACCAGTACATTTCTCTATACCGGCGTTCGAGCTCATCCCGCTTCTTTTTCACGTGGGCCTTCCACTTGAGTTTCGCATCGAGTGTCATACCAAGATATTTTGGTTCATTAGCGTACGCTATTTTTACATAATTAATGAAAAGTTGTAGATTTTCAAGAAAGATGATGTGGTATGAACATAGAAACACATTCAATGAGTTCAGGAAATTAAAAAAAAGAAATGATTTTGGAGCCAGTCAAACTCAATGAAAGTTACATGATCTCTCATACTTTTTAGAAGTAGGCTTGTGCAGCTGGCGAACAAACAAGTAAACTAGTTCACGATGTCATTTCGTTTTAGTTCATTTACCAATAGGGCAACGAACTCAGTGATACCATACTCTGCATTCATGTAACTCAGTAAGGTTATTATGGATGAACTATAAACGCGATTTCGCTTTGGCTAAGTTCATGTATATGGTGTATTGGCACCAATATTGCCACTGTTTGCTTAATGCTACTAGTCGCACATAACTAAATTTACTGAGCAATGGACTATTTTGTAGTAGAAGTAGAAGAAGAAGTTCAACAAACAGAATTGAAGCCTAGTTTGAGATGAAGAATGCGCTACACGATATGTGTGGCTTAAGCGACTCTTCCTGCAAATTGTCTGTGAATAGCAATGCCAGCTTCTTTTTTTTCCGGTGGACAATTTAAGGAATGTCGTTTAATTCAACGTGAGCTTCCAACAAAGAATCGAAAAATAGAGATCACATTAAAAATATTGTGCCAAAAAGACGTTCCCAAAAACTACTACTTTTCTTTTCATCATCCATCACTTCATTCAAAAAGGATCTTACTGTGTAGAGAAACAGTAAGATCCAAGTCCACATGAGCTTATTTCATGTCAATAATCTAAATTCTACGACACGATGTTTGTAGGCACATTCATTTTTCTACTCAGGTTCATAACTCCGAATGTGTGCCGACCCGCCGCGTAACATTTTCATTTGCGTAGACTGTACGCACCAACTCGCAGACGGGAGAGATCGTCACCAAATCTGTGCCATCATCCGATGCCGCCGCCAATTTTCGTGTATGCAGATAGCGGCAGTTCGTCGACCAAAGAAAAATGGCGAGACAACAGAGCAAGGGCAACGGGATACGCAAACGAGCAGTCGTATCACATCACTTCTTAGGAGAGCAGCGAACAGTACAGTCCACATGTGCGAAAATAAAATAAAATAAATTTGGGTAGTTCAATTCCATGTATATTCTGTTTCATGTACAGTGGAGACAATGTATTTACTTTTGCTATATACTCAGAACAAATGATGACCAATGGAAGGTGAGATAGTTAAACTATTTCCTTCTTTGGCAGCAAATATCTTTAAAACCAGGCATGACATGCATCCCATACTGTGATCTATGCATCCCATACTAATATGGGTGCGCCACCCACAGTCTGAGGCAGTAACTCCGCATCTTCTTCAACTCAACTCAATCTCTGGCGCCCGACACTTAACCCACACGTTTTATTTTCAGTATTTTCCCTGACAGCCCGTTGATGAATATACAATTTTAATACACCAACCCTTATGGCCATTAGGAAGCATAATTTCGTAACTTCCTCGCTTGCAACTCATTTTTCAAATATTTGTGTTTGCGCTCCAAACTCGCCTTTATGTCCAAATGGTTTATGCCATTCCACCCCCACAGTGACCAGCAAACAGCAAAACTGTCCCGATTAAACATTCCGACGGTCGCCTCATCGACCATCCTTCAGTCCTGACGGGGAGAACACATAATTTCCCGGTAATTCCGAAGAAACACATCTAAGCTTGATTTCAAATAATATGCAAATCCTTTCCAGTAACCTTTCCGACGACGAGTCCCCCAGAGATAAGAACTCAGTAATGATATGCAAAGCCTCCCAAGGAGGACGACATTTGCATATCCTTACCCTATCCATCCTCCGCCACTTTAAGTGACCACAAACAACAAACCCCCATCGCCCCGGCAACCACGAAACTGATAATGACTCTATAACTTCAAATCAAACATGACTGACTCCCCGTTTAGATTGCATCAATAATGAAACGAAAGCAACGAGTGAAATTCGTGTATAATTTGTTTACGAATCTGTCAAGTCAAACTCTAAATTAAATTCATTCGGGGAACTCGCAGGCGTCGCCCACCTGCCCTGCCCGTGAACGGTTCTGTTTATCAGCAAACACATTCCACCAACTGATTGCAAACACACACAGCACAGCCGCCGTCGCCGAGGCCGCCACCCCAACCGCTGGCGCCCATGGCGAATGCAATTAATTTCGAAATTAAATAGAAAATTAATTCGAAAACAAGCACAAACACAATTTACAATTTAAATCCTCTTGCAAACTCCACACTCAAAGAGATAACTTTTCAGCTAGCAAATTGTCTTGTACCACTACTGTATCTCAGGCGGCTGGTTCTGCTTCTGGCATCTCCATCGATTGTGCCACTAAATGGAAGTCCAACATTTGCATAGTCCTTTTGGGGAGTACACAGGATACACCACTTAAGATACACATTCCGCCCCGAATGAGAACTGCAATTATTATTTCGCCGTATTATTTCCTAATTCGCCTCGCTCCCATGGCGTGTGTGCGCGCCCGGCACACAAAAGCAGCCGGCGACAGCAACAGCACGCGGGGACAACGACGACATGACTTAAATGGAAATCTGCTGGTGCAGTCGAAATCCTTGTGTTCTGCATAAATGCAGCGCTGCTGGCTGGGGATGCGCCCGAGGGGTGGTATTGTTGCCTCGCTTCGCTGGATTTACACGAATCCTCTGCTGCGTCGCATCGATATTGGCGTCTGGTCTGGTAACCGCGCTTGCACAACAAGCGCTCATCAAATGTTCGCAAATGCGGATTTTCGCGGGCTGTTCTCGATTTGTGTTTGCACAGTGTGGTGAGAGCGAGCGATAGTTGCGACCAACATAAATTGGAATTCTGCGAAGAGCTGCCTCGTCGGATGTGTGCGCCTAAGCCGGGAAGTCAGGCTTTCAAAGAGAGCGAAAGCAAATATTTGCGGATGCAAAATCGCAAATATTTAGTTGACTGTGAACATTTTTGGTTTCACATTCGGTTTCAATCGATGGACGGCCAGTCGAGCATTGAGGAATTGTTTTCATTTGTAAATGGCGCCCCGATGGCATTCCTTTTTAATTTGGAATGCTTTGGCGATTGAAGTTGCAGTTGTGTGTCAGCGGATAACAAGTGATTTATGGTGTGCATGCATTCAGGCATTCATTTCGATGGTTGAACCATCGGCGGTGGTGAACAAGGTGTCGAAGCTTTGTTTTGTTTGATTGTTTATGCGAGCACAGGCAGTTGATTTTTCCATTCCACTGTTAACGCCTTCTACTGTCGGAAGAGTAAGATGGAGCCATACATGTAGTTGCAGATGACGAATGCCTCCCAGTTATAGGTCCACACTGTTTTTCGCTTGGGGATTGTCTCGCCCTGTCTATTCCACCTAATCCCAGACGTCTTCTCTTGTTTCACTAGCATCTCTTAAGAGGAACTTTTCACCAGCAAAATCGTACACGTGAACAGGTCGTAATCCCTTGGTTCTAGGTCCGGACTATAATTAAGGTACATAAGGACCTCACAACCAAGCTCTTGGGGCTTCCGAAGGGTTGCTATCGATGAGTGTGACCTGGCGTTTTCCTGGAATGGAACACAATTCCTCTCTTATGCGGCCGCGTCTGAGCGATATTTTCCTGCAGACTGTCAAATTCTTGACAATACAGGTCCGAATGAAGAGTTTAGGAAATCAGCTAGTAGTAAATGACCACCAAATATAGGAAGTCGTTCCTGGCCGCCAATCCTGACTTGGCCATCGTTTGAGCGATTCGACCACGACCGTTTCCACATGACATTGTCGTAAGTGATGCTCTTTTCGTCACAAGTAACCACCCGTTTTAGCAAAGAATCGTTGATGGAATGTCGGTCCATGTGGTTCTTTGGCGTTAACTCGTGTATTTACCATACATTGAGCTTCAGTTTGTATAGAGCCTTGTTCAAATGGTTCATTGCTCCAAGTTCAGCTCCTGGGCCATCGAAACACTGTATTTCCACCACGTTTATTTCCACGATTTTATCCACATTTTTCACAATCCTTCCAAGGCCTTCCAGAGCGTGGTGCATCTTTGACTACGAAATTTCCGGAACGAGACTAAAAAAAATGCGCATGATTTAGATTTCAGTATTCACATTTCCAGCCGCCTGGCCTGCGTTTATCGAAGAAAATCTGTAAAATATGGCGTACTTTCTCTTTGCTGGCATTTGACTCGCACGCAAACAAAACTGAGTAGGAAATGAGTTTGAAATCGTATATTCTTAATGTATATTGCTTGGTCTGAAAGGACTTATTATCCATCTCGAAAACCGGTATATAAGCTGTGTTTTTTTGCAAGCGTATATACGCTTAATTTTGAAGTGCACAAAAAAACGATCATCGGCGCTTAATGATTCATCATAAAATCTTGGCAGCACCGACGACATTTATGACATTTGCTAAGCATTCAGGGGTGTAGTCGTGGAAGCTGATTTTTGATGGTCACAATCTTCGTTTTGTGACTGTGTACTTTAAGCCACGTACGTGACCATCACTTTAAAAGCAAAAACACAACAATGTTCATCAAATGACAGGAATCGATTACGACACATGAACGCAATGTATAGCAGAGACTCTGGATATACCAAAAATTGCATACTTATGGATGCCAAAAAATTTAAAAATTATCTAATACATCAACCACACCTGCAGGTGTAAGCCACATACAGCAACCTAAACAATGAATGAATGAATTCAGGAATGAACACACAGAAATTAATGATTGGGAGCATTGTTTTTATCCGCGCTTATTCCTTAAGCGGCGATAGATATGATGAGTAAGTAAGTGAAGCGGATATAGGACTCGTTGTTAGTGTATTTTACATGCAAATCGAAATTTAAGCGTATATACGCTTGCAAAAAAACGCAGCCAAAGCTGTTTGATCCGTTTGAAAAATAATGGATTTTTTTATCACACTGAAAATATTTAATTATATTATTTAAGAACATTTGTTATTTGCTTGTAACAATATAAAAAGTTTCACGTCCCCTATTCCAACACACAAATTGTTTCCGATTTTTGGGTTATCTGCCCTACTGTGCGTCGAAACAATGAATATAGGTCAGTATCTTAGTTAGTCACAAGATTGTTTACATAATAATGACAGTCCTTACCGGGCACTGTGTCATTTGCACGAGCTCAGTGAGCATCCAGTCTTAGTGAAGAGGTGAAAGCCGTCCTTACGGTGGCAATTCTTCCACGATTTAGATGATTTAAATCAAGTCGATTTTAGAACAAGTGAAGGTGAGGTCAAGCGGCTGGAAAGTCACAATGAAACCAAATCTAATAAGTCTATAAACTCATAGTCTACCACCGAAAGCTGATACAGTGGTGAGCAAAACAAGATACATCATCATTTATTTTAGTTTTTTATTTTTTTATTCAATTTTCGGAAGTTTTTTCTTATTTAATTACTACGTCTTTATTGGATACTTAAAATATAAGGGATTACTAAACAAATAGAACGACTGTAACGCGCCATGGCGGCAATTTTCTTTTTTCCTTCTTTTTTGTGCATTCGACGTAAGGTCTAAACGTGGCGTATAGCTCTGATAAATTTCGCCATTCAGAACTTGGCATCACACTGACCGGTACATCGGTATTCTATATATATATATAAAATTTTGAGAACATTGTTTCGATGTCTCAAAAATATCATCAATCATGGGACATAGTGCGGGAGTAAGATAACTTTGAAACCAATAATTGATAACGGTATTTTAAGAAGGGTTGAAATAAGTACTTTATTTTTTTAATGTTTGTTCATAACCCCTCTACGTGCGTCTTGGCGATAAGGTTTTCATACTCTCCCTGGAGATAGCACTGAAATTCGGTCTATTCCGTCGCAGCAAAACTGTGGCAAACACACAGAGCGGGAGGACTTTAAACATTTTTTTTCGTGGTTTGGTGTTAATCTTCAATAAGACCCGTGTATTCATAGTAGTGTCAGATTTTTACTGACTTAACACACCTTTTTTTTACTGACTTAATAACCCTATCCAGTAGTTTAAACATCATTATTTTTACGCGTGAGGCTGGTAGATTTTCGATAAAGTCACCTGCTGGAGCCGTTTATAGCGGCCTATACTCACTGCGCTAAATCCAACGGTTGCATTTGTTGGAGACGGCGCACGAGGTTTCTCGTGTCCAGTGCTTGGAGTATGGCATGGTTACAATGACCATGAGGTCGAACTCTTAACTTCCTCGCGAAGTTTTTTGTTTCTTCGTTCATCTCTTTATATCTCATTATTTCGTAGATAACAGGGAGCATTCACAACAGCCCTTATAACTTTGTTTTGGAATGACTGTATGAATTCTCTGTTACTTGCTTTACTGCAACCCCAAAGTTGTATTCCGTAGGTCCACACAGACTTTAGCACTTGCTTATATATAAACAGTTTGTTATACGCGCTTAACTTGGAATCTCGTCCGAGTAGCCAGTACATTTCTCTATATCGATTCTCAAGTTCGTTACGTTTTTTCTTTACGTGTGCCTTCCACTTACGCTTAGCATCCATATATTATATTTATATTTGGCTTCATTTGCGTACGGTATTTGAACCGAGTTAATGATTACGGGTATATTGCCTATGTTTTTGTAGGTAAAAGTAATATGCGTGGATTTGGTTTCACTTAGGGCAATGTGCCAGAGTTTTGTCCAATCCCAAGTTTTATTTCCAGCGTGCTGCAGTGTACAGAAGCGGACTCGATTGTGCTTTCCGTAGCCAGAATAGCCGTATCGGCTGCGAACGTAGCTACTATTGTGCCCTCAGTTTGTGGTATGTCCCGGGTATATAACCAAAACAGAGTAGGGCCAAGCACACTCCCTTGCCGGACCCCGGCAGCGATGTCTTTAAATTCCGAGTATTCCGTTCCGTCAAATGACACTCAAAATCAGCAGGTCCCTGTCCGACGAAAACTAAAAATGTCGATCAAATCCGTCGTAAGGACACAATTTAATTGATGAAAAACCAGATAAACTCATGTGATGTATCCAGTTTTGCTCGCCACTGTACGTACCCAACACCATTCTAGCATGTAGGAGAGGTTGAGGGCTGTACCAATTTTCAATGCACACTACAACTACAGGCAAGAATAAAAAAAAGGAACATCTTAACGTTGCGAACAAAACGCTAAAAGTTTAAAAAATAAAATCGAAACTTCCTTCATTACGACGACGGTGCAGGTCGTTTCATTACATCCGTTCGACGGTTCGTTGCAATTAATTACATTCTCTCACAACAAACAACTTTTTAACTGAGAAATACAAAATGTCTTTTAACCTGTTTTAAAGTCCCTGCAAAGGGAATGCAAACAACAAACTTCTCGGTAGGGAAAACAGAATCCTCTTCCGGAAGCAACTCATTAAGCACTCCGATCGAATCGAACACAAAGTAAATCCCCTTGTTTCCCATGGCACACAAAAAACATCGACTCTCTCAATTGTCCTCAATTAAAATTTTAAATTGTGTGCAGTGTATCCTAGTTAAAAGTTAATCCCTATTCTCTCGGCAGATACCAAATGAACACAAAAAAAAGACGACGAATTATCTCGAAAATCCAATTAAATACTCGTGTAATCCCATCGCAACCACAAAAAGCGAGGACTCCACTCGAATTGTTCCACATACGCCCCCACGCCCGATGCGGTACACCGTCGCAGCCTCCCACTTACGCATCGGGCCTACCGCAGGTTTACAACCCTCATTAAGAGCATTAAGAGAGCGAGTACTCCCTCTCGGTTTTGTCAGAGCCGGTTGCCTAAATGCCACATAATTCCCATCGTTCAGTGTCGTCCGCACCCAGGTACAGAGCATAATTTCGTCTCATTGTGCATGTTGAACACGCCAGATAACCTCCAACGAGACGCATGATTCTTTTGTGTGATGATAACCCATTTACACGATGTATCTGGAGCTCCTCGACGGGAGCAGCAGTCGGGTGCCTTCCTTAATTGCATGCCAAGAGTGATTAGCTTCCGAATGGATGTGGTGTCCTTAAGCAACTTGAACGACCGAACCCCAGGTAGTGAGTGTCCTGTCGTCAAAGCTGACTTTCGAAGTCAGAACTGTCGCCACTTGGAGGGATGCATATGGTGACATAAGGGACATAGTGCCCATCTGCCGGTGATGCCAATTGACCTCCAACGGGCCAGTTTCAAGAGGGGGCTGGTGTTATTCAAATATTTTCCGACAACACACCCCACTTGTGGTTTATTGTGCCTCATATCTGGAATCATGCTCGTGTCCTTTCACAGAGAAGATGGTGCCAGCGGTTGAGGACAATTAAATTTGCGGTCGCTTTGATTGAAATTATTGGAAAACCACAGGCGATAACTATTGCACTGCATGGTCCGTGCACGGAGGAGCCCGGAGGCACTCGAGGTTATCGCCCGTGTCCAGGCTCCGCAACCGTTGCATCACCAACCGCACCCACGTATCGATTTAATTGATTTACACATGGGCTGGGGGCCCCGACAGAGATGGAGAGCGAGACTCGTGTAAGTAAATATTTGTGACGGATATTATCGGAGGATGATGACACACACGTGTGGAGCGCTTACCTTGCACTATATCCGCAAACCGAGTGACAGGATACATGACTAATTAGGAATGGAGATTTAATCAAGCTTGTAGGTGTGAGCGTCTCGTAAATAAGACCGAGTGGCGGGTCGCTACAAGTAGGCAGGAATGGAAAGGAAAGGATGCCGCTGTTGCCGGCCAAGGGCTTTTGTTAATGACGAATAAGCCGAAGTGCTGTGTGTGCCGTTTATTTTATTTTAATTAATAAATCGATCGAGCATCTGATTAATTTATGTCCGGGCGTGATATGTCATTGTGATGTTGCTTGCTGTGTGAACGAGGATATAAAATCACGGCACACCGTCCTTGAAGGGATGTCATTAATTAATACGACTGTAGAATGCAGAATGCATAATTAAAGGGCTGTGGCGCTCCCACCGGAAGCGGCCGGATCCATGGCAAGTGGAGGGAGACAGAAAACATAAAAAGGATTTCAATTTAAGAGCACAGCGCTGTATCGAGTGGACAACTGGGGGAAGGTCAATAAAGTATTTGTGGAATTAAAGTGAGAATTGCTACTTAAATGATTAAATCGCTCCAATGAATGGATGAGGATTCAATGGAGTTGTAACAGCAATTGACAGGGCGCTCGAAATAATGGTGGTACATGGTCTGAAATGGAACTCTGTCAATTGTCGACGCGGGTGGCTGTTTTCATTAAAGGAAACGCGATTTTGGTTGTGACAACAATTTATTTATTTATGTGCCTCTTCGATTTCCTTTGGTTTTTGAGTCGAAGAGGCCCCCTTTCGTCATATAAAGCTCTTTCCACTTCGCTAGAACCTTTGGAGATGCACATTGTAGATTCATTCATTTACCCTTATTCTCTAAGTCGTGTCACATGTCACTGTGACAAATTCCTATTCAATTAGTCACTTAAAGTGCCTAAGACGAATTTGTCACAGTGACATGTGACACGACTAAGAGAGAGAGAGCTCACACAAATCACCTCTATTCTCTTAGTCGTGTCACATGTCACTGTGACAAATTCCTATTCAATTAGTCACTTAAAGTGCCTAAGACGAATTTGTCACAGTGACATGTGACACGACTAAGAGAATAGAGGTGATTTGTGTGAGTCATTTAACGAGTATATTGGGCTTCACTAATAGATTGACGACACAGACGCATTGAATTCCAGCCAAGGTGTGACACTATAAACCCTAGTCATTCTACTTGACATCCACTAGGCTCTTATTGCCCTCCTGGCGTATTAAATATGTCCATCGATACCTATGCTGGGTGGTAACGCCAAATTTCCGACAAAACGGCTTTCATAATTCATGGTTCCCCCTCTCTGAAGACGTAATCCTCAGCAAGTATACCTGTCATGAAAAAGTTTCTCAAACCCGCAGCCGTCCTAAATTTTTACGCACAACACAAGTGGTTGCTGCTGTTTACAAGGCTAAGTCTAACCAACTTACTTACTTCTAACTAAGTCTTACTTACTTCTCTAAGTCTGACGTTATGACTTGTAGGCTATATCAGTGTGTCCACACTACTTCTCGTTGCTCATCCATTCGAACTATACAGCGGTGTTGTGAATGTGTGTGCACTTGCAATTGAAATCACTGATGAATCAAGATTTTAAGTTCACAAAGTTGAAAATGGAAGCTGGCAGTCTCGTTTCGTCCTTCATTCCGGGCTTTTTGGCTGCATTTCAAATGCTGGTTCAATGCTAAGTGAATACTTCTGCACTAAGAATCCAAGGAAAGTTCGTCGTTTAAGTTAAAGTCGTACAGTAGATCCTCCTTCAGTTATTTAAAAGCATTCAACTATATGAAAAAAAGTTACGTAAACGCCACCGTGGCCAGGCAAGACAACTCCTAAGACTGCTTCTTCGACCAAATGAAAAATGTTACGTATACGCCACCGAGGGTATGCAAGACTGCCTCCTCGACAATATGAAAAACGTTACGTATACGCCACCGAGGGTATGCAATGCACCTCTAAAGACTGCCTCCTCGACCATATATATAATTATATATCCATTTAGTGACAGTGCGTACATACACACTATTAGTTTCGGATTTTACAGATAGCGCCAATTACTACGCCAACCGTTGAGGCAGGATCTTCAGAAAGTCGGTACAACGACACGATGACCTAGACATGATTGGTAACACACAGCTAGTCGACGTGTGTTAGCATTAAAGCAGGCCGTGGACGTAGATTAAGGGACGTCCAAATGGGGACTTAGTTAGAACGCCACAATAAAAATAGCATAGTCATATTGAAAACAATATTTTATTAAATGTCTTGAATTATGGCATTTCTTCTGTTGGGAAATGAACATAGTAGTCGACGAGCCTACTGACAAGGCCGTGGTGGTCATGTTCCACAATGATCGGCTGTAACTTTTAGGTAGTTACGGAATCCGTCTACCTCGTCTCCGCAGTGAACAGCTCCAAAAACATTTGCGTCGACGACAAACACAGAATAACCGCTGTTTCTCCAAATTCAAGAGACAATTGGATAATAGAGACCTCTCATGTAGAATCAACCTAAATTCATAAAAGACATTCATCTATGGAGCAAAGTGCTGCTTCTTAGGTTAGGTCTCTTCGAGAGAAAATATCTGCATGGACTCGTTTGCGTTGAAAGCATCTGGAGGAGAAAATTCTGCCTTGAATTTTGACAGCTGCATTACGAAAATAAGAGCAGCTTTATAGCAACGGATGAGTGCTCGCCAAGAATATTGGTCCAATCGGATTACTTCTTAAAATGTTCCTTACTTCAGTACATAACTCGGCAATCGGCTTGAATTTTCATTAAGTCTTTAGTTCAGATGTGGTTATTGAGCCATTTAATCGATTCTGTAATGGCTCTTCCTTGTATCCGAGACATCCCCCTAGTGCGGCTATGAATTCCCAGTGCTTTATCTAACTTTGGTTTGGCGCAATTGTTCGATCACAGGTTTATGCAACTGACTGCAAGGATCAATCATACATAGTCCAGCCTGTTGCCGATTGCTGTCAATTTGTCCTATTGATAAAGAGATAAATGATAAATGTCTGATGCTAGTCCTCGCATTACACAAAATCTTTTGTACAATTAAATTTAAAATGTGTCACACATGCCGGATACCGACGCTCGTATTTGATGTGCTTTGACAAAATCGTTTATTTGGTGAAATGTTTCTAGTCTCTCTATACTCGGAATGCACATACTTTTACATCCTTGTGTCAATAAAAATCTTTCTGAATTTTAAATTATATTATTTATAATTTTTGCTAACACCCAATTTTTCTCATTTTTTTCCAGAAACATCGATTTTCACCGTTGAAGGTGTGCATTTGTATCCGGAACCGAATAGACAAAGTAAATGAAAGTTAAAGCAAGTTCTATCCCTGGATGGTGTTCGTCACTACTGTTAACAGCAGCCATATACATAAAATAAAAAAAAAATAATAAAACAAAAAAAAAACAAAATGTTATAAGAAAAACATATTTTTTAATTTAATTAAAAAAGCAACCAGATAGTGAAAGGAAACAGTAAATACAATTATGCAAAAATGAAAAAATGAGAAAAACTCAATTAGAGAAAGAACGGATATACGAAAAAAAAGATAAATCGCGAGAAAACCAGAATCAATCAATCAGACACAACTCCCTTTTGTTTTGTGCGGCAAAATGAAGTCCCTAACTACGTGGTGGCTCTCTGCAAACTTCAAAAGTGACACGAGATCCAACCGTTATATCTTCACATTTGCAACAACAGCAACAAAATCCAGGAACTATAAATACCGACAAGGATTCTAAATGATTACGCTTAGAAGTACCACACAAAAACAAAAATGTAAATTAATGTGAATAACGACCAACAGGACCATTCACTTCAATTGAAGTGAAAAAAAAAAAACAATTCAAAAATAACAAAGCTGATGAAGAACACACGTAAATTACGAACAAACATATATGGAGAACTTCATAAGAAATAAAACGAAGAAATTATACAAAACAAAAGTTAAGAGAAAACGCGCGTTAAACAAAAACAAATTAAAAAAAAATAATCGAAGAAAAAGGAAAAAAAGGATATAAATAGAAACTTAGTGTAGAATATTTTAGTCGTCTTGTACTATCCATCCAGTCATTTATGATGCGTTCGCTCATCTTTAAAAGAATAAAATGAATTTATCAGTTCATCAATATTTAACGTTTTTCTTTCCGATTTTTTTTCTTTCTTCTTGTAAATCATGTGTTCTTGGTTCCTTCTTTTTCTTTCGATTAAGGACAATACAAATGAGAGGATATCTAGAGATGTGTTAGCGTTTGTTACAAACATTTAAACTACATGCAACAAGCAGCAAATTTTGCGCGTTTGTCTGTATAATTAAATGCATAAACCACACGCAATCGATTGTTATTTTGAATTTATTAATTTTTAAATTTAGTCGATGATAAGTTTAATTATAACGATATTGATAGAAAGAAAATACTATAAAATAAAGAAAAAAAAACTTTTTTGTTTGTGTTTCCTCTAAAATAATAATAATGATAAAATGCTGTTTTTCGTTCTTTTGTACTACACTGTTTGTTTATTTAAGAACAATCATCATTGTAAATCTTACAAATGTATCTAGCAAATGAAACGTTATACACATGAGTATGTTTTCACTACAATTTTATTTTAGCTTTTTTTTTTTTAAACATTTGTATTACTTCTCCTCTTTTGGTATAAGTTAATTTTCATAAATTGATTAGTAAACAAGTTTAAGTTTATATAAAAATAAACAAACGTTATTACAAAAAGTAAAAAAAAAATGTATGTATTTTTTAATTTGTTTTATTTTTACTTTGGATTTTTTTTGTTGTCGTAGTTGACAGGTGAATCAGCCGTAGTTAAGTATCTTAACTTTTTATTGCTTATTTAGACGAATCCTTTACGGACAGAAGCATTCCTTGTCAGCTTTATCGTAGACATGCTTTAAACAATTGAGAGATTGATTATTCAGTTGAATCATCGGGGATTGACCTTCGTTCGAAACTTCATTCCACAAGGGCTTTCAGATTGCTGTGCTTTATGTGAGCTCCATAGTCTCGTTTTAATAGTCATTTTTCTCCTTTCTTATTTTAGTTTCCTCTAGTGAGAAGGTGTGTAGTGAGGCGTAGTGAGTAGGTGAATCGTCCCACGTTTTAAGTTCAATTCTTGAATTTATAAACCTTCCTAATTGACGTCTCCACTTCTTCCGCGTCACTCATAACGTTCAAAGAGTATAACTGTCTGGAAAAAGTTTTTCGAACGTTCGTCGTTCGTAGTTGGCATACAGCTGTAAGTCCAATCCACTCTTGGGAGAACAAAGGCACTGCCAACAGAAATGGTTGCTGTAGATGTTACGGCCAGGCCTCCTCGGATTGTTGCTCTTCTTCTTCTTTTTTGGCTGACGCTACAATTCGGGGTGGACCCTGGCCTCAGCCAAAATGCCTCTTCTTCTTGCACGGTCTTGTGCTAGTTGCTTCCAGCCACGCGCGTTCAGCTGATTGAGGTTTTGAGGCTGCGTGTTCTTCCTTTATCGCGTTGTCCTTCGGGGTTGGAGTCGAAGTTGCTCCATATATAATAATATTTTAATCATTGACTTCTCCATTTATATTGAAAGTGACCGAGCTTCTTTTCGAAATTTATGCTCAAATGCTGAATATTTCTATCAACGCTTTAAATAAAGCTGCTACATGTAAAATCCTACTTCAGAGTAGACTCTGTATTTTGAATACACCCGCGGTTCCGCAATCCAATTTTGGACTTTGAGCAGACATGTATTTCTTGTAAATTCTAAAACAAACTGATTTGGTAACCAACTTACGGCACTCTCGTTATTCCGTTTTACAAAATTTAAAAATCAGTCGATTGGATTCGAATCAGTCTGTTGTGAATTCGCACGAGTAATACCAGGAGAAGCTTTATTACTGATTGACTTCATGTACTTGGTGCGAATGCAATCGGTTGTGTGGTTTTGAAGAAAGAAGGAATGGTGTACTTTCAATTTCGAGGACTTCTGCTCCAAATTAAGATGCTTGCACACAATTGAGTGCGTCAAGTGCATGACTATAAGGATTTTGAGCATATATCGAAATCGTAACTAATGCTTTTTAAGATATCTTGCCTTTTTGCATTCGGTCTCGACATTGAGTAACTGGCTTAGATTAGTTTAAAGGAATGTCAGCTGCCAAGGCCAGAGCAACTTCGAACTAAATTGTACATCCCAACAGCGATGCATGGGTTGAGTTCAAGTCACCCTTTAGTGACCCTGCACTGCACACAATATTTCTCGATTAATTTATGAACACAAATACTGCCTCACATCAAATGTAGTATAAGTAGGCGACACAAAAGGTGTATGACTCATGATTCCCAAAATAATGTGCACACTGTCTAACAAAAATATAACACTAGGGTTAATTGCTGATACAATAAACGGTCCGTGGGTGGGTCTGGTGTGGTCTGTGGGGTGGTGGGTGGGTCTGGAAATATGAACTATTTTTGCCTGAAGAAGTCCACCCTTTCGTTTCCCTGCAATCCTGCAACAAAACAAACATCACTGCAACATTGATCGCTGTTTGACTGTCACCTTGCTTTTATGAACGCGCAGCGTAGTCACTGCGGTTTTTTAACGCAAGTCTTGCAGGGCAGCTGAAGTTTAACGATTATGAACTCGGCCATACTCCATTTGAAAGACGCGTCACAATGCCTCCCCTTTTCTAGGGGACACCATGTTCGGTAAATCAGAGGTTACTGGTTGAACGAATAAACACATGCTTCAAAACTTGCTGGCAGCTCAGAGACTTTTGCGTCTTCTTCCGATGGCATGTCATATCATACAGGACATACCTCCCCTTTCTATCGCATTCATGAATAAAATATTGAAATGTCTAAGATTCAATAATTTTATGCAAATACTGAAAGTCAACGTTTCGATCCCAGTTTTATCAGGGATTCAGATTCCAGAAGCGTGTACTTTCTGTGCACAGTACACGATCCTGAAGTGTTCGCGCCAGGATGAGTATGTGCAAATTTGATGGTCTTTTTACACACGGTCAGGGACTGCCAAGAAAGACCCAGCTTCCATTTTCAAAGCACCACTTCTCAAGCCTCCCTCCCTCAGTCAGTCTAGAGACTACAACGCCAAAAACAAACAGTTCTTACTCTATACAATCTATAGTCATAGGTTTCCCTCACTCGTGAAAAAAGAGAAGCACGCACAAGACAAATGCTTACTTGAAAAGCGAGTGGTTAGAAGGAAAGGACGGGTTGTAGCGTCACCCGGCCTGTTAACCTTATAGTGCGTAGCACTGAGTTTAAACGGGCTATACGTTTGTGTTAAAGAGATAATGATTAGCTTTTCTTGGTCAATCTCTAGTTAAAACCTTATACTTTCCGTTCCAAGTTATGCCATAGCTGTATTGCGTTTTGCCTTCAAGCTAGGTTCCTCTAAATTCGAGAATACCGCCTCCCTACACCTCGGGAATACTTTTCTCTTTTCACATTTGACTCGTATGAATATATTTCGTCCCGTAACAAACCAAGGTGGTTTTAGAATGTTGACCTATTTTTACAAATAAATGCTAAACATTTTGCAGATTCCTTGTTAAAAAGATTAAAAAAAATCGGGTTATACAGGGTTAACAAGAAAAAAAAAACCCATTTTTGGTCATGTTCAACTGTTTCCACATCGCAACTGAAACACAAGCAAGATTCTGAATGAATTCATTCAAAAAAAAAGAATTTCTAAGGAAATGTGATAACTGATAGTGATAAATCTTTATCAGTGAGTTCAGCGACTGTAGATAACCTTCCTCAAATAACTGAATACGAATGCGACACGTTTGACTATTTCGAGAGTTTAAATCTAGAATAGATGAATTCAACACCAGTCCGAACTAGAATATGTTTCGCATTTCCTCAGTCGTCGTAACGTCGTCGGTTCGTTCGTGTAGTACCTTGGCACAGGCATATTGCCTCTGTAAATTAAACAGCCATTAAAAGCGCTCGCTTTTGAAGCACATTCGATTTTATGAAACCACCTGATTTGCTGTGTTAGAGGTTTAATCGTTTAGCTTTATTACTGTTTTCTTTTTTATTGTCGCGTGGACTTCAACTTGAAAATCACTGTAGACATTCTTCGCTGAATTAATACACGGTTGCTCTGCCAGATTCGTGTTTTTGTGCATGGAATTTATGACAGCGCGTCAACCTTGTGAAACATCAATTAAAGCATGACAAGTTCCCACACATGTGGTTGGGAGGTGGACTAGTGCGTTTCTTCTAACACGCACGTTTGAGAAAGAGTGATTATATCTGATTTCAATGTCAATTATGAGGGTATATAGTTGCTTTGGGAAGTAAATGCGGAGGAATGGATCATGATGGTGTGAGATGATTCGAGATTTTTTTTTTGATTGCTTATTTGTATAAAGACTGTAATGATTTCCATTCTAAGAATGTATTTTTTTACAAGTCTTGTAAACAGTTGACAGATGAGCTTCTTTCAAATCGCATACTGGCACACTGGTTTCGCTCTTTGGGATACTTAATGTTGATAAATAATATTTCTGCCGATTGATTGGATAATTCCTTAGGATTATGGACACATTCAGAAACCGATTAGAAGCTAAACATCAGCCAAACACAATGATTTTTTCAATCAAGACGACAATATATTTGTTACCATTTTGCGAAAGAACCAGCTTTGTTCGCCAAGCTTAAATGAATTCAATCATTTGCCCCTCAAAATACACAAGTCCACAAGCCGCTTTGGGAAAACATGAAAAACTACGTCCAATCAGTTGACGAACGTATCACCATTCACCACTCAGGATGATGTGTGTCTACCATGTTTTATAACGCCCCTTAATTTGAGCAATTATAACCAGCTTCAGAACAACATTTCTGCGTATTTATAAAATATGCCTACATCTCGCCTACTCTCCGGACGCATTTACTTTGTTACAGTTTATGAAACAAGAGCGTTTAACGTATGCACGACAAAATTTGCGAACGTACGTGTGTAACACTCCCTACGTGACACTTTTGTTTTGTTACTAATCAGTTTTATTATTATTTCTGTTTTTCTCTTTAATTTTGTTTGAGGAAAAGCGTGTTGGTTTACGTATACCGGTTATTTTGCATCGCATTACTTTATGTTGAATGCTTGTATTTTTAATGATGCGAAATTCTAAAAATATGTTAAACGAGCTTGTTTGGGCAGTGTATACAAACGTTCACGAGCGCGAATATTCGTGTGTGTTTCTTTGTCCAAACAAACCTCGAATTATTTGCTTGAAGTGTATTTACTTAAATTTAGAAAGAAACACAAAACTGCATCCGTCTTTTCTTGTGCTTTATTAGAAAACAAAAAAAAAAAAAAAACAATATGTTCTTTCTCACTGCATTTTAATTTAATTTAAGAAACAGACATAAAATGGAAATATGGAAAGAATCATAAAAAAGAAGAAGAAATGTTTAGGAATAGAGAATTTACAGAGAATCAAAAGAACACAGCATGCATCTGCACTGTTTAGTAAAGAATTACAAATTTATAAAACTATCGGCACAAAAGACAGAAAATAATAGATCTAGAAGATTAGTTATAAAACATAAAATTACATACATCGAAATCTGTTGTACAATTCAAATAAGAAACTCATTTAAAGACTAACTCATTTTATTTTGCGTTCATGTCATCTCCTCCAAACTATCCACAGTCAATATATAGGTACGTAGAATTTTCCCCAAATCAAATATAGAATTCGACGCGTTTCGTCTCACCAATCGGAGAATAAATAAAACTTATTCTAGTTCGTACGAAAAAACAAAAAGAAATAAATAAAATAACATTAGATGAATAAAAATAAAAAAAAAGAAGAAAACAACAAACTCAAGTAGAAATTATTCCTTATTAGATCGTTAACCGATTTTAGAGCCGTTTTTCAAACCAAATTGATATTGAACATACAAATAATGCAAGAATAACACCATAAAACTATTCCTTTTTCTTATGAAGAAAATTAGAGAAAACAAATTAAAAATGTAAGCACACAACTCGAAGTCGAAATGACACATTTAAAATGTTTCTACTAATTTTATGAGTACGGTCTTATTTTGTAGAAAATTTAATACAATCAAAACGAATTAACGTAAGATTAATATTAAAACACAGAAAAAAAAAGAAGTAAACAAATTAAATATTAGAATTTCCGCCAAAGTCGTAGAAATAAAAAACAAAAAACAAATTGATAAAGTAAATTAAAAGAATTTTATAGTGGATTAATTGTAGTTAAACTTAATGTAGAAATTTAAAGTTGAGATACAAAAATATTAAGTAAACCAAGTTTTGTAGAGAAGACATTTTTAAGTTAGTTACAAACTAGAAACGGCGGTTAGATTAACTAAAATATCAAAAAAAAAAAAAAACAAACAAACAAAACAAAAAACACGATGAAAAGAATTAATTAATAAGTTGTTGAACGTCAAATCAAATATATAATGAGAGGACAAAGTTTGTTGTTAGTCTTGAATATGTCAAGGAGGAGGCTTGTGTAGTGTGGTGGCGTAGATTAAAAGTAACTGAAACACGAGAACGATTCCTTGGTTACAGGTCATTGGGCGATCGGAGATATACAATGGTTTTAAAGGTACAACAATTTAAAATTCAATAACATTTGGTTATAATTAAGTTGTAAAACCAATGATTGAATAATATGATACAGACTAAAATATTTAATTTTTTTTTAGCTTTACTTGAACTTTGTAACAAATCAGGGTAAATACTGATTTTTATTCTTGGAATTATTTCTTTATAGAATGTATTTTTTAACAAGTCTGGTAAAAAGTAACGAGCTTCTTTCAAATCGCATACTGCCGGTTTCTAGCCGTAATGTCGCTCCGTGGAAAACTTTAATAAATTTAAATATTATTTCTACCGACTGTTTGGATAATTGCTTAGCATTATGGACACATTCAGAGACCGACTAGCGGCCAAACTTCAAACCTCTCATAGATGGTTACAAATATACACTCCTTGCAAATCTCTGACCGGTTTCAACAGCCTAAATTATGATAATCTAGTATCGGTGGCGGGACAGTCTGACATAGTCTAGCTTTTACAGCCATCAACCGTCAAATAGTGTATTTCAATTTCACTGGGTCAGAGAAGCCCTTGAATAGGGTCCATAATCAGAGAGTAAATGTGAGGTGCTACAACGTTAACCGATTCATTTTTGATGCTTCAATTGAGTATGGAACGCAACCCCGTTCAAGCTTTAAAATCTCGTATAACCTGCACAACTGATTTGCACTTTCATTCGATATCAAAATTGCGATTTGTTTGGAAAATTAGTACAAGATCATGGTTGCTACCAAATCCGCTCTTTTGGGAGTGCAATTAGTAGGTTCTTCATAGATCCAGTTCCAGTTTTTCATTCCGTTGCACTCTGTATACATATCCTTCGTCCGAATGCGATGTGGATAACATTTTAAAATTGTCAAAGTTTTTATCACTTTTGCTCGAATTCTCAAACATTTCTTAAGTTGCCGGATACCCCGAGTGAACCCTAATTGATCTGGTTTACCAACAGCTGGAATCCAAGCTCTATCGCTCCCAAATATTAATTACTCTTTTCAGTTATATCTGACGTACATGCATTTAGCTCCGATCGTCATCTATGAATGTCGCTGTAAGAATCCCTCACGAACACAATATTTAATATATTCAACCGGAAATATTAATTGTTAGCAACTAACAACAAACATTGTCTTATCAAAACTACCTCCACTGATTTACTTAACCTTAAGTTTTAACTTCGCAAAGTTATTGCAAATGTGTTAAATATAAAATTATATACAAGTGTACTCATTTTGACGTAAACAAAAAAAAACAAAGGCAACTTAATACCAATTTACCACGAATTAAACCACGAAAAAAATGACCATCCAAGTTACATTTAAGAAAAACAAAAACTTAGAACATTTGCTACATAATCCTACAACCCTTCGCACAAATTATCATCCCAAATCGTAAAAAAAACCTCATTTGTAAGCTTTTATTTGCAATTGCATTCGAAAATCTCTCGTTTTCCCCCTCGTTTCCTCTTACTTCAACACACAAAGTAACGATGATATACATATATGTAATACATATATTTAAAAGAAAACCGTTCGCACATCCCATCCCGGAAATTCGTCCATAGTTTTAAGAAACACGCATTTTTTAGATGATGAATGAGAGGATAAGAAAATAAATAAATAAAGAAAAAAACAAAAACAAAGAAAACACAAATCAAATATATTTACAACAAAATGGGAATTTTTTTGGCTTTTTCTATTGCATATTATATGTTTTTTCTACATGAGCAAAGAAAGAATAAAATCGCCTTCGATACATTTACTTGTAAATAGGACACAAAAAACAAAACAAAACAAAATAAGATACGATAAACATACAAGCATGCATTCAAATGTACGTGTGTATTTGTGGTAAGTTTTACACGACGCGTTAGAAAATATATCTCGAAATCGAGACAAGCACATCACGCGATGCGTGGTTAAGTAATATTGTCAAAAAAAAAAGATAAGTAAAGTTTATTCGAATTCAAATTTATTTACTTCGTTTTTTTCGTATTTCATTAAGGATAAAGCAAAACTCAGATGAAATTTATGAGAAAATAATAATAAATTGTTACACAGAATTAAGAGTTTTTAAGGAAAAAAAAAATATCTGAAATTCAGTTTGT
Organism: Eristalis intricaria; assembly: GCA_964034865.1. Lineage (NCBI taxonomy): Eukaryota > Metazoa > Arthropoda > Insecta > Diptera > Syrphidae > Eristalis > Eristalis intricaria. The sequence continues at coordinate 64,655,692 of OZ035875.1, forward strand.
TCTTTTGTATAGAGATTTAAAAGTAAAAACAAAACGAAGAAAATAAAATATTTTTTATTGAAAAGAATAAGGAAATCATCGTAAGACAAGAAAAAAACAAAAACCCAGATAAAACTTATTACGGTTCAGATTATTATTGTAAATAATAATTTTAGTAATGTTTATAAAAATATATATTGCAAAAATGAAACAAAAAAAAAATACTATAAATAATTTTTAAGATTTTAAATGAACGTCGAAAGTGGATAATGCAAATATGAAAACTGGTAAAAATAAATTTTATTATTTTAGTATTTAATTGTAATATCTAAAGTTAAGTTAATTGTATGATAATTTAGTTATAACAAATATTATAAGTTAAGAAAGGAAATTGATTTTATGATTGATTATTACACACACACGAGAGGTACATGATCAAAGTTGGTTATTCGAGTAATAAAATTATTACTGACATTTTCAAAATGAAAGAAAAGATATTGAAAATTTTAAAATAAAACAAAAATATTTGAAATGAAATATGAGTAGTTTTGTTTATTTAATGGGAAGGTGTTCTTATAAATAAATGATAGAATGGAATGACTTGCAGCCTGGAGAGTATTCGGGTTTAGCTTCTTAGATGACACTTGGAATTTCCAAGCTATGGGATAGAACGATTTCAACGCCAGGTAAGTTGAGTTCATAACTCGAATTCTGCATATATAAGCATCGTCAAGTCGGAAATCTTAGGAGAAATTGTGTAACGTCTTAAACTTACATTGACTAATAGCTAAGGTAGTGGACTTCATATGAATCTGTGCACACTAATTTTATACAGAATCCATTAGAGTCTACGTAGAAAAAAAAAGGAACACAATGTTGTTTCTTCAAAACTTTTGAACATAACACGTTCGGCGCCAACCCATTGCGCCATGGCGACCTCTGGGTAGTTCTGCAAGCGATCCTTGGCTCTGTCCCCGTTCTAGAATATCTGCCTGTGGAGGACGGCATTCAGCTGCAAACTGTACAACGACCTTATCAAACGTGTAAGGTGGCTGGGCAATAAGAGGTTAATTTGGATCTGGCCCTGAGAGTATTTGGGGTGATGCTTAATTTTAAAGCCCATATAGTTCATTCTTATTATTCCAGGTTAAAAACTTGTTGGCTTAAGTACACAGGTTTAGCAAAGAATGGAGCACCAATGAGAACATTTTTGAGAAAATAAGGTTATGTTTTACGGGCGCTATAGAATTTTCCACAAATCCTTTATTTCCACTGAGACCTCAAGAATCATGACCCAAAAGATTGTAGCCGAGAAAAAAATCTCTATGTTCTAGGTTTCATTTTTATTTAAATTTGAAAAAAAATCCAGGAATAGTTTGTCCGACCGAGAACCATAAAAAAAACGGAGACGTCATCGGAAAAACTCAGCAAATTAATTGCTTCATAAAAATTTGTGTATAATGTCACTGAAATTTGAAAGCCTATTTTCGGCCTCAAGGATGGCCTAACCTAGCGTGAAAGTGCTTTTGTACACTTCACTGGACAAGACGTCCCAAATCATTCGAACTTCATACTGGATAATCGGTCTTCCTCTTAATGTCGATCCAAAAGGCTCGGATTCGAAGTCCGAAATCCTGGTTGGGTTTCCCTGGGTTCATTGGGTCAAAGCCAGAGTAGTCAATCGAGATTTGGGTACCGGATTAATATCTCTACATCTTGTCGCGTTTCTGTCGTCACCTTCATCGCACACATAAAGACACAGGGATTTGGTAAAGAGTTCGATAAGTTTCGTATCTTCTGCAGTACAACATTGGAGATATCACACGACAGTGCATATCTTTGCCTAAAGGCGAACCCATACTTTCACAGGCTATAGAAATACATTGTCTAAGGTTAAGGGTCCAATATATTCTGTCGTATATGTGGATGTCAATGAACTGAGTCAATAAGTTTGAAGACTTGCCGAGATTTCGTATTAGTAATGGGCATAATTGAATGATTTTAAAAACCGCGATTTTAGTAATCGAGATATTTTCATAATCGAATGCGCACTCGAGAGGAGCGCATTCGAATGATTATTCGAGTGATAATCGATCATTATAACATCTCTAGGTTAGCTTAGGTAAGCGGGCTGCCAGTGGTCCATTGTGATACCCAAAGTCAGAGTGCTACCACTGATTGGCTACTCCAGTGATACTCTAACTATTAAAAAAAAAACGATAATTTCAATTACTAACTAATAACACAAGACAACTCGATAAATGTCTCACTTCAGTGCGAGAACAAGTAACAAATAGTTCTCGTCGAGAAATTACCACAGTGAAAGAAAAATGCAAAGGAAAGGAACTCAAGTATTTATTACTCCACTTCTCGGTTCATTAATAAAAACATAAAAAATGCAAATTCTCTTGTGTTAGTTAGTATGTTCGAATGTGTTAGTAGTTACTAGCCATTCGAACGATTGATCGAGAATCGAGATGTTATATTAACCGATTATCACTCGAATTATCAATCGGCGCGTTCGATTCTACATCACTAATTCTAAGGCATAACTTTAGTGAAGCGTCATGAAACAGTCAAGTGGCTGCAAATTCCCCATTGGACCTGGGTGACCTAAAATGAGACTATCATGGAAACCATTCCAGCTTTGAAAGAAGATTAAGTTTTGCTCTTCAGTTCTCAAGATCTCTGAAGATCAATGATCGATAAGGCAACCAAATACATACAACATCAACCTAGTGCCTTTGAAGGGACGATTATATTGGTTTCCCTTTCGTAGAAATAATTTCTTTGGCGCCGATGTTGAAAGTGAAATGAAATACTTTTACCCACATCATCTAACATCACGAATAGAAATGAAAATTTCGCCTTCGTTGGGCCTTGAACGTCCTTCAGCCAAGAATAACACAGAGACTCCTCTCGAAATCCACTAAATTCACGTCTCGCCAGAGAAAATTTAAAATTATTGCCAAAGTTTCTCGATGTTCTGTGCACCCTCGGTTCTCCACCTCATATTCAAATCACTGCAATTCACCCATAAATAGAACCGAGTAATACTTTCGATTTTTCAAACGGCCAGAGGCCACAGGTAATCCGAGGGATATTTGTGTGTTTCGAAAAAATAATTTCACCCAAGTTTATTTCTGTTTACGATACTTTGGATTCGAAAGTAAAAGTTCTCAGATACAAGAGCCAGATGTTTACATTGGAATTCCCCGAGTATACAAACAATGGTTAAATTGAGTTTCCTCCACTCCGGCAGCGGGGGGTACTCCTTCAAAGTTCTCGACACAAGATCCGGTGGGTGTGAATGATGTGCGGCATCCCAGATGTGCTGCGAAGAGCAGATCACGAAACAAGTATTGGCGAAGTCAATTAAAGGATTGTTGTGACTTCATCGGCATTGAAAGCGATGGTCGAGGCCCTGGGATGGTCTGATGGAGTGGAGTGCTTTTAGTATTCTTCCCGCATACGTACCTAATTGTGTATTGATGTTGTTCCAACATGTAATCAGTCACAGATCTGACAAAAAAACGTGACGGAATGATGCGATGAGGCGGATGAACAATGTTCAAACAAATGCTGAGCATAATGGCAGCAAGAAGAAAAAAAAAAAAGAAGAACCGAACAAAAGCTTCCCTGATGATTAGATAATAGTGGCGCGAAACGCGAAAAACGCCCCGTCATTGCGGCTTCATTGTTGAGAGGCTTCTGCTGCGAACTGTTGGATGAGATGGACAAATGACTACAAAGTTACAATGGACTGTGTGATCTGCTGCCAGCAGACGTCAGGGGTGTTGGGTATTTTTTCTTCTTGTTTCTCTTCGCTAATGTATTGCATGGGAAAACGGTGGATCCTGCTGCGGATTTGCTCAAATACGGTGATGTCATTTATGCACATTTGTAGTAATTGTTGTTTACTCAAAGTTACATGCACGAATCCTATTAGACCTATAATCAGTGACTGTGAGATTGGGCTTTGATGCGGCAAACATGAGTTGTCATGAGGATGTTGTGTACGAGTCGAACTAAATGAATGAATGGTTTTCAATTAAAAGTGATCAAAGATTGAGTTTAGGTGCGTACGCAGCGAGGAACCCGAATATGGAATAGTATATAGTGACTTTTTGGTGATCTGTGGATGTAACCATAGCCAAACGACACGCCCAAGCCGAACATTTCTGTCCAATTAATCCTTTACTTCCGGTTGTAGTGGTGCCCATGACACCAAGTAAGTAAACAGTTCTCAAGACGAACACGGAGATAAGTAAGCAGTCACATGAACGTTTTAAGCCGCTACAACAAAAAATGTGTCACCGACTGTAAGGTGAAGAGCAGCAAGAGGCTTTTGTGTGCCACATAGAAGCAGTTATACAAAAATATGGGAATATGTGAGGTTTAAGGCATGATGATGAGTATGACATGTACACATTTGATCAGAACTTCAGATTTTGGGCATGCAAGTGAACACGGAAAAATATCAAACTCCTTCAAAGGGTTCTAAATTTGGTGTCACAGAATAAAGCTTGACACAAGACAGTTCTTAGTCTTAATGCGACGTGGTAATTGTTATTTACTCCAACCCACCGAACCGAAATCGCGAGGTTTGGATGAAATTTTACCGAAAACTTAAAAACCCGTTCTCACCAAGTTGATGTGTTTTCAAATGTTATTCGCTGCAAATTTTGAATTGACCGGCTAAGCAGCTATTTGTTTGTTGAAATCACACAATTTTGTCAAGAACACCAAAAACAAAAGAGATTAAATGACAACATTAAAACAAAATAAACTGAAGTTCACGATGTAGACTTGTTCGATTTGTCAACCTCTCACGGATGACTGAACTCAAGGGGGTTTCAACCAGCTTTCGCCGAAAACACAAGGTTTGAAGCCCCGGCAATTGTATGGCAAAACCTTGGTGTTTTAGTGAAATTTCCCAAAACATGCCCTGAACGGCTCTTATGGCTTACTCTTCTGTCGAACTTTTGCATAAGCATTCTGCATAAATATGGCTGATTGATGCAGCGTTTTATTTCCTCCTATCTGCCGTGCACGTGTTGGTTATGGGCTTGCTGACCCCATAAAAATTAATCTAATGATGTGTTTTAAGACGGTAATTCTTATGACCGGATCGAGAGAGTACACGATCGGGAAATGCCGTATGGTATGACTCGACAAGCATGGAGTAAAAGTGTGGTTCACAACACTGAAATTGAATTGCTTTGCGGCTTGTTTGGCATGTAGCCGAGACTTGTTGACCACATCAAAATGGTGCTCGTTGGGTGAGCACCAGAAACAGTCACCAATTGAAGCTTAAGGAGTTGAGCAGGAGGAGCGGAGTAAAACTCTAGTGGATACCTAGCCACACAGGGATAGAAGTCAATCAAATGGCCGACTCCACAGGCTAGGAGAGGAGTATCGATGTAGAATACCATGTCCTCACAACCTCCGTGTCCTAACTGGTTTCCTAACAGAGCATTGCAGACTCAGGGAGTAGCTAAGGAAGCTAGGGTATCATATCAATGTCTCTGCAAATTCTGTAGACAATCTAATGAAATTCCAGAACATGTACTTGCATTTTGTAAGGCACGTCCTTATGTTTTGGTTCACTTTAGTTCACGCTATAAATCTTAAATCAAATTACTTGCTTACTTATCAGGCTGACGACCCATACAGGGTCCGAGGCTGAGCGATAGCTGCTTTCCATTCCTGACGGTCTTGAGTACGCTGCTTCCAGTCATCAAAACCAAGCTGTCCTGCATCCACGATTACTTGGTCTTTATACCGGCGATTCGGTCTTCCTCTCCTTCTCGAACAAGGAGGCTCGGATTCGAAGACCCTCTTGGAGTCTGGAGCCTGGGAGAACTGGAGCATTTTTATCCATGCGCTCGATGTGGCCGAGCCAGTGCAGTCGACGGAACTTTTGCCTTCCGGACTACATCCACATCCTGGTACAGCTCGTAGAGTTCGCGGTTGTGTCTTCTCCATTCGCCTTCCTCGCAGACAGGACCATATGTCCGATGTAGAATTTTTCCTCTTCGTAGAATTCTTCTTCTTCTTTCTTTCGAAGGCAGCCAAAATCAGCTCCGCAGTTTTGTTTATCTTCCAGCTTTCGTCTCCATATAGCAGGATTGGCAAAATAAGGGTTTTTTGTAGAGCATGATCTTAGTCAGGAGCTTTGACGCCAGTTGTTTTGACAAACCGAAGTAACGCCGGCTGCCAAAGGCGGTTCTACGTCGGCTCTCCACAGTGCTGTCGTTTGTGGAGTTTACGTTTGCCCCGAGGTAGACAAACTCCTTTACTACCCCGAAATTGTAGTAAAATTGTTGAATCAAATTACATATTCGAAATGTCTTCCACTTGCTTTCCAGAAGCAGCAAAGTTGATCTAGCCATTAATCAATTGCAGCACATCCATTGGTAACCTTGCACAAAGTGTTGCCTAGCACAAGTCATTGGGTGGTGTGAATAAAAACTGAGTGTGAGAATTTCTTCAACATTTTGGAGTAAATGCAGAGTCTTTCCTCCGTTTTGGTGTGAATAAAGATGGAATATGCTCAGATATCGCTTGTAGAAGTTGAGTGTGCATAGGAGGTGACTTCAAGATAGAAAAAAGTGAAAACAATTTAAAATAATGGAAGATACTGCGTCGGATGAGGAATACTTTCACGGATTAAGCCTTAATACTCCAAAAAAAGGAAATCTGGAATGTACGATGACGATTTCATCAAGAAAAAAATTGATAACACGAAGGCCCGCGTCAAATAAAAAGGCGATAAGAAAAAGACGGGCAACTTTCCGTCTACATTAAAAAACCGAAAAATAATCAAAGGCGGGTTTCTTCAGGAATATCGGAAAGGAAATGAGTACTTAACCATTCCATGTTATCAAACTCGAATTAATACACGTTCTTGAAATTAGGCCTGAAACACATTAGTGCGCTGCGCCAGCCGACTTCATGTTACGGAGAGGGTGCCATGACGCACTGCGTTGAAATAAATACTCAATCTATCAGCTGTTCTCTCTCTCATTCTACTAGATGGAAAATATTGCCGCCTTTCTGCATACACTCATTTGAAATGACTTTTGTCGTTAAATTATTTTTAATCAGCTGTTTTCATTTCTCAAATGACAGTTGACACAAAATACTCTCAATTTGGAAGAAAACCCTCAATCGGGGAGAAAATCTCTCTGACAGCGCACCCCTCTGTCGAAAAATATTCAACATGTTGAATAATGACGTGCGATGGACTACGTTTTACGTTTTATTACGATCCTCTCATCTCTCTCATTTTTCACTAACGCAGGCCTATGCTGTCTTTTGTGCATGGCCATTGAATTGTGTGCAGACATTATCCCCTGTGTCCCCAAAAGTGAATGATTTATAATTCTTGGTTTTTACGCATTTCTATGTTTAAAAAAATTATTTCATATATTTTGCACCAACCTTTACCCGACTTTGCACTCACCCTTAAACGCCAAGAACCCTGGTTTTCAAACGTCAACTGAAGGAAGGGTACCTACTTTGAGGCAATTTTAACGAACACACTCGACTCATGCGCCACTAAAATGGACCGACCACGACTTTTCATTTTAAAGGATTGAGGCCAGGCCCTCCAGATTACTATTCATACGTGTAAAGTTAATTTGGAACGTTATTTTTTGGCCACGTTTGTGTCGTTTTTGCAGTATCAGCAGAAGCGGAGTCTTTGTTGGATGGTCTACTTTTGTATTCTAAAACATTCTCTTTGTAAATTTTCGCAGAGGCTTTAAAATCTATTTCTCAGAAATGGAAATTTGTAAGAAATGAGACTTATGATAAGCGACTACCCATCACAGAGGCTGGCTGGTCTCCACGTTGAACTATCGGAATGTGCTCATATGCATGCCGTGATGAGCGAGCGTAAATTCACGACTCCCCAAATGATCCATTCCTTATATGTCACTTGGTAAATATTGTACCAACACGTTTGCTAGTAGTTTATGTGACGAAGATATCGAAGACGTGGATGAGAAAAAGGAAAACTAGTGCACTGCATCGAGTGTGAACACAAAAGAGGAGAATTTAGGTTTCAACAGCATGAATCGTCGCTAAAGTCAGGAAGTGCTTGTGTGAAACGTGCGATCGCAGAGGAGTATGCATGGATTTCCTTTATATGATATTATCTAACTAAAACCGTCTAAGTGATTGTATAACATCACTAGCAAACCCTTTTAAGCATCGTTAGATATTAAATTGCATTAATTAATGCTTGAGGGTGCTTGATTACCGTGATTATGCCCTGATCGCCATCAGAATGGAGGATGGAGAAAATAAAATCCGTGACGATCAGCATTAAATAATTTTTGAACTTACAACTTACTAAGTTGACATAGACGGTTTGAGCGTGAACAATACCTGCCTTTCATCGATGACACCCACGGTCCTCGGCACGCTGCTTCTAGTCGTCAATACCAATTTTCTTTCTGCCGCGACGACATGGTTGTTTTACCGAAGATTCCGTCTTCTCCTCCTCCTCGAAATAGAAGGCCAGGTCAATGCGCTCAATGTGGCCGAGCCAGCGCAGTTTGGCCAACACAACATTCACATCCTGGGACAGGTTGTACAATTCACGGCTATGCCTTCTCCATTCACCTTCCTCGAAAACCGAACCATATATACCACTCAAATGCACCGAGAATCAGAGCACTGTTGTTTTACTTAACGTTAGGGCGATAAGTTCATATAACAGGAATGTCAAAATAAGAGATTTGTGCAGCATTGGCTTGAGTTTTGAGCACAGTTGTTTAGGCAAACCGAAGTAGCAGCGGTTCTCAGGGGCTATTCCTAGACGGATCTCTAATATGTTGCATGCCGTTTGTGGAGTTCACACTCGCCCCGAAGTAGACGACTCCTTTGCTACATTTTGTGGCAGGATGGAACGATTGTAAGATGGAACGATTCTTGTTCGACAACATTTATTTTGCCTTGTCCTCATTGACCTTAACACCATCTCGCTTCGTCTGTTCTTTATTTATCGCCAAAGCTTCCACTTAGGCTATTATTGTATATTATTGTGGTGCCTGTGGCATTGGTATATGCATCAGCCGTTTGTTACATAAGCTCACTTCCAGAGTTCGATAATAATAATGTTCACGGTCCCACTTCTTTCGAGTCACTGACAACGCTCAAAGAGTAAAAACTATCGAGAGAAGCTTCTCAAACTTGGCCGTTCGGAGTCGGCATAAAATTGTAAGTCCCTGCCACTCGTGAGAGAACAATAGCGCGCACAACACGAGTTTTAAGGAAGCTCGTGAAAGAATGAAAACTTTTATTAACCGTTTCCAGATGGAGAACAGGGTTCTATAACAAGCCTGTAATCAGTTCAAAGAAGATTTTTCCCAACCATTACGAACGGTTGATTGTGAACTTATCTTTGAAAAATGAGAACTCCATAACTGAGAGTAAATTTTTGTTTTAAAGAATTAAATATTGAAACTTGTCCACATTCCCTTAATGAAATATAGTTAACCCTCCGTCGGAATCCCAGGTCTGACCAGGCACATGTCGGAATCCCGGGTCTGACCAGACACATTTAATTTTTAAGCCTCAATCACTGATATTTCTAATGAAGCTATCGACATGAAATTGTAGGTAGCTTCCTAAAATTTTATTTTCTACCGATTTATGAAAAACCCCATTCTAATGAATACCTTGAAGATTAAAAGAAAAAAAAGACACCTTCGTAGGGACACACGGTGCGCTGCTGGACCCCATTATACTCTGTATATAAACAATTGGAGTATCATGTATTTTGACAATTATAATTATATCTTACACAACTATGGCTGTTATCATAAGCGGAACCAATCGGTATGCAAGAGATGCAGCACAAAAATGGAATAAACAAAAAACCGAATCCAGGCCAAGAATTTGGAATGGTATGACGATCACTGAATATGATGCATTTGTTGGAACAATTCTGGCCGCTGGGGCATCACACATGCAAAAATCGGCAGTGTTGTAAGAAATTCATAAAGCATGCCTCTATACAAATGCATGTAAATTGATAGGGTTCTGGCCTGGCACTATAAGCACGATGGAAATTTTTAAATAAGTGTTCGACGGAGGGTTGACTAAGATGAGATGCTCAACATGCACCCTAGAAATGTTCGGACCTTACTCCAAAAGGAGTAGATTTACTTCGCTTTTCATAGTATTTTTAAATCTACTCCACCACTCCTTTTTTACACAATCTTCTTCGAAAAAACGACACCTGGAAATACTAACAAGTACCCTTGGGCTTAAAACAATCAACGACTTTTGTTATGTTGTCATCAGAAATGAAGTATTACGGGATAGCCGACTTCACAGCTGATTGCCCCCTAGTCCATCGACGATTTTGAGTGCTTTTTTGACAGATACTCAGGAATTGTTGACGGTTATTCACGAAATAACGTAAATGTCGTCCTCTGATTTGTCCATTTGGTTTGTGAACGCGTTATAAAAAATAGTTTTCAAAAATCTTAAGGGACACGAGAGGTAGAAGGCTGGCGTCTCTGTAATACTTCATTTCTGGTTGTCATTTCAGTTCCATTAAAAAAATGTTCTCTTAGCGTACAATTTTCTATTATTTATTATTTGTGAAAAAATGAGTAAACAATTGGTCACAGGCAAGCAACGATCCTGTCGGGTCACCGTGGCGTAGTGGGTAAGTGCGTCGACTCCTACGCAGAGGGTGCCAGGTTCGATACCCGAATTTACCACCTTTGATAATTCACGGCTCCTCCTCTTTCGAGTCACTGACAATGTTCAAAGAGTATTCCTGTCTAGAAAAAGCTTCTCAACTTCGCCGTTCGGAGTCGGCATTAAACTGTAAGTCCCTTCCACGCGAGTTAAGTATTGGTCGTAATTCTTAAAAATAAAAATATACAATGTGTCACCATACTTGCTTGTGTTTGCATTCTTCAATTGCACACCATAAATTCTTATCGTCATCACTTTTATGTGACCCATAAAAGTAACGATGACCGAAAGAGTAAACAAGGAAAGTGAACCAATGCATTCGGTTAACCTATTGAGAAATAGGGAGAATAAAACCAATGCATTCGGCTGACCTCTTGAAGAATGTAGGCCCAATCAAGTCAATTGGGGGACCGTGTTGAAATATTAAAAATAACAAAACCTTCTTCGGGCATTCGATTCGATCTGAGTGGTAGTTCATAGTAAACTCTCATCCGGATAGTACGGTGCAGCCCTGCTTAAGACAGCGGCCGTATTATTAATAGTAAATAAAGAACTAAAACCGTAATTATAATAGAATATATATAATAAAGAGAATATATTAAAAAAAAATTACGAAGTTCAGTTATTTATTTGGCGCAGTCGGTAGGATCAGGTACAACTATCCTGATCCACATTGAGAAAGTTCAATTCGCATTTCCTTAACCGCAATTTTCGACGAACGAAAAAAAAAAAAAAAAAAAAAACACGGGAAAAGATTGTGTATAGTGAAACCCTTCTAAAACCGTAGTGGAAGTTGTTGGCATATAGTAATAGTGAAACGGGAAATATGGCAGAAAATCCAAACGTCATCCCTGAGGTATCCAACCGGGATATCCTAAATAGTATAATGGCTATAGTGGCGAGAATACCACAGCCGAGTCATGGGAGCAACGTGTTACGGGAAATTCAATACTTACCCGAATTCGATGGGGATAGCGAATCCCTAATGCACTTCATCGTAATGATAGAGAACCACCTTCGGAATACTATTGGAGATTACCAAGCCACCTGGAACATCATACAACAAGTGAAAATCAAAGGTCGAGCTATGGACCTACTGATCATCAATGGAGTCACTTCGTGGGAACAGGCGAAGGAGTTATTTAAACAACACTATCGACCGGTCATCAGCAGCAGCGATCTTACGAAGGAAATCAGCAATATGAAAGTGAGTTCAATATATGATTTGACCAATAAATTAGAATACCTTTTAAGCAAAGTAAATACATATGTAGTATTCTGTGACAATCAGGAACAAGAAAAACTATTGTACTATAATATTATAATAAACAAAATACGAGAATTAACAATAGGGAATTTAGCCAGAGAAATTAGGAATCTGTATGATTTACATGAAATAAAGAGTATTTTATTCTCCTACATAGGATACGATAATGGAAATTTAAGGAATATTGAAATAGTTAGAACCACGGCAAATTACAATAACCAAAACAAAAATCATAGGTTTAGTCTCCCCGACAAGGAACGACGACCCAGTTACAATAATGGTCACAATAATAATTTTGGTGGACAAAATCATTCGGGAAGGTTTAGACAAAATGAGTATCGTTACCAAAATCACACTACTTCACAGAGACCTTTCCAGAACCACTCCATACAGAATAGACAGAATAGACTAGAACCAATGGATACCAATAATATCCAAACAAGTCAGGAACCGATCCGTCAGGACATTAACTCAGTAGAACCGCCGGTTTTTCTGAACTGAGCCTCGGACAATTAATGACAGTCGCCACTGAAATTCAGAACCAACGACACTATATTTTAGTAGACACTGGCAGTGCTATGACTATCATAAATACTAGTAAACTCGACATGACACCGTATAAAATTCTAGACACCCGACAGCTAGAGATAAAGACCATTAATAGTAGCGTAATCAGGAATACTGCAATAATTCAGTTTCCAATACCAAAAGAATTCGGTTACAGCGATAATACTTTTATTAAAGCTTACGCTCAGGCTTTAGAAAATTAAAACTATACGATACTCCTAGGAATGGATGTCCTTAAAAATATCATTGAAACCATTGATTTTGAGAAAGGAACTATAACTTTAAAAAATCAGACCATTCTAAAGATAGAACGAGGACACGAGTTGGCATGCAACTACCTAGAGGAAGGCAATCCTGACTTCGGCAGCCTTAATCGCGAAGAAACGACAGCATTGACCTCACTGCTAGACGAATTTAGAAACATCCAATATAAGGAAGGCGACATGTTAACTCATACCTCGGAAATAAAACATGAAATTCACCTTAAAGAAGACAAGCCACTACATGCAAAAAGTTACCGATTACCAAAGAAACACGAAGAAGAAGTAGCTAAGCAAATCAAAGAGATGGAAAAACAAGGTATCATAAGAAGAAGCATGAGTAGACATGCTTCTCCGATCGTTGTAGTTGCTAAAAAGCCAGACAAAGATGGTCAAGTACAGTACCGCATTTGTGTTGACTATAGGGCTTTAAATGAAATTACTGAAGATGACAGATTTCCTCTGCCAAATATAGAAAACCTCTTCGATAAGTTAGGAAAAGCGGTCTATTTCTCGACGCTTGACTTAGCAAAAGGTTACCATCAAATTTTGATGCACCCAGCTGACATAGCGAAAACTGCGTTTATTACTCCACAAGGATTATACGAGTATGTCCGTATGCCTTTTGGACTTAAAAATGCACCAGCCACTTTTCAGCGACTAATGAACCACATACTAAGAGAATATATAAACAAAATTTGTGTCGTTTATTTAGATGACATTTTGATATTCTCCACGTCCCTAAAAGAACATATGAAAAACCTCAGAGACATCCTTCGAGTTTTGCAGAAACATAATTTAAAACTACAAATTAGCAAATGTTCATTCCTCAAGAAGGAAACCGAATTCCTAGGTCACATATTAACACCAAAGGGAATAATGCCTAATGGTAATAAGATCAGTATAATCAGAAACCTCCCACTACCCCACACAGAAAAACAACTTAGAAGTTTTTTAGGAGCCTCTGGCTACTACAGGAAATTCATTCAGGATTATGCAAAAATTGCATATCCAATGACTAGGTATCTCAAAAAGGACACCAAAATAAATATTAGTGATCCTGAATACGTGAATGCGTTTGAAACACTCCGAAACAAATTGATAACACAACCAATCCTAAAATTTCCAGAATTCGAAAAACCATTTCATTTATACACCGATGCCAGTAACTTTGCCATCGGATCTGTCCTAACACAGGACAAACAACCGGTTTGCTATATCTCTAGGACTCTGAACGAGCATGAAAGAAATTATTCCGTAACCGATAAAGAATTTCTAGCCATTGTCTGGAGTGTATCCAAACTAAGACCCTATCTGTGGGGAAATAAATTCAAGATCACAACTGATCATCTCCCCATAAAATATTTGAATAAAAAATATAATGGTGCAGAGTTCTCACAACGCAACCAACGATGGTTACTTAAATTACAAGAATTTGATTACGATATTGAATATCTCAAAGGTCAAGAAAATCGAGTGGCCGACTTTTTAAGTAGAATTGAGAAAGAAAACAATGAAGTGAATCAAATTTCTGATAGCAGAACGGGTCAATCGACAGCGGAAGGACAATCTGATCACATACCTATTAAAGAAGGTATTGTCAATATATATAAACAACAAATTATTGTGAGTTATGACAAAGAACCAAAAGTGGAAACACTAAATGGTAAAAGAATTTTATATATCAGAGCCTCGGACCCTATTGAGACGATAACAGAACAACTCAAAGAAATTGCCCCAGGAGTTAGCGGTATTTATTCTGAAGTACAAGAATCTGACTTTAACAAAATTCAACGGTTACTCATGAACTTGCAGTCAGGAAATAGAAAGGTTAAATTGATTAAACTAACACGGAGAGTTAGAGACTTAAGGACGGAGGAGGAAGTTAGGAAACAGGTCTCCATATACCATATCAGGGAAAGTCAACACTCAGGAATCATAGAGACCTACAATACGTTAAAACAACAGATTTACTACCCTAAACTTACAAGGATAATTACACAAATTATAAACAATTGCGACGTATGTCAAAAGGCTAAATACGAGAGGAAACCTATTCAAGGGAAATTCAAAGTAACAGAAACACCTAGTAAACCTAACGAAATAGTTCACATAGATATCTACCATTTTCATAAACACATTTTTTTGACAATGATTGACAAGCTGACAAAGAAAGGGTATGTATACAGACTTGAAAGTAAAAATCACATTCACAAAACAGACGCTATCACAGAACATTTAACTAGAGAAGGTCCACCCTATAAAATAAAAACGGATAACGAGTTTAATACAACATACATCAGAGAATTTCTTAGGGAACGAAATATCGAAGTGCATTTCACTAAACCGAACTCACATACAGGCAATGCAGACGTTGAACGCTTACATAGTACTATAGCTGAGATACTACTTAGCATGAACCAGGCAGAATCAGTAAATACCAAAATGTTTAGAGCTTTTCAAATCTATAACAAAAGGTATCATACTACGATAGGTATGTCACCAGAACAGGCTCAACATACAAATATAGAAGCATTAGTAACCAAGCTAAAAATGAAAAAAACCAAGGTTATAAACAAAAGGAACCAAGATAGGGAAGATTATATAGAAAGAAGATCATTTGGTTATATAAAGAATTATAAACATGTGAGACACAAAAATGAACCCAATTTTCGATTTAAAAACCTAGATAGAGTACATACATCAAATATTAAACGACCAAGACAATTTGTAGGTACTCACACTGATGCTGCTACTCCTGATGACACCAATGAACCTAGTACAAGCAGCACTTGTAATAACACCAATCGAAAGTGACAACGGATTCACAACGATAAGCATGGGTGAAGGAGAAATCATCAACCAAACCCAAACCATCATCCACATAGTAAAAATAAAAATGTTGATAGACACCTTACAGGAAATAAAAAAATTTGAAATTGTAGGACAAGACTCAGAAATAAGAAAGGAATGTAATACAATTTTTACAAAAATACATAGTATCATGCCTCATAAGACAAGATCAAAAAGAGGTCTCGTAAATATAGTAGGAACGGCTCAGAAATGGTTGTTCGGTACTATGGACAACTCAGATAGGGAAGAAATAGAAGAACACATAAAAGCTACTGACACTAACAATCAGAATGCAATTCAGGAACTAAACAAGCAAATCAAAATTAATACTCAATTAAACGGAAACATAAAAAACATAAGAGACTTAGTTTTGAGAGATAGGGAAGAAATAGAACGCTATCAGAATGAAAACCAACAGTTACAAAATACGATACTTAAACGCCTACAACGAACCGAAATACTAACTAGATTACAGATGTTAGAAAGAGTAATTGATAATTTGTTAGACACGATAGCTGCAGCGAAAATGGGAATAACCCACCCTAGCTTACTCACTAAGGACGAACTAATCATGACAGATATGAATTGGAGCAAATTAAGAAATATTAAGTCAGGGGTAATGAAATATACAGATGATGCCATTATTATAGCTTTGAAAATACCAGAAGAGATTATAACACGTCCAATTAAAATAATCGTACCAATACCAAATCGAGAAAAACAAGAAGTTGACTTAGAACCCTTTGTTGTAATTGTAAACGAAGGAAAAGAGTATAAATATAACGAGGAGAAAATTAATGTTAACGAATTAAAAGAGAGAAATGATTGTATTAGTAAGCAAAATTGTTTAATGAGGATCAATAATAATTTTGAAATTATTAATCTGAACGAAAGAACTTATATTATTAAAAACGCTAAAAATGTAACCGTACAAAATAATTGTGACTCTAGAAATTTAACTTTTGCTGGAAATCTTATTGTTAATATTCAGAATTGTAATATTAAAATCAATGACGCTATAATTAAGAACAAAGAAACTAATTATACATTTCAATTCTATTATGAAGAAATAATGAAAGAAAATGCCACCATCAATACGGTGTTTACAAAATTTAAGGAACTACAAGAAATTGAAAATAGACATAACCTAGAATTAGTTCAATACCACAAAGTAAAAACCTATTTAATCTCTGGTACATCCATGTTAATAATTATTATTGGTATAAGTATCATTGGAATCGTAATGTACAAGAATGTCAGAAGTACCGGTAAAATTAAAATTAAAATTGATAGCTTAACAGAAGAGCAAGGAAAAAAACAAACGAAACCCTCAAATCAAAATTTCCAGGAGAAAACTTTCTCTAAGGAAGGAGGAGTTAAGTATTGGTCGTAATTCTTAAAAATAAAAATATACAATGTGTCACCATACTTGCTTGTGTTTGCATTCTTCAATTGCACACCATAAATTCTTATCGTCATCACTTTTATGTGACCCATAAAAGTAACGATGACCGAAAGAGTAAACAAGGAAAGTGAACCAATGCATTCGGTTAACCTATTGAGAAATAGGGAGAATAAAACCAATGCATTCGGCTGACCTCTTGAAGAATGTAGGCCCAATCAAGTCAATTGGGGGACCGTGTTGAAATATTAAAAATAACAAAACCTTCTTCGGGCATTCGATTCGATCTGAGTGGTAGTTCATAGTAAACTCTCATCCGGATAGTACGGTGCAGCCCTGCTTAAGACAGCGGCCGTATTATTAATAGTAAATAAAGAACTAAAACCGTAATTATAATAGAATATATATAATAAAGAGAATATATTAAAAAAAAATTACGAAGTTCAGTTATTTATTTCGCGTGAAAGAACAATAGCACGCACAACACGAGTGGTTGCTGAGAAGCTAGGCCCATGTATTATTATTAAGCAACGAACCTCTCACTCAAACAGATCCGTCACAGCACAATTCACACCAATCGTAAGCATAACTGCTATTGAAGCTGGATAGAGCGTCGCTTCTTTATTTCTCCAGGAAATTCCAAATAAACCAAAAAAATAGCCAGAGCCAGGTGACCAAGTAATTGTTCAACCTGCCTACTGAACACCTGACTTTAAGGACCTGTGTCGCCGTGACGTAGTAGACGTTCGAATCCCCATTTTACCAACTTTCATAATTCACGGCTTCCACCTCTTTCGAGTCTCTGACAATGCCCAAAGAGTATTCCTGTCTAGAAAAAGCTTCTCAACATTGCCGTTCGGAGTCGGCATAAAACTGTAGGTCCCTTCCCCTCGTCAAAGAACAATGGCACGCACAACACGAGTGGTATAAAAGAAGCTAGGCCCAGGTCCGCCTCGGATTGTCGCGCCACCAATATTAATTTACGGACAGTGCATCGAAGTCCACGGTCTCCATACAAATTGTAATCTCCCGGAACTTTAAGCATCCCTTGGGCTCGTCTTGTACTTTGTGTGTGACTTAAGGTCAATCAAACAAAAGATTTTAAAGCTGCAAATATTTATTTATGTACATTCAAAATTTGCTTGACACAGACTGCTACTTGTGCTTGTTCGCATCGTCCTATTATACGCAAAATTGTATCGAATTCTAACAGTTGAGTTTATTTTATTCTGTTTCGTGGAATTTTGGGTAGAAAAAGAGCTGCACGTTACATCTGAACTTAAATACAAAAATGAAAGAAATTACAAAATATGAGATGAATATAAAAATGAAATGGAAAGTCTGCTGCTTGTTAAACTATTAAATTTTCTTTAATTTAAATTTGCAGAAGTGTCTAATTGTACTACATTTTTCCCTTATAGTTTTTCTAAAGTCGTACTGTGTTGACACGGTGTTTTCAGTTCTGTAAACATTAAACTAATAGTGAACAAGTTTTTCTATTCGGTTTTTTTTTGCACACAATGGCTGGTACACCGAACTCCGCGGACTCTCATTACAGATCTTTTCGATTGGTAAGCAAATCGGGAACGTCTTTTAAAATATCACGATCTTCGAATGCTCTAAATTTGATAATTTAATCGCTTTGAATCGCTATAAGACGACTTATCAAACTCTATCATTATTGCGGTGCTAAAAAGTGAAATAAAATCCTTAAAAGAGCAATAAAACAACTATTCTTTGAAGGAAATGATAAGACTAGTTGAAACTTCCAAAATTTTGGTTTTACATCGCTTTTTCTTTGAATCTACTTCGAAATTCGATTTCTGAAGACCGAACACTGCCCTGGACCATCAAGTGCCCACCTCCATTAGTCAGAAGAACGGAAAGGTTCGCTTGCAATTTGCCCACACAACTACGCGTAGTCGTTTTCGATTTATTATTGCGGGTGAAAGAAGGTTCAATTTCTTTAGATCGAATGGAAAAAATAACCCTTGTACAAAAAAATAAATATTAACTGAGGCGGCTCATTTTTACTATGAGTTACTGTACCTAATCTATCAGAGTTGATTGTACACTCTATTTCTACCTGTCCACATTTCTTAACTTAAATATGTTTTCATTCTAACCACGTGCTTGTTGATGCACATGCTAGAGATTATAAGTCTTCCGGTCTTAAATTATTTAAGTTCTTTATCTACTATCTCGTCCAAGAACTTCGCTCGACCCAGCACTGTATTCTATCTTCACAAGTAAAATAGAGATTTGATTTCCCATTCGCATTCAGGTAACAACGTGCAAAGATGATTCATATTTTCATTCACCTCAGATTCCATCACATGTGTTCATTTACATGGCAACTAGTTCTTGACGTAATGCCATAATCCAGTAATATCACTTAACCATTCACAAACGACTTTCCAAAGATGTAAGCACTGATTCATAAGCAGTCATCAGCTCCATAGTTTGTCACATAAAACGTACAAATTTAAGACTTGTCTCAATCAAACTCAGACTTTGTAAGCATGGCGACACACCCCGGCGCATTAATTATGTTGCCGCCGACTCAATGTCGAGGTCAGAGCGACAATGATTTGCAAGCGCCCCCTCAGCGATCGCGTCTGCTAACAGTTTACGATTGAAACGGCGCAATATATTGTCTCATTACGATTTGTTGCCACATGTCTTCATCGACCGCGATTTGAGTTCTGTCAAGAGCCTGGAGAAATAGTGATCACCATAAATCTGTGATCACTTCGACTACAATGTGTTTCAGAGCCTTTTCCATTAACATCTCGGAGACGCCAGCAGTCCATGAGATCACTGCCAAGAGGTTTCGTCGGTCTGTCCCCTTCAAATCGATTCAAGGGCATTGGCAATTCACCATTTAATTGATTGCATCAGAGATTTAAATACTTATCAATTACGGAGCATAATTCGCTGGCGCTTCAGTGAGGGTGAGGGAGAATGTGGCCATTGAACAAACATTCCCTCCATGAGCATGTCTCAGGAGATGCTGGACGAGCGTGCTAATTATTGCATTTATCATCTTGACTCTTGAGTCAATTGTTGAATGTTCACAAATGTATCTATCAGACCAGTGGGGTGCACAGACGGAATGTTGCTGGGATGGTAATCACTATGTAACGTCTGCAATTAATTTATGGTTGATGTGAAAATGTATGCAACATCTTCGACTTGACATTTAAAGACAACGTGAGTCAATTTTTCGAACGGAGTAGGTGTTCATGGGCTCACCTATGCCGAAGAAAAGCGTAAATCCAAACAAGTGTCAAGAGTTCGAGGACTGGATTGCTGAGGAGCTTCAAGGCTGCCTTTGCCTCAAATAGCGATTGTTCTTCGAAATGGGAATGACATGTACAACAAATATTCGCGGTAGTTAATGGCGAAAAGAAAATGAAAGAAAATACTTCAATAGAATAAGAAATTTGTTTAGCAGGAAGGATCTAGAAGAGACCTGTCGCTAGTACGATTATATGAAGAATAAAAATAATATTAGACAACAAAGCATACTGAATGAAAATAGATTTGCAAAGAATAACTGATTAAAGTATCAAGAAATACTAAGTGTGAGCGGGAACATTCCGCCCCCCCATGAAACGAATGAATAATGAGTTTGAATTATTAAATGACATAATTAGTCTGAATCGGAGATAGAAAGCGGAGATAGCTTAACCACAGGTCGAGTGAACATCCCATCTGCTGTCTTTAAAGTGACGACGCCCACTTTTCCATCTGCTCCTGGATGAATGTCTGCAACTCGTCCTCTCCCTTCTGGTGGTATTCTCTCACCCCGTATAATGACCATGTCATCCTATCTTTAAATTAGGGCCGGAACATGTCCATTTTGATCGTTGCTGTAGTTATACCAAGTATTCAGAATTCCACCTTCGCCAAAAATGCTGTCTTAAACCGGATATTGGCTGCCACCTGTTTAATACGGTTCCCCTGAAAGCAACTATATCAGGTTCTGAAAAAAATGCCCTGGAGTCAAAGCAAGAAAGTCGTGTACGTTGGAGGACAGTGCGCAAAGAGGTCACGAGTTTACGCATCAAACACATTTTCATTTTACAAATTGATTATTTTTATTTAAAAAATACTGAATTTTCAAAAGGCTGAAGTCCAAGCGGTCTTCGCTTCAGATCAAGTCATTCCTAGTTGGCCTATTCAACGCAAGGAGGACTACGCGACACTCTTCTGCATCTTAGCGATCAAAGAGCCATCAATACGCTACCGGATAGAGATGGCCCACAGTTGCCTCAGACCGTACGTGGCCATTCTCATAACTAGGCAATTCCTTTCAAAGCCATGTCACGAACTAGTGCAAGTTCCCAAAACTGAACACAAGCTCGTACCTACGCAGAAGGTACCAGGTTCAATCAGCGAATTTACCAACTCTTAAAGCTCATGGCTGCTCCTTTTGCCAGTCACTGTTAATGTTCAAAGAGTACTCCTGTCTAGAAAAAGCTTCTCTAACTGCAACGCCCGTTTGAAAAAGCCAACGTCGGGTATACCACAGATGATAGTGTTTCCATATTAATATGTTTCACCAGCTGTCAAAGTTACCAAATTACATTCAGCTGTCAAATTATTCAGTAAGACCATATTTCATCTATCACCATTCTACGCTTAGGTTAGGTTAGGTAGGGGGGCTGCTTGTGCATTCACTAGCCACCTTAAACCATATTGGTCCATAGTGATACCCACAGTCAAAGTACTACCACTGATTGACTACTCCAGTGACAGTGCCGTTGATTTGGTCCCAAGGGCAAATGGTGATTGGACCAGATTTGAAAAGTAGATAATAGTGCGCAAATAGCTCATTAATTTTGCTTTCACTGGGATTCGAACCGGGGGCCCCGCTAACCAAGAGCAGGTACTCGACCATTCCACGCTTGCTGAAATGTTATACATAGTTAATTTATTGAAATTCTGGCTCAGTTATAAATACGCACTGTGAATCTCGTCGTGAGGTCGGTAGTAATCATAGCTTCAGTGTGCAGGCAATATGTTTCGAGAACTTGAGCGTGAGTACACTCTTTTAGGCCGCTACCGAACCGAAGAGATTGGTGTGAAATGAAGGAAACATTGCTGTTTCCAATCAGTGTTGCTGAAGAGCCAACCTTGCTAATCTTACGGTTGAATTTGGGTCTGACGGAATCTAGAAGAACATAGAATACACATTGAGTTCGCTATTTGGCCTTTGGAAATGTTACCCGGTGAACCGAATTTTAGTCAAAAAATTTGTCTTCTCGGGGACCACTTGTATCTCAGCGGCTATATCAACAAGCTAACTTTGGAAGAACACAATCCACACGAATTGGACCAGGCATCAATCCATCCACAAAGATTGAATGTTTTGTTAGGTTAGGAGGATGAAAGGAGACATCGTTACCGTCACTGGTCCCGGGTGTACCGATGTTAAACGACCTTTTTGGCCAGAGCTCGACAACCTCGTTTTATGTTTTTGTGTTTCCTAGAGACCTCACAGCGTACCATATAAGCTACGCAAGGCTGGAACTTGTAAAGCGAACATTGGCACCTGGGTTATCTCAAATCCAATGTTCCAAAATTGGCCACGGTGATCTTGCGTCTACGACTAGACTTTTTTCATTGAGATTAATCTTAACGTATGGATCTCTGCTCTGGTTGTAATCTGTAATCGACTGAAGCAGACGGACCATAAATTCGGTGACCATCTGCTTTTGGTACCTGTCTGTCTTGCGAATGAGGGCTCTGAACTGGCTTGAGCCCTAACGGTTGCTCATTAGGCCGATAAAGACGACGGTAAAATTGTCCCGAAAAACATTTCACAATCCTTTATGTACAACATGCCAAGGCAAGAAATAGTGAACGAAGCTTTGGATAAAGAAAAAAACATTTCGTCAAATTTGTGCGTGGGCTTGGACCTTGTATCGACGGCAAAGGACCTATCGTAAGGATAAGATATCCACTTTGCGAATGCCCAGCCCTATCAATGAAGTAGACCCAGTTTTTAAAATCGCAAGGAGCTAGGAGCTGAAAGATTTGAGTAGAATCTATCTGAAGAGCTTCCTGGGGTTCATGTATGCAAAGGAAGGTAGGTAGGCAGGGGGGCTTCTAGTGAAGTCACCAGCACACTTAGACCATATTTGTCCATTGTGATACCCGCAGTCAGACTACTACCACTGATTGACCACTCCAGTGACAGGGCCGTTAATTTGATCCCAACTGCAAATAGTGACTGGACCAGATTTGAAAACCAGATAAAAGCGTATTAGCTTTGCTTTCACTGGGATTCGAACCGGGGACCCCACTAACCAAGGGCAGGCACTTAACTAACTGCGCCATCTAGTCGTTTTTAGAAAAGGAAAGGTTCACGGTATTTCACAATGTACCCAATTCGTGGACCCAGACCCCTATAAGTATGCAGATATATACCTTCAGGACAAGGTGCCTCAACAACTGTTTGACCGGAACTCATGTGAAACAGATCAGATAGGACAAGAGGTTCTTATAAATATTGCACGCTTACCATCCCAGTCCTATTTTATGTCACAGCGGCATAGATATAATAGTAATATGGGCGGCGATACAGCTCGAAGTGGACTTGGGCCTAGCTGACCCAACCACTCGTGATCTGTCACGAATGGAGAGGTCTTATGCCGACTTTGAACGGCGATGTTTGATGGTGTTTTTCTAGTAGGGGTGTACTTTTTGAGCATTGTCATCAATTTGAAAGAGCTGGAGCAGTACATTATGAATGTTGTTGGGGAATGAACCCATAATCCTCAGCGTAAGAGTCGACGCCCATATCACCTACGCCTCGGCGGCCACAAACAACATGTGCAGCCAATTACACCTCATAAATTGAGTCCTTTTCACGTTTCATCAATATGTGTCTCCAACCACGTGAAATAACGTGCCGCACATGTCATAAAGCAATCAATTTACTGAAACAGAACCCCAATCTGTGGTCGGATTACAGCACAGTAACTG
This sequence comes from Eristalis intricaria, assembly GCA_964034865.1. Taxonomy (NCBI): domain Eukaryota; kingdom Metazoa; phylum Arthropoda; class Insecta; order Diptera; family Syrphidae; genus Eristalis; species Eristalis intricaria. Next base: position 64,679,741 of record OZ035875.1, read on the forward strand.
CGACGTTTTTGTCTGTTGATTACAGTTTTTTTTTTTGCAATAAACGCTCAACTAATGATTTCCAAATAAACATCCATCATCACAATGGACCGCCATGTCTGTTGACTTATGCTAACTACACATTGGGTCAAGAGTGGTTTCCACAAATCGATTGCGTTTATTTATTTTATGAGGCCATGGAATTATGGCAAAAGGGAGCAGATTTTATGCCGACCATAGCTGGGTTGTGCATTGGTGATGGAGGATTTGGTGTGATTTTTGCGTTGTACACAAACATCAAAATATGGAATGGGGAAAGTTATTTAAACAAAGGATCCGAGCAGATTTGGTCATTCCTACTTGTACTATGTTCCCACCGAGCCGAAATCGCGGGGTTTGGATGAATTTGTACTGAAACCTCAATAGGCCGTTCCCACCGAGAAGTGTTGAAATGGCCGGCAAAACAGCTGTTTGTTAACAGGAGATAATAGCGCTGAGAAGTTGGAGAAGTAAAGAGAAGGAGCGTGTGTATTTATTATGACATTAAAAAATGAGCATCAAAATAAACTGAAGTTCACGCTGTAGGCTTGGTCGGTTTAACAACCTCTCACGGACGTGCGAAATCAAGGGGACTTCAATTCGATTTCGTATAAATCGCGGGGCCTAGAAACCTCGAAAGTGCATGGAGAAGCGAATGGTTTGGAGAAAGATGTGTGGGATAGTCTAAGCGGGGTTGGGTGGTATTTCTCACATTTCCAGAGATGGTTCAGGAGATGGTTCGTAGTAGAAGATCAAAGCACAAGGAACACAGTAGCACAACTTCTACGATTAATGTCTTCTATAAGGTCAGTTTTACAAATTACTCTACAGACCACCAAACCACTGGACCACCAGACCACCAGACCACCAAACCACCATACCACCAAACCACTGGACCACCAGACCACCAAACCACCAGACCACCGGACCACCAGACTAACAGACCACCAGACCACCAGATCACCAGATCACCAAACCACCAAACCACCAGACCACCAGACCCCCAAACCACCGGACCGAGACCACCGGACCACCAGACCACCAGACCACCAGACAAATAGACCACCAGACCCCCAAACCACCGGACCACCAGACAAACAGAGCACCAGATCATTTGGACCACCAGACCCCCAAACCACCGGACCGCCAGACCACCAGACCACAGGACCAACAGACCAACAGTCAACCAAACCACCGGACCACCAAACAAACAGACCAACAGACCACCGGACCACCAGACCACCAGACCACCAGACCACCAGACCCCCAAACCACCGGACCGCCAGACCACCAGACCACAGGACCAACAGACCAACAGTCAACCAAACCACCGGACCACCAGACCACCAGACCACCAGACCACCAGACTACCAGGACCACCAGACAAATAGACCACCAGACTCCCAAACCACCGGACCACCAGACAAACAGACCACCAAACCACCGGACCACCAAACAAACAGACCAACAGACCACCGGACCACCAGACCACCAGACCACCAGACCACCAGACCCTAAACCACCGGACCGCCAGACCACCAGACCACCAGACCACCAAACCACCGGACCACCGAACAAACAGACCAACAGACCACCGGACCACCAGACCACCAGACCACCAGACCACCAGACCCTAAACCACCGGACCGCCAGACCACCAGACCACCAGACCACCAGACCAGCAGACCACCAGATCACCAGACCACCAGACCAGCAAACCACCATACCACCAAACCACTGGACCACCGGACCACCAGACCACCAGACCACCGGACCAACAGACCACCATACCACCAAACCACCGGACCACCAGACCACCAAACCCCCAGACCACGGGACCACCAGACCAACAGACCATTTGGACCACCAGACCACCAAACCACCGACCAAGAAACGAGAGTAAGCTACAAGAAACAAGCAACTCGTCACCATCTCTACTGTACACCACACAGCCCGTCTAGGTTAGGAGGGGTGTCAGCACCAGTCACGGTCCTCCATTTGCATTCGTGTTCCTATTTTAAGTCCCAGTACTCTCGCAGAAAGGAGGTGGTTATCGATTCAACTGAGATATCCTATATACTCATTCATCGTGTCCCCGGCGGATCTTGACTTCCGAGTTAGAAGTTCTCATGCTGGAATCTCGGTCAATGGATTCGACTATAAACTTGTTAATATTCTCAAATCAACAGCCTGGCCCACCTGGTTCAGTCATAAAGATAGAAAGGTCGGCCTTAAAAGGTGAATGGTGTCCAATCAATCAGGTGAGCTGGTACTCTTAGGTCGATGGTCTTATTAGTCTCGAACATTTGAATTCAAAAAGTCATCATCTTCGGTACTTAATAAAAGATTCCTTCAAAATCAGCAATAGAATCAAGGCGTCGCCAAATCAATCAGAGCCATGTCTGGGGAATGTTGACCCAACCTAATTCCTTCCACGGCCGCACCTTTTTGCAGAAACTTTATGGTCCAGAGACTTGGAAAAATTCTCATCGTCGCTGAAATATTCATTATACACCCTGTTCCAAGAAGCACATTCGCAAAGGCGAGACAAATGTATGCAAGTCTTCCGAAAGGTTCCAGGCCATCGTAGATGACACGAAAGACATGCCTCAGAGGTCACTGCTCGCGTGTGTGTATGCGCTGAGAAATACGGCTAAGATCACCCTCATGCCGTTTGTATGATGCTCATCTTCAAACATGTTCGCCGCACTCACACCAACCACCGCACAGCGCGCACGTATGTGTGTGTATCTTTCGCAGCGAACAATAGCGGCAGCAGCACTCTGTGCAAACATCTGCAAATCAGTTCGCTAATGAGAATCGTCGCGATCGTACGCTTGGAGCCGGTGTTCCCTCGCATAAAATATTCAGTTCGTTTTTAACAAGCCGCGTTCTAAGTTCGTTCGTTCCCGCAACAGTAGCTAGTGATTAAAAAAACGAAATATAATCTTCAACATGGGCTTTCGTCATGTGCTCCCCTTGCTGATGGCACTTGTGTGCCTGTGTACCGCCAATGAAAATCCACACTTACGCCGTCGCAGTCTGCAAGTTCGAAATAATCGGGTGGGTTACAGTTTTCGTTCCCATGTCAAATTAGGCCACGAATATGCATAAAATAGCGTGTGCAGTGCAATGAAGATGAAATGTTGAATGCAATTTTCTGTTTTGTAGTCCTCACCAGAGGTCCTCACGCCGCACGCCGAGATGATATCCCAAATCAACGACCGTGTGTCAGCCTTGGCCACCTTGGATCAGGCGCAGCGCGACAAGCTGGACAGCATCGAGAGCAAGTAAGTCGACAGATACACATTACACACACTTTGGACATTAGTTAAGGCTGAGCACCCGTCCTTTTTAAATGATTGATCTCTTTGACGAGTGGCTGCGGTGTCCAATCGCAGATGTTTTCTTTGATGTACGCGCGGCTTACTCAAGTGTCGCGTCTACTGGCACATCTTGGCAAATATGTGTGAAGTTAATTTACAACTCTTTACGACTCTGACCCAATTCGATAGATACTCGATAAACAGTGTGTCCTCCTCTGAGTTCACACAGCCGTTTATCAGAAAACAAAAACACTTGAGTGCATCTATTAGCTGCCGTTTGGGGCGACTGCATGAATTTTAAATCAGTCGGCCGGTCAGTGTCGGTAATTAATTCGCACAAGGCGAGATGTATGATACGAGTGTAAGCATTTAATTACAGATTTTACGATCAGGTCACATGACCTAATCTATTTTAAAGACTTTTGTCACGGAGATATGCTAACCTTAGCGATTTTCTACTTAGGGGAGGAACTGAATTGTCACAGGGCAGAGATTTACGGCCTTTTTTTTCAGTGCTTCCGAGTACACATAAAAGTTTTGTAAAGACGGCCTGTTGAAGTGGCGTAAAAGAGGCCTTTTGAAGTGGGATGTTCCTCGGAAATCAAAGAGAATTATAATTCAGTATTTATTGGTGTTTCTTCGGCGAAGCAGAAGGCGGTTGATTTTTAACTAAATTTTTAAGCCTTCTTTTGAAGTTGTCGACTTGTATGCTTCACTTTGGAACCACCTTTTTTCTATACTCAGTTCGTTAAAGTATAAAAGTTGGTTTGATTGTGAATTCCTGGAAGTTGTTGCATAAAAGTTGGTTTGATTGCGAATTCCTGGCGGCTGTACGGCTATCACTCGTGTTCAAAATAAGTTTATCCGACTATATACGATTTTCACATCAATGTCGTGAAGTACTCAAATTTAAGGTCCTGACTTAGTTTATAGTTGGGATTTTGATGGAACTATCATTTAGTCCCGACTGCCAGTGTTTGAGAGAGCTTTCAATCTGAAAAGCCAGTTGCACTAGTTTGGTATTATATGACCTTTTGTTAAATGTGGGAAAAAATGGGACCACAAAGTTTGCTTCTTCTTACGATTCCTCCCTTTCAAGCAGACCTTCCTTTTTTCCATAACTCCTCCCTGATCGCGATTGTCTAGTGAAATTCTGGCATCTGCTTACCAGAAACTTGCTTCATCAACTCTTTCCAGTACTGATACAGAATCTCATTTTCTCTCGGATCTTGGACAAAATATTCGCGCTGCAGTTTCTTTTTTCTTTGGGAATTGTCTAGTTACACCCCCATTGCGAGTGTAAAAAAATAAACGATAAACGATACTTATCAACAAAATTGACTCGTTGGTATTGCGGTTGTCAATTATCAATGAACGATTGAAAGTTACCAAATTTGCATTGTGAATGGAGCCAAAGTGGTATTGTGAGTGTCAATTGAGATCAATTTTTTTGATAAATGTCAATTTTTTAGTCAATCGCATTTTTGGTGGACGACAAAGGTAGAGGCTTCAAAAAAATAGTCATTGCAATACAAATTATTTATTTATACTGTAAAATCCTTCTTTTAAAAAATAGACTAAATATACATGGTTAAACTTTATCCACTTCGGTCAGATACGTGCCATTGATCTTTCACGAGTGGAAGGGACCAACAGTTTTATGCCGACTCCGAACGGAAAAGTTGAGAAGCTTTTTCTAGACAGGAATACTCTTTGAGCATTGTCGGTGACTCGAAAGAGGTGAAGCCGTAAATTATGACAGTTGGTAGAAATGGGATTCGAACCTGGCACCCTCTGTGTAGGAATCGACGCACTAACCCACTACGCCACGGCGACTCACATGAGACGTAGTTACTTCTCCTTATTGACTTTGATATTGATTATGCTCTTGACCGTCTTTATTGCGCCGTGCCGGAATAGTACAATCGAGAAGAAATCCTTGGGGTTTCACTTCGATCATTTCATGTTTTTTTTGCCATCATTTTGAATTGATGACCAATGGCGAGTTGTCACCAACTTTTTGTATAATGAGTTGAGTCTAATAAACAAAAACCGAGACAAGAAATACAAATTTTTTAGACTTCACAGCTAATATACTTATCATTCGAATAAAAAATAATGGGTAGTCGAAAAAGTCATTTCGAATTTCTAATCAAACTTTTTTCACGGACAATTCATGTGGTACCCAAACATCGAGCTTCTTTTTGTTGCGAGGCTTTTTCAAATGGTTAAAAATCGTTTGATGATGAATGTTTATGAATGTTTGTTCTGCATATGTGACGGTCCTGGTCAATCTTTTCCATAATTTCATCGACTTTTTCAACTACAGGTCGACCAGAGCGAGGTGCATCTTTCACATCGAAATTTCCAGAACGGAAGCGAGCGAACCATTGTTGTGCTACACGAACTGATACAGCATCGTCTCCGTAAACTCCACAAGTTTCATTGGTGGCTTGCGTGGCATTCTTCCTCTTTTTATACAAAATTTTTAAAATATAGCGAATTTCTTCATTATTTTCATATTTTTGAAGAGCTGTAACTTTTTTTCAACTTCTCCGAATCAAATTTTTTTTGGTTAAATAAAGCTTAAAATATCACTTTTCCATTTCACCAATTTTTGGCATATGCAGCTTTATATGCCACCTTTCCATCACCATATGGTATGACACAATGTGATTGGTAGCACTGGAGATAGACGACTCCAACGACATCTATTGACAAAATACGAAAAGACATTATCGATTAGCCATTATATTCAGGATAAGCTATAAAGTTATGGTAAAAATAAAAATAAAATTGATCAGGTGCGAGTAGTATAAGTACCGAAGGTTTCGTGTTGTATCCATTTTTTTAAAAATTAAGCTATTTTGAATATCGAGCAACGAATACTAACTACAGTACTATAGTGAGAAAAGAAATACCATGCATTTTTTATTCAAAATTACTGCAACGAAAAAGCCGATGGAATTGTGTCATACTCTTTATCTTCACGATAAAGACTCCTCAATGCGCTTTGAAGATACTGCCATCATATGCTAGGCTTACAGAACATATCCTCGCTTTGTCTAAAAAAGATATCTTATTTGATATCACACCACTAAAACAAAAATGGTTTTCAATACTAATTAAGAAAATGTCTGCGTCGTTCTGGTGTGAACTCGACCTAAAAATTTTGGTACCTCATTTCATTCTCTTGGGAATCTTACGATGGTATTTGAAAAAATCTAATATTTAAAAAAAAACTGTCAGGCGAGAAATATAAAACTGGTCAACACCAAGTTTGCTTGCACAATTCAAAATGTAAAATTACCACATTTCAGGCATACACTTTGAGGAACCTATGACTTGTCTTAATCTAAACAAAATTGGTGAATGAAGGTTGCTTGCTGGAACCCAAAACAAACTGTTACAGAAAAACTGTATCTTTATTTAAAAAAAAGGCACAAAACTGAGCTAGAAACAAAAAAAAGTCACGGGAAATAAACACTTTGTTTTCTACTAAAAGTTACGTTTTCTTGTTCTTTTACTCGAAATTGTTAAAATTCGTCCTTTGTATGGATCTGATCTGATAATCCTCTTCTTACCGAATTGTCTGGAACGTTCTTTATAAAGAACAAGACGGTCTCCGAATTTTGGTTATTTTATTTATGAATTTATTTTTAATACATTAATTATTTATGTTAATATTATTTACATAAATTGCATTTATTGGTTAGAGTACCGAAATATCGGCAATCTCCATAAATCACGATTCAGGGGTATTGATTGGAAAAAATAAGTAACTCTCTTGCTACATTTAATTTTGCCACAAATTAAATTTTGTTGCTTGACATTCAGTATCGCTTCATTAGAAAAATATTGAGAGTGCGGAATTGTGGCGTACTGGTTTAGCTCGCAATTGACTGGTTCCTTTGTTGAAGACATTTCTTGTTTTTAATCTAAACGAGTTTTGTTTGCATGTTGACTGACATTTGCCTAATTCTTATTTTGGACGACTGTTGTCGAACTAACAAGCGTGTATATTGTTTACATTCGTCACAAGGAGCCTGATTAAAGGCAACATCAACTGTTGTGTCCCAAAAATTATAAATTTGTTTACTCTTTTCAAATTTGAGATCTAGTAGTATTATGTTGTTGAAATCATGCATTTGAATTTCATTTGAATTTTAACACAAGCCAATATGCTCCTAGTAGGCTTTTCGTAGTCATGTAAATGCACATCAGATGAATGCACTGAACGAATACAAATCTAGTAGGCTTTGCGAGACTCACTGAATTAGTCGAAAATTATTCTCTCGTTCATTATTTTCACTTGATGGAGCGTGCTCGTGCCGGGACACAAAATTGTAAGTTTTTTTTAATTACTTGTTTGTAATTAGTTTGTAATGAGTTCATTGTAAAATTATTACAGAGTATTAAACACTTTTCAAGATATACGTTTAAGAAACGTGTTTCCTACAGTAGCGCCAACAAGACATCAACTGTCATAATTTCAAAGAAGGTCGACAAAGCTTATTTCAAACAGGGATAAATTGTTCGTCACCCACAAATGGCTTTCAACATTTTCAACTGACTTCATTGACTACTAGCCGAGATTGTCGCGGTAAGCGTACGTTCGGAACACGCATAAATTGACTGATAGTGATAATGAACTAGGTAAACTTTACATTTTTCATTAATTTCTACGTATGTATCAAGTGTGGCAACATCTACTCAGTCGCGAAGTGTTAAGCATTTGTGAAGTCTGTTACCACATAAATGACCTGTTTGTTGTGTTAGATCATTTTCAAAATAAGGTTATGTAGGGTTTTAGGGTTCAGTTTGTACTTTTGTGATTGCTATTTGTGTCCATTTCTATTCAGCACAAGCAGAAGAAGAAGTTTAGGTTTCTCTTTTTCCTCTCTGTAAAAGAAACTTTTTTCCTCTCTGAGGTTGGCTTTTTTTTGTAATAGTTCAATGTCCTCGGTTAAGAGCTACGGTTGCCTTAATAAATGGCGAAAATTCATAAACTTCTATTGAAGGTGAGCGGCTTGTGAAAGTCAATTGTTATCAATTCAACGGGTGGTGTGAATAAAAACTGAGAACACACTTCGTTTAAGAACACATTTCGAGTATGTTCGTTAAAGGAAAAACTCAATTTGGTGTGAATAAAAAAAGGGTACCCTTCCTTCAGTTGACGTTTCAAGACTCGGGTTCTTGGCGTTTAAGGGTGAGTGCAAAGTCGGGTACAGGGTGCAAAATATATGCAAAAAATTTTTAAACATATAAACTCCAAAAACAAAGAATTATAACTCATGTCCTTTCGGGGACACAGGGGATGATTTCAGAAACGTGTATTGATTCGAGTTTGATAACATGGAATGGTTAAGTACTCATTTCCTTTCCGATATTCCTGAAAGGGCACCGTGGTGGTGCCATGCCTTTGATTGTTTTTTGATTTTTTTTAATGTAATGGGAAGATTGCCCGTCTTTTTCTTATCGGCTTTTAATTTGACGCGGGCCTTCGTGTTATCAATTTGTTCTTTATTTGCGAGATGTTTAACTCAGATGGCCTTTTACTTTTCCCTTCTGGAGTTTGGCTTTTTCCCAGCAAGCACGGATAAAATTGCAAACACTTGCTGAAATCGTCATCGTCCATTCCAGATTTCCTTTTTTTTCTTGACGATTAAGGTTTAATCCGTCAAAGTCTACCTCTTCCCACGCAGTATTTTCCATTATTATAAATTGTTTTCACTTTTTTCTCTCTTGAATTCACCTCCTATGCACACTCAGATTTTACAATCGATATCCCAGCATATTCCATCTGTATTCACACCAAAACGGAGAAAAGACACAGCTGTCAAAATATCTGAGCATAAAGGATTCGTTAAACTTAACGAAATAAATTTTTATTCACACCAGATGGAGCATTTACTCCAAAATGCTGAGGAAATGCTCACACTCAGTTTTTATTCACACCACCCAATGTATCAGTTTAATGCTTCCCTATTCGTGGCATAGACTTCGTAGGTTTCTTTCCGAACACTTAAGACTCCTCATCTTCTTGGGTCCTCTCTCAGCACAGCATCCACTGTTACGTCTAATGATGATGATCAGTGACTCTTCGTTATGAATTACTTTCAAAACCAAATTGGCATCAACCCTAAAACTTCTTATTGTTCTAACAATTAAAATCCATCACACCTGCAGCCATCTTAAACTTGGAGGATTCAGTTGGTTGCTCTAGATCGGAGGACTGGGCAGGGTGAGGAGATGAATTCTTAAAAAACCTTACATTTTTTAAATCTGGAAATCTATAGCGTAGTGCTAACAAGCCGGAAACCATTCTTTATGGTAACCACCAAATCGTTGATTTTAAGAATAGCTTCGTTGAAATGAGAGAAAATGATTATTTTCGTCAGCGCTTGCTCCGTCGGCTGTACTATGTGGATGGTATCTGATGTCAAGGCATTCAAAATTATTTTGGCCAGAGATTTCAAATCCTCTTCAATTTCGGTCGGAGTTGGGCGTCTTACTTTGGAATATATTCCAAGCTCGCCCGTTTTTCCTTAAAAACCTCCCTCACAGACATTAAGGAATGTACGGAAGCCTTTTCAATTGCTTTTCTTCAAACCTGGCACGTACAGTGGACTCCACCTAAGTCGAATTGTCAGGGGTACCTTAATTTCTTCGAATTCGAGGGATTTGGACTTAGAGAGAGGAAAATCGAGTAGAGTTTCGACTTAGGGAGAGTCTATCACTGTCCTACAAGAATCATATGTTCTTTTACTAGTACAGCTGCAGTGCTCTCTCATCCCGCCGATTCAGACTTCTGGGGGCCCCATTTCTTTGTTAATCTGGCTGAACTGAGCAGCATCAGAATCAGCCTTCTTCTTTGCTTTATCAAAAGCACTAATTAGTTTACGGAATATGTACTCTTGATCCGCGTGGCAACACAATGGGCCTTCGCTTGACCTAAGAGTGTCTGCTGTCCGTATGCGCGGCAGTCAGCCACCTCAACCTAATCTAACCTAGCCTAGGGAGAGTCCAATATATTTGTGAGATACATATGCATGAGACCTTGTGGGTATGCTGTACCTATTTCTCTTTTACTAGCTGTTCCACGCGGCGACTCCGTCCGCGTGCATATCAGTTATAGCGGTTAGATAAGTAATATTACTTTCGAAATTTATTTCAAACTTTGATTAACATAAAAAAGTCGAATGGCTATAGACACGGACTTTTTTTACAACTTTTAAAGAGGAACAATACCATCATACGTGATTTTTGCGTAACTTAAGCCATTTACGAAGCAACGGCAGCTCTCAAAAAGTAATACTTTTTTCCCCGTTCTTTCAACATTTTTCATTGATGCTTCGCTCCTATTGGTCGCAGCGTGATGTAATAAAGCCTTAAACTTTCCTCGATATATGAACTATCTAACACAAATAATTTTTCAATCCAAACCAGTAGTTCCTGAGATTAGCGCGTTCAACCAAACAAACTCTTCAGCTTTAAAATATTTGTTTAGAAGTGTAGAAAAGCGTGCCTTGCCCTAACCCCTTCCTGGACAAAAATTATAAGTAAACAGCTCTTAAAATTAAAAATGTACTTGGGTTGAATTTCCAACCAGTTGTTTTAAGTGACGAGAAGATTTTCACTATGGATCGGCCCGTCAAATGATCAGGAAGAACTAATTTGAAAGGGAGGCATTGTGTGCATCTAGCCCATAAAGCCGACACTCTAATACTTCATAGTCACGCCAAGACCCCTTCCATAAAATTCATTACCCTTCAATAAGTAAAGTGCTTGTTATTGAGTTCTCCTGCAACTGCCCGGAATTCCAATGCTCCGGCATACTAGTCATCACATCGCTTATGTAAAAACCGCATCACCGGTGGATGTCACAACAGTGGCGAATCTGAAGTCCCTGCACGTACGGCATTATTTCCAGCCACCTAAGCGAATGCTGATATTTTTTAAGCTCTCCAGAAGCAAAGCCCCATCGGCTCTCAGTGAACAAACACACAACCACCTTAAAGCATCAATACGCTGCTCCGAATTATATCCGGCCCAGCACGTCGGTCCCAAAGGCAATCGCACCCGTCTAGTTGTCGACAGATCATTTTCGTGTCGATCGCCAAGGAGGTAATTATCTCGGCCACTCGAATTAGTTTCGTTTCGTAATTTTTCGGGTACAAAAATAGCTGAAATGTAGTGCACGACAGAGCACTGCTTCTCGGTTCGGGGGTGAGGCGAGACTCATTATGGTGACCAACAAAGAGACTCATCCACTTCGCCGAATGGCAATCTTTCAAAACCCAAAGGCCACTCAATGCTCTTTCGCGCGCAGTGGCGTGGACGCTGGTATTTCGCAAGTACTCATCAAAAATTCCACAAAATACAAAAAAGTCAAACTCAAGACAAACTTAGGACAAAAACCGAAGAGAATGGCGTGTGGTTGTGAGATAATTCGCCCAGAAACCTTCGGGGATCCCCTGTGCACACACGGTTTGTTCGAGTTTGTGGTTTTCTTGTGTCTTCTTCGTTGTGCTGGTTGCTTGGTTAGTGGTTCACCTTTCGGTTCATTACACTGGGCGAGCCATGGGTCCGGCTGCCTTCCGTGAGTGGCAGTGAAGACGACACAGATTGCAGCGTTTGAAGTGGGGTCTTTGAGGGAAAATTAAATTGTGATGTCGCTTTGCCGTTAGTGTGTCAAAGCTTGTGATCTTTCTTTTTTTTCGCTTTGCGTACACTGTTGAGTTCAGTAAGTGTGTGTTAGGCGATAGATTTTCATTCATGTGACTCCATCTTTTCTAGGAGTCATACACAGACGTTTAGTGGGCCATTATCAACCGTCCGACCACAAACCAGTTCCTCGATTCCGTATGATTAGCCATGGCTTCGAGCAACTTGTGATCGAGCCTCTTTCTGAGTTTTGCTGAAAGGAACTTGATTGGGGAGCGAGGTGTTTTCCCAGCTGACATTTGGTGAAAGGCACTTAAAGTCAAGTCAACATCGCGGGATGACTGCCTCATTTACATATATCGAGTGTTGGAGATTTATTTCAACTCCTTTCTGATTTTGTTGTCTTGAATATGGGAACCAGAATTCAGTCATGCGATTCCGAAGAAAAAACCTGAACTGAACAGAAATCAAGAATATAACGTTTATCGTCCATATTTCTGTAATTCAAAGTCCTACATAAAATGTTGGAGGACGTTGACTTACGCTGGGGAATGTGAATGTGGCTGGGAGAGGCAAGAGTAAAGTCTTGTAAGACCTGGCAAGAGTATGCTCTGGGCTACCTAGGGCAGTTTTGTTCACTATTGCTCAAAAAACTGGGAGGAAACGGGGAGTTGATCAACTTCGGAGTTGGTCTGAACGATCTAAATGAAAAAATACAGCGAGCCGCCAATGAAAGCATTGCGAAATAACCGGCTAACTACCAATGAACTGTCTTCAAAAAAGGACTACTTCGAGCGTCGCAATACTACAAATTCAAGGCGTTCAGGGAGTCTACCTCAGATTCGCAGAAAACAGTGCAAACAACATTAGTATTGAGATCAAACCTGAGGTACCCTTTGCTAACTCCTAAGGGCTTAAGAGGGAATTCATTAATAGAGCCGACACTCGAAGAATCAAGCCAACCTTGAATAGGACATTGATTAACCCAGTCCTGTGGTATGGTGCAAGAGCATGGACAGTCTCAAAATCGAATGAAGAAGTCCAAAGACTATCTTCGAGAGAAAAGTTTCGCGTGATATCTTTGATCCTGTTTGCATTGATCCAGGCGTCTAAGGACCCAAGGCCTAAGGTGGATAGGCTTGATGATCTCATGGATACCCTGGCTGGCCCGAAGAGTCTTCGACTCAGATTCTGTGTAATAAAGAATCTGGACATCAATCAAGTTGGTGTTCCAAAATGGGCACAGATCGCGCTGGCTCGAGAGGCTTGTTGGTTGAGGCACAAGACTCCTAAAAAAGAAAGAGACGAAGAAAGGAGAAAAAGACGAAGATTATATGATTGTGACTACCAGTCGCGGGCTGAAATCTTGAGTAATGAGTGCGTCCCTCGATTCCTGTATGGATCACAAGCTACATTCCTCAGGCTGGCAGTGGCCAATGATCAGAGTGGACCAGGCAAGAACGAACACCAATGTGAGGTAAAAAATCTTCTCTAAAACCATTTAAAAAATGGTATCAAGGTTTGTCAATCCTCAAGCATCAATGAAATGAATCAAACCAAGCGAGGATATGATCCTTGGCTAGGTAAGGTTAGGTAGGCGGGTGGGTAGTGCATTCACCAGCACACTTAAACCATCTTCGTCAGTGCCATTAATTTGATCCCAACGTCAAATGGTGACTGGACCAGATTTAAAAATCAGATAAAAGCGTATTCATTTTTCTTTCCCTGGGATTCGAATTCGGTACTCTGCTAACCAGGGCAGCCACTCAACCAAGTGCGTCATCCTGTCGTCAAGATAATAGGCTAACTTTCCGCGAAAAAATTGGAAAAATGGAAGCAAAATTGTTGCCAATGACTTGATGACTAGCTGAGGAATAACGAATAAGAACATTTTGCTATCACAAAGTAAGGAGATCAACAAATTGGCAATTACGGCTAATTTTGGTTCATTTCCATGATTCTTCCGAACCACTGATCTTCTGTGTACTTTGCTCAGACGAGCGGACAATATACAGAATTCTTATGAGCATTAAGCCCTTGGGGAATCAAGGGGTTGGTTCCGCGTATGGAATATCTTATTGATTGTATACACCTCATAAATGGTTTTCCAATAGGGACTTGACGACTTTGAATTTAATTTGTGAATGCACTCTTTGACTAACCAGCAAACTGTCGCTATCAATTTATTCAGTAAACTCAACAATTTCATCGTGGTAAAGTAAACCAACGAGCAATGTCTGTAAATTATAAAAATTTTCTGCCGAAACTCGAAGTCGGTGACCGCAACTTTAAGAGCGTTAATTCCGATTTTCGCCGAAGCTCATTTTTTTCACAATGGGTTCGTCAACAAGCAAAATACGCATTATTGGTCGGGTGAAAATAAACATGTGCTTCATGAATCACCACTTCATCCGCAACCAATAACTCTTTGGTGCGGTTTACATGCCGGTAGAGTTATTGGGCCATATTTTTTCGTTGTCTATAACGATCGTCGCGTTACTGTGAATGGTCAGCGCTAGCGCGCCGTGATTTCCGATTATTTTTGGTATTCTATCAATCTTAGGATATGGACTTGGACGACATGTAGTTTTAACAGAATGGTGCCACAAGCCACAGAGCACACGTTACAATCGTTTTATTGAAGAGTAAGCATGGGAAGCGTGTTATCTCAAGAAATGGGCCATTGCATTGGCGGCCTCGTTCTAGCGATTTAACGCCGCTTGACTATTTTCTGTGGGGCTACGTTAAGTCATTGGTTTATGGCAACAAGCCGACGACTGCGACGTTGGAAGAACTCAGAGCTAACATTGAAGGTGAAATATAGGCCGAAATGTGTGGCCGAGGCGTTGAAAATTGGGTCTAACGAATCGACCTCTGCAAACGTGCCCGCGGTGGCCACAGGTCGAGTTCCAATCATAAATGTTTTGATTGCACTTCAATCCGATAATAAATTTTTTGAAATACCTCAAATGGTTTGCATTTTATTTAAAAAAAAATAGCTGTCAAGTCCTTATTGGCAAACCCTTTACATATGTCCCACTCAGTCATCGAAAAGTGCCAAAATTTGTTTGATTAAAATGTGCTAGCGGTAGGTCATTTGACACACACCGAAATTTTTACGGGATGTGACACGGTCATTATACGGAATTTACTCACACACTTACTTAGTACTAGTGCGTGAACAGAAGTGGCCCAACATTGAAGTAAGGGATGACCAGATAGCAATGATAGCTTTTGCAATTATTATGTTTCAGCAGCTGTCGAAGTTACCAATGACATGTAGCTGCCGAATGTGCTTGTTTCACGCTTGCACTCAAAATATTAAAAATAATTGAATCGTCATCATGTCTTCAGAGCGCAAGAAAGGTTTGCGAGTGAGTACATCCGTTTCGGCCTTACAACCCTTTGTGACTGTGGTTCGACAGTTGCATTTAACCTCGCTCCGAATTTGACAACTTTGCTTATTGGCATGTTCAGGTAGAAATGAATCTTGTCACTAAGCACGGTCAGTTGTTTTTTCTGAACTCATTCACATTCAAATTTAACACCAACGATAGTCATTATAATAACATATTTATTGAGTTATCTTCTGGGGAGATGCTTCTAAAATAAGCGTGCGAACGTTAACTTTATGCAAAATTTGAAAAAGCCAGCATCTCCTGTGATAACTCAAGCCTCAGACCCAAGTCGGAACTGTTTCTACAGTCAGTCAGTATGCATATTTAAGACAAGGTCGCAGTGGAAAAAAATATATAAATAAATAATTTAAATTTTCCAGTCGTGGTTTTTGTTTCCTAAATTGATACCCGACTTATTTCCAGTTCAACATGAAACTGAAGCTGGCCGTGACTTAAACTGATAAATCTTTTTTTAACCCTCCGCTTTACCTTTAGCGAAAGCTGCAGAGAAATTACTTGAAACTGTGTTAGGCTAAGTGACTGTTCACACATGACAGTCAGCAACACAATTCTAAGTTGTACATGAAATTGAGGCATGATGTCAAGTTTATGGCTTGATTGCTGATTCACTTATGTGGGGGTGTACACATTTTTGCTTCATGGAATCCATGTGGGCTTGTAGCTTTTGCGTGATGTGCAAATGAAGACCTCCTACTACGTATGTACATTGGGGTTGAGTCGTGTGACCTTCTCCAATGTCACTTCATAAACAACATTTCCAAGTGCCTTTGTACTCTACGTGGGACGGTGATTATATTCTTAATATGGTTTTACTTGAGAGCAGTCGGTTGAAAATATACTAAAACTTAACATTGCACTGTGGCATCAGAATTTAAATATGTCTGCAAAGCCATAGGTAGGATAAACTTATAGTAAGCCCAGTGTATTACTGCTCTGTTTCCATGCAGATCTGGTAAATCTTATTCCGCACCTGTTGGTGCCCTTGATAAAGCGCTGAAGATAGCTAGTTCAGCCAGGTTGTTGAAAAAGAAAGCCCCTAATTGAAATACAGTGGCGAGCAAAACTGGATACACAATGTTAGTTTTTGTGGTTCTTCATCAATAAAATTGTTTCCTTACGACAGATTTGATTGAAACTTAGAGCTATTTTCTTGTTTAATTACTAAAAGATAGAGAAACTGTTGAAAGAAATCGAACAAGTACAACGTCTGAAATGAAATAAAAACGATGAGGATCCCATGTATCCCGTTTTGCACGTTTCCATTTGTCTTTTCTTTCTTTCTTAGTTAGGTCTAAACTTGGAGTGTCATACGTTATGATATATTTCGTCATTATGATCTTGGAATCGTAGTTAGCGGTAACAGCGATATTCTAGTCGAAGAATCTATCTCTAAATTTTTAAATTTAAATTTAAAAAATAATATGTATTAAAATATATAAAAATACTCAGAACAACAACTGCGTTTTTTTTGCAAGCGTATATACGCTTTAATTTAAATTTGCATGTAAAATGCACTAACAACATGTCCTATCTATCTCCGCTTAAGGAATAAGCGCGGATAAAAACTATGCTTCCAAACATTATTTTCTGTGTCTTCATTCCTGAATTTATTCATTCATTGTTTAGGTTGCTGTATGTGGCTTACATCTGCAGGTTTGGTTGATGTATTAGATCATTTTTAATTCTTTTGGCATCCATAAGTATGCAATTTTTGGTATACCCAGGGTGTCTCTGTTATAATTTCCGTTTAGGTTTCGTAATCGATTCTTTTCATTTGATTACATTTTTTTTTATTTTATAATTATTAAGTGTTTTTGCTTTTAAAGTGATGGTCTCGCTACACAGTCACAAAACGAGGATTGTGACCATCAAAGATCTACCATCACCTTCCACTACTACACCCCTGACTACTTAGCAAATGTCATAAATGTCGTCGGTGCTGCCAAGATTTTATGATGAGCGCCGATGATCGTTTTTTGTGCATTTTTAAATTAAGCATATATACGCTTGCAAAAAAACACAGCTAATGCGGTCTATGCCACCGCAACGTACTTATAGCACAAAAAGGGGAAAACAATTGAGATCGTGATCGTGCGTAATAAAGGTGAGAGGACTTTTACAAGGATCCTGGGTAGAAATGGGCTGGTGTGCGCTATTAAAAATAAAAAAGGACTGTACGAAAAAAAAATAAGATCACAGAAAAAAATATAGGCACAATCATATTTCTGCAAAGAAAATAAAAACTGAATTGCAGAAGTCTCAAAATCAAAAGCTTCCAATCCGAAGAAAACTGAAGATTTCAATCAAATCCATCGTAATGAGACAATTTTATTGATGAAGAACCACAAAAACTAAAATTATGTATCCAGTTTTGGTCGCCACTGTAGCCTTCGTCAGGAGAGGGCTGTATAGAGAATGTGCGTATAGAGCAGGTGCATGATAGTCTTTCCCTCATCGTCTCTACATCTGCTCCAGAATTCTTTATAGATCAGGCCCAAGCCTTAAGCATGAGTTCCACTGACGTGGTACCCACTGATGATGCCGACAAAAGTTTTGAGGTTCGTCCCATTCATTTTGTTCGGGCCTTGATCGAGGTAGGCTAAATATTTATACGTTGTAATAGATCCCTAGCCAGCAGAATATCTACGAATTGTGTGGACAAGAATTTCCAAGTTCAGTAGATCTCCCATGTGTTATAGTCCTGAGAAGTATGTTAGTCTAACATGTCATGACTCCTAGAAAAGTTGACAACTCTTTGAAATGTATTCCGTTGTTTTGAAACTCTTAAAATGAGTGGATAAAATTAATCTTACGTATTTTTTTCTAATGTTATTGAATGTAAATTACAGACACAACAAATTTCAAGGCGTCGTCTCCTTTCTGCAACAAAACTCAACAACATTGCCGATCGGTTACTATGATTTACTCATGCAAAAGACGTCAACACCATCAGATGATCGGTTGCATCAGTAGAAGCTGTTGGAAGTCATTGTGATTTGATGAATGGAAAAGAAATTCCTAGGCTGCTAGGTAGTTAGGTGTGTACACATGTCCGCAGAGCCCCCACAGTTTTTGTGTGCCATGGCCGATAAAGAAAGAATGGAAATGAGCTAAAAATTCATACCAAAGCATCATTTTACAAATGTTGCGTGAGTTCTCTACCCATACGTTGGCTTCAAAGGAATCTACTAATGTCTCAAGTGACATATTCTACTTCCTCTTCGTCACATACCACTCTAGGTCCCCGTCACTCGTGGGTGAGCAAAAGCACCCACAATACGAGTGGCTGCTGCAGAAGTTAGGTTCAGAGCCACCTCGGAATGTCTAGGCAGCCATATTGTATTATTATTACTCGCTTGATGACCATCAGTTGTTTTTTAATTTTAGGATTGTGTAATCCACCTTCTATCTGAGATTTGAAAAGAAGGGTCAGGACGGATATCACTCAGATATCACTTTACTTGTTACGTACAGTGGCGAGCAACACTGGATACATAAAGGCCCAAGGATACATGAAAGTCCCCATAAAAACCGTCGCGTGCGTTGCGTATGGAATCCACAAGAATCGTATTTGCCGTATTGCAAAGAGGTGCCCAATGATTACGCTGCGTGTGCAATCCACTCTTGTATAAAGTTAAGAAATTAGAAATCTTAAAGTTCCTGAATTATTAGGAATTGTTCAAAATTACCCGAATGAATTTCCATGGAAACATCTGTCAAACGCACAAAAAGTTAAAAGTTGCTCAATTCTAGCCATCGTGGTGAGTTTCACTTGTGGGCTGTATATGCTAACACCTTATGAATTGTCAAGTTTTCGACATGAAGCAAGTCACTCGACGGATTCTAGGGGCTTGGGGCTTAATTTCAGTATTTTTGTTTTTTCATCGACAAAATTGTTCCCTTACGACGGATTTAATTGAAAATTATATTACTTTTGTTGTAATGTTATTTTTATTGATTTATTTTTTATTGATGAAAAACCACAAAAGCTAAAGTATTTATCCAGTTTTGCTCTGGATCTTTGTAAAGTGATATCTGGAAAATTGATTAGCAAAACGTCCAAACCTAGCAACCAGCTGATTAGTCCTTCGTTTAAAATTTCTGAAAAAAGGTGAACTACCCAATTCCTTGTGTCAGCAGATGTAAGATATATTGACCAAGTAATGAGCGCCAAGGTGTTTAGATAGTTTGCAAGAGAATGCGACTAGGTTGAGCGTGCTCTCATGTCTGCCGTCGATAAGACTAAACTTGTGGCCATGCCGACACTGAAGACACTTTGCTGGTTTGCCTGATTTGAACAGTGAAACCGTAAAGTTTCGGAGAATATGCCCCCAAAGAAATATGGTGAATAGAGCACAAGGTCAAGCCCTGAGAGAAGTAAGGCACGAATTGTCATAGGCATAAGAAGCAAACCATAACAGCATAAAAGGTTAAAGCTAATTGTGCTCATATAATCTCAAACTCATATCCTCGAGTACAAGCTGCTGCGGAATAAGACCTGCCCTCTAGAAAATGCCAAAGCGACCTTGTAGCTTAGTGGTACCCCTCATTAGAAGTTTCTTTGTCTACTAAACTACAATGGTAAGACGGCTTAAAGTTCCGACAACAACTGGAGTGTTAAAAATTATCAACATTCATCAAATCTGCTTCCAGTTAATCCAGAATTCCTTGATACTTAAATTGAATCATTTGACAAGCACGACAGTCAAGATGCGGGTGAAATAGACTCAAAGAGTCGAAGTCTCGCATCTAGTCTCTTTAACGAGTCTATTTAACGAGAATACGCTCATTTCGGCGGTATAGTTCAAAACAAAGCCCCAATCAATTGACACCTGTGCGAAGCCGAAACTCGACGAGACCTAATGAACATGGCTAAGAACGCTCAGCCGTATGTTTCTAGCTTGGAAACCAACTCATTCGCAGAATCTTTCACAAAACTAGACTATTATTGATTAAACTGGTTAAACTGGTTCAAGCTATTTTGTGGCCGCTAAAAAACACCCAGACTCTGGGTGTGATTCTACAGCTTCTGCACCGCCAGGGTCTAGAGACGTCTTTAGTACTACGCTCACCCTGCATCGCGCATTCAGACAGACGTCACGTCTCAGCTCAGTTACCAGAGCTTATCGTCATGGCATCACTGTGACGAAATGGCGAAAACAAAACACTTCATTTGAATACTCGTGCAGACATAACCAAATCACAGATCCGCCTTAACAAGTTCCGCGAGTGTTTGTTTGTTAATCATGCCAAGCTACATGACCACACTTGCCAAGAATCCCAAGTTGATCGGACCTACGTCAGGTGTGACTCCTCAAAACGATGATGAATATTTTCCGAAACCCTCCGCATCGAGAGGAAAATAAGACGAACACTCCCGAGGAGGTCATTGAATCTTTGCTCGGGTAAATGACTGCATGCACCATAATTGCCGAGATACATGCGCACGTTGGTACACCCACATTGACGTGCGGTCATCGGAATGCCGAGAGTGTGACTAGCCGTCGGATGCTCGCAAATGGCTGGGTCACGTCAACAACAACGTGTTTGGCGATAAATACTAGAAAGCCGACATCGGGAAGAGGTGGCTCCCCGCGATACTGGATCTGCCAAAAACTACTGGTCGTACGAACACATGCACGCGCATAGTGTGCGCTCGTCGACACAGAGCTACATCTCAATCGAATGCCGGTGATACTGGTTCTTAAGGTTGTCCGGGTGCTTCGTCGTTTGACAAGGTTACCCACCGATAGTGGTTACGACGTGCTTGGTGACCTTTGAGTGCGACTTAACGTAATTCCACGCCTAGCAAGGGTTTGACGAAACCGTTTACCCGTCGACAACTTAGACAGATAGGGGTGTCTGCTTATGTCAGTAAGTCGAGCAAAAGCTATAAATAGGACCGGTCGCGGTCGGTAGTCAGTTGATTGGCTTTGGTCGTTAAGTTGACGATTAATGATAAATTGAAGACCATGCGCGACAGAGGGACGTATCTTCGATCAGGAAATACAGCTTAGCTACGAATTCGGGTATTTTTTTTTCCATTTTTGTGGAAAACAAAGCCGTTTCTCGGCTTAATTAGATAATCAGTCGACTTGGTCTTGAGTTTATGTTTTTTGTTTACCACGAGTGATTGACGTATGAATGCGAAGAATGTAGCTGAGTGTATCTGTTTTTGGGGTGGACCGTCGATTTTATGGCCTCAAGAGGAGAAAGTTGTTGCGAGAACTGAAGTACTGAGAGTCTGGGAAGTGTTATTGACGTCGTTCAGGTTTTAAAGTGTTCGCCAATGATGTCAGTTTGTGTATATTTGACGTAACCCGCGATCATTGCCCATGAGGAGTACTTGAGTGGCTATCGTCTGATGACCCAGAGACTTCGACCGACTTCGATTACAGCGAGAAATGATGTAAACAATAAATGCAACAATGCTGAAGTGTTTGCGCAGCTCCAGATATGGAATGCTTTGCTTACTTATCATTTCTGAGTCCGGCCGCGAGGAGAAATCTGCCACATGGATTTACTATCACATGTAATAATTCACTTGTATTTTTAAACTGATATGTGTTTCAGGGACGGTCTTCTTAGAACTTGCACGCGCAATTTTCGTGAATAGTCTTGGATTTTGGTGCATCTTAGGGTACTGATTTTGTAGATGCGAAGCTCAATGAATGAACTTGTAATGTTCTCAAACTACACGTTATTCCAATAATCAACGAGTGAGAGGAGAACTTGAAAAGGAGTAGCGATTGGCTTTTAGGCAAAGCGAATCATAAGACCAAATCAAAACACTCCACTTAGTAGCTGCTACTTAAGACAAAAAGAGAACTATCTAAGCGTACATAAGTATTCATACACAGCGTCATTGAATTCGATGCTGGCCTATTCAAATTGGCCAATCTATTTTGTCTTGACTAAGACCGTCTGCTCTGCAGGGCCCTGTTTGGTGTCATTACAGGGTATTGGTTCTTGGGCTACCGTGCTTCTAAACACTTCCCCAATGACGTGCAGGAAATTCAACAAGTCCCCGGACAGGAAAACTTTTGATCCTCTGCACTGCTCGGAACCAATGTGTGATTTCTTAGCTGCTCACGTGTGTTTCGTGAATGTGATAAAAGCTGCGTTTTTTTGCAAGCGTATATACGCTTAAATTTCGATTTGCATGTAACTACGAGTCCTATATCCGCTTAAGTTACTCATCATATCTATCCCCGCTTAAGAAATAAGCGCGGATAAAAACAATGCGTCCAAACATTATTTTCTGTGTGTTCATTCCTGAATTCATTCATTTATTGTTTAGGTTGCTGTATGTGGCCTGCAGGCGTGGTTGATGTATTAGATCATTTTTCAATTTTTTGGCATCCATAAGTATGCAATTTTTGGTATATCCACAGTCTCTGCTATACATTGCGTTTATGTGTCGTAATCGATTCTTTTCATTTGATGAACATTTTTTTTATTTTATAATTATTAAGTGTTTCTGCTTTTAAAGTGATGGTTACGTGCGTGGTTTAAATTACACAGTCCAAAACGAAGATTGTGACCATCAAAGATCAACCATCATCTCCTAAGACTACACCCCTGACTGCTTAGCAAATGTCATAAATGTCGTCGGTGCTGCCAAGATTTTATGATGAATCATTAAGCGCCGATGATCGTTTTTTTGTGCACTTCGAAATTAAGCGCATATACGCTTGCAAAAAAACACAGCTAAAATCAAACAGGTCCACTTCATCATGAAAAGACTTACACCTGAACAACGCTTAGAAATTATTGACTTTTGTATCCATTTTTTTTTACTCTGCGCGATGTGAAAACTGTCTTCAGTGACGAAGCTCATTTCTGGTTTAAGGCTGTGTTAATAGACACTACTTGCGTATTTGGTCCGATCAGCATCTACTGACAATAGAAGAGCTGCCAATGTACCCGAAAAAAGGCTCTGTCTGGGTAGGTCTATGGTAATAGGTACCGGTACAAGGGCCTTCTTTCAGAGATGACTGTGAGTTTTCGTAAAATCATATGAACTTTTTTCTGCGTAGAATGTATAATTTGAACCTAGTCGATACGTTGTTCCTGTAAGATGGCAGCGGTACATGTCGCCAAGCACGCCAATCGTGCAAAATCAATCGAGAAATGGATTCGGTGAGCCAGAGTCTATCTTTCGTTTTGGACCAGTGAATTGGCCGCCTAGATCGTGCGATTTTACTTTCTGCAGATATGTCAAATGATTCGTCCAAGCACCGCTACAGACCAGTGTCAAGCCTTAGAAGACAACATAACATCTCATTATGAAGATACCAGCTAATATGCACGAAATAGTGACTTTATATTGGACTCCTTGTTTGTATTCTACTTTTATTCTTCTGCTGCTGCTAACTACAGTCCAGGGAGGACCTGGTCCTTAGCCAACATGCCTCTGCAACTAGCACGATCATTAGCCACCAGCCTCCAGTTTTGCCAGCTTAGTTGGCTGAGTTCCTTCTTCACATGGGTGCGCCATCGGATTAGTAGACGCCATCTGTTGAGTTGGTGTGCAGTCGAAGACCCTTCGGCCGTGTTGTCTATGCGCTCTACATGGCTAAGTCACCTTAGGCGTTGGGTCCTCAGACGCATGGATAGACTCATGTCGCTGTATTGTTTGTAGAGGTCGTGGTTGGATCTTCTTTTTATACCAAAGACCAAGAGCTTCTTCTTGAGAATGTTCATGATTCCGCGCCATAGAGCAAGACAAGGATGAGGTGTTATCTTCTTCTATATATAAAAATAAATTTTTTTTTTTTGGGTTGTATGGACTCTTAAATGGTATAAGATAGAGAGAGCATTGATGTCTTTGGAAACTTTGTTCAGAATTATGTGGAATAGGTTTTGGTTTTGGTTTTTACTATCTTGAAGCCGTTATTGGGGCTTTAAACCCCTTTATTTCATTTTTTAACAAAACAAAACCTTTTTTTCTATGCCTTACACACATATTACACATGTTATTCAAGAGAAGGCTCTACTGCTCATTCGCCCCCTGAGTCCAAAGAAACAGCGATTCGCAAGAGTTATTCTACGTTTAATCTCGCGGTACTGATGCTGCTTTTAATGCGGGCAGAGGTATAGGATGAATCGCCGATGTTATTTATCCTTTCTTGGGGACACCATATACTTTGCTTTGCCTTGTTCACCACCGAACCCATTTTGGGTTTCGTCTAACTAAGGGGGGAAAGTGAGGCGTTTCCGGCTCGCTGTATCGCCAATATCATCGGCGTATGTTAACAGTTTTACGGACTTCTGGAAGATCTTGGCTCTTGTGTTATCGAGTGAGTCTTGCAGGAGTCTTCTCCAGGCTGATATTGAAAAGGTCTCATGACAGATACTTTGAAATCATAAGCCCGCGTTATGTCAAGCCAATTTTCCGCTCTCAACTTACTACGCGCCGTCTTGTCAAAATCCTTTTTTATCAACATTGAAGGTCTGGGTTAGTTCATTACCGACCTTGATGGGGCAACGACAATTCTCCATTGTCATCTTGCATAATCGAACGCGTTTGACGGGAATGTTAAAACTTGCCACGGCTTGGTGAAACGTCTCTCTTCTGTAAGCACTCTGTCATATGCGGCCTTGAGATCGACGAGTAGGTGGTGAGTGTCGATCTGCTTTCTTGAGTTTATTGTTTTCTTGGATGATGATTAATTTGATGGACACATGATTCATCAGAAATGCAAAAAAAAGGTTGTACTTTGGAAAAATCTACATCATAAACGATGACTCGAGCTAGGAAACGTAGAAAGACTAACAACAACTAGACCTGTATAGGTCTCGACCTGTATAGCATCAGCTATCAAGTGAGTTCTGGGAGGTGTCTAAAAGTAAATCCCAATACCCCCTTGATTCACCATCATTCCGACTGAGGAAGTGGGTTTTTTCCTCGCTTCTGTCCGGTCCTTATCTGGTTCACTCATCTACTTTCACTTTTCAGTTTCCACTAATCTAGAAGTGTCTCAATGCACTTGGTTAATACAATTCAGTACATGATTCACTTGTGCCTTATCCCCCATGGCAACCGAATAAGCGGAATGACTAATTGCAAAGTATGACAATATCAGAAAGTGACGCAACGCTGCCCTTGGTCTACATCTCATGGGATTTCCGATGCAATTAATCTGAACAACACCACTTGACACTCCT
Organism: Eristalis intricaria; assembly: GCA_964034865.1. NCBI lineage: Eukaryota > Metazoa > Arthropoda > Insecta > Diptera > Syrphidae > Eristalis > Eristalis intricaria. The sequence continues at coordinate 64,705,341 of OZ035875.1, forward strand.
TCTAGTCAACATCTGGTGCCTATTATGCACTGCTTAACTTATCTAAAGCGAATAGTTGAGATATCTGCACCGTCACGCGTTGACTCAGTCAAAACGCGCCGACAAATGCACTTGGGTCGTGTAGAAATTCTAGGATAAATATCGAATAAATGAGCGTGCTCGTGCAGCCAATCAATGTCGAGCCTTCGCCGATTGGCATCCGCCAAAACGATGACTGGCGCCAGCCTTAACTTAGATCAATAGTTTTTGCATTTTAATTAAATATCGAACAAAGGCTAATAGCATGACATCACTCCTTGCAGGTTGGAGCAAATCAATGCCACTACCCATGACCGCCTGGACGCGATAGCCGTTCAACAACAGCTGAGCTCCCAGATGCTGGAGAGCCTCGAGAACACTCAGCGCAATGCCGAGATAATTCTGCGGGAAATACGCAACGATTTGGACGCCATGCGCTTCAGTGCCGCCGAAAAGGAGGGTAACAAGCGAACGAAACAATCCATTCCCCCGACTCATGGTTTCTTTTCAGAATTGGCGCCATCGAAAGTGCATACCCGGCAGGCAACATTGGAGGCAAATGAAACCGATATCGTATCACAGAAACTGGAAAGGTTGGGCTCGTATTTGGCCTCCTCCATCACTCGCTTGGACAAGTCAATTGATGACATCAACAAGGGTCTTGCTAGGTTGATGCAGATGTCGAGGTAACTAGCTGCTGCCTTGCTTGGTGTGCAACTTGAATGCGACATGAATGATTGAACAGTTTGATGTTATTGGAATGCGAACGTGTGCCTGATTAGTTAGTCGAGTGTCACGCGTGCAGTTTTGAGGGAATGTCATTTTTGGTTTGAAGCACTGCATGCGACCTGCAAGTTGTATTTGAATCGAATGTTGTCGAATGACGTCCGCTGCTTGTGGAGTTTTCGATGAGCAGTGATTTATTCGGTTGCATGTAATTAATGAGGAATGTTGGGGATTGGCTAATATTTATTGCATTTTACAATCAGTCTCTAAAGTGCCGCCTAAGCACTTAGGGGACCTTGACTGACTAGAAGATCGTCGGCATGTCAAACAGAGGCTTCGGCGGTTAAGATTCTGTGGATGACGCGTGATCTTCACGGTTTGCGACTGTAATCTACTAGCATTTTACTTTTTTTACTCTGAACGTGGAATAAGCGATTACAGAGATTAATCCAAATTGTTTGCAAGTGCATGTGACACATTCATTCCCGGATCTTCCTTTCTCTTTCTTGTAACAAAATGTTCGATGTTGCCAACCACTTACTTCCCAAGCGAAAGACACAAGAAAGCAGGGCAAAAATTACGGAATTCCCCGAAAAGAAGTATAACAAGTTGTTGAATCAGCAGACGCCTCACTTGAGACTGGCCGCATTTAGTGAAGGGACACCGCAATGAAATTGATCATCTTTCTTCATTTAACAGAATCGCCAAGACAGATTGCCCACAAACCACGGATGAGTGTATTCTCTTGGATTACACACATGCGACCTTGAACCCGACCGCAGATCTTTTAGCCAAAACAGAATTCCCAGCCACAATTACATACAGGCAGGGTAGGTGAAAGAGTTGAGATCAAACCTGTTTGATTCAGGAATTTACCAACTACATTGGTTTACGTCGCAGTACTTTCCCGGAATTGCTATAAATTCAAACTATGTAATTATAGTTAACCGCGTCCGGAACGAGGAGGCTCTATTTGTGCCTCAGTTTGGGTCTCCTTCTTAGACAGGGTTTGAGAATTACCATGTCAATCGAAGCCACCAAGAGCATTGTCTTCATTTGCCGGGGTGTTCCCCTTGGCGTCTGTGGAAAAAACCTCGTAAAAATCGCCCACTCTATCTAAATGGTGCAAATTGTTTTTATAGCCGAATTGAAAGCCATTTCGAAGAAGCAGTTCGATCGCTCTTAGCAGACGCCCATGCGGTGATTTATGTAGTTTTTGATTTCGTGATTTTAATTTTTTGGACATGTTTTGCGTATCGTTTCGTTGGTGATTGTAAATGTCTTCAGAGCTTTGACTCGTCATCGGAAAGTTAGAAGCTATGTGTGGGTGGTCAGTGATGTGCTCGATTATATTGCAACTACAGAGGTTATTATAGACTTTTCTGTTATTGATTTTGTTCACGTTACTGTTTGGATTTCTATTCCAAGCATGACTTAATGGCTGAAGTTGACAATGCTGCTTTGTTACACCCGACTTCGCGTCACGGAAGTAGTGCGTCAACGCTGCGTTGGAATGACAAATCAATTCATCAGCTCTTTTCATTTCTCGCATCATCAGATGAAAATGATGTGTCCCACAATGCACGCTTTGATTTCAAATGGCTTTCCTCGTTAATGTCAATACCTTCTCCCCTCAAATGTCACTTGAAACAAAAAAGTCTCATTTTCTAAAAGAAGTGTCAGTTGAGCTTAGTTCTCGAAAATAGTTTCAAGTGCTTGGAAAAATACTGTGTTTGTTGTACGATAGAGGTTTCTCGCATTTTGACAAACGTAGCACAACGCAGTCGCCGTGGCGTAGTGGGTTAGGGGAGCCAGGTTCGAATCCCCATTCTACCAACTTCCATAATTCACGGCTTCCACCTCTTTCGAGTCACTGACAACGCTCAAAGAGTATTCCTGTCTAGAAAAGCTTCTCAACTTCGCCGTTCGGAGTCGGCATAAAACTGTAGGTCCCTTTCTCTCGTCATAGAACTATAGCACGCACAACACGAGTGGTTGCTGGGAAGCTAGGGCCTGGTCTGCCTCGGACTGTCGCGCCGTCAATATTATTTATATATTAGCATGACGAAGTCCATTCAAAACAAGTCAGTTCATTTTGCTTGTGTTGAAAAACGACGGCAGTTGCTTCAAGGAGTTATCCAATTTTTGCCAAAATTACCTTATAGGACACTCGAGTCTCACGTTCTTCGCCGAAAATCCATTAGTCCACCAGTTGTCTGGCCATTGCTCATAGGACGAATTGAATGAGGAGCACAGCAAAAGCATCGACAAGGTTAGGTTAGGTTGGTGTCCTGCCACAGTTTGGAGCTCTGGCCCCTTAGACATTTGTAAGGTCTACTGGGATGTCACTAAAAACAGAGATGTTACAAACATCAGTCCTAGTTTCATCATGCATCGGCAAAGTTTCACACTGCGTGAATCGGGACTGTGCATAGCTGTGGCGTGATTATGGTGGAGCTTCAATGCGTTGGCAAAGATGAACCCATAGTTGAATTCATGGTTGTAGGAGTTTATTGACTGTTTATACTATTTTCTCACACAATCTCACACACTTCAGATGTACTCAACCGTGTATTTAAACTAAGACATCCTATCAACCAAACAAACCTATAACTTACAGAAGTGTGCGTACTAATTGCGACAAGCAAAAAAAGCTTTGGTCAAGGTTTTTAATACGAAACAGTGTAATTGGTTCTGGTTAGACAAGGTTTGGCTTTCAAATGGTTCATTTGTGTGCTTAACACCACTTGCTGGTGCCCGACGACGTAAATACCTCTCGAAGAAAAGCATCAGAATTAAGCAAACTCCACACTAAGGTTTAATGGTTCTTGACCACAAATAATCATAACCACTTATCAGACATGCAGTGTTAATAAGTTTCTTATAGAAAAGCCCCTAAGCACTCACTCTGCCTAAATTTCACACAATTCTCATTTAAAGCACCTTTCGTTGAGCGCCTCAACATGTCTCCACAGGGCATAAGGTGCCCAAAATCACAGCCCCAACCAAATCAGTAATCAGTGTTTTTTTTCGTGAGCAATTTATGTGATGTCAATTCAACGGTGGCTATCAAAGAATCAACATTAAAGGACCACCCTAAAAACATCGTGCCAACAATTTTACTTTTATTCTCATCATTTACCACTCCATTCAATACAACTTCAAATCTCATGTCAAATCATTGAAAAATCGAGATTCTCCGACACGATGTTTGAATGGACTTTTCTGTCTCCACTGAATTTTTCAGGACATGTAAGGTTCATGTTCCGTGGAGATCGCGTCTTAAGAAATGTGACTATCGTTGGCTTGAGCATACCATAGGCAAGGACACTCTCAAACTTTGGCAGGCAGACCTCTGTATGGCCAGTTAGTCTGATTTCAAAATCTGAGGCCAAGCCAAATTGTTGTCATCATTCAATCATACAAAATACAGTTTAGGTCATTCTTTAACTAGCTGCGTGGCTTTAATGACAGCTTAGTTCCCCAGGTATCTTTAAGTCATTAAGTGGTAATAGATCATAATGGACCCAACACGTTGGTTTAAGTGAGCCACAGCCAGAAGGTTGAGAAGCTAAGTTGTAAGCCCACTCTGTCTGGAAAACGGTATGTTCTACCTGTTGCATAATAATCAAATGCCCACCGCTGAGGGTGAATATTCCCATTTCCTCGTGCGACAGGATGACAGAATCGACAAAATTCAACCGATTACTTAACCTCTTTAATGAGTCCTGCTGTGGATCAAACGCACCCGAAATGGCAACGTTCGTTACAGTCTGCATTCAAATCCTTCGAGCGTGCCAAGTTTCTTGTAGACTGCTCTTAATTTGATAACTGTCCCTTAACGTGTTGGTGAAGATTTTTTCAATACCTTCATTATCTCGGTGCAGGGCCACTCGCTATGCCGCCACTTGAACTGCTGCTCCAGATTCCCATAGATGAACGCATTGCATGTGTTAAGTTACGTCAAACCTACGCGACAAATCATTTCAAACGTCACGAGCTGAACTGGTTAAGTTAAGCATTTGCCTGAAAACGATGGGGTAAATCCGCGTGTCATGAAAATTTCCTCAGCGAGGGTCAGAAGTCTTATTCCCCGAAGGCACCAAGGTCACGCTCGTTCTTTAGCTCTTTTCCCCCCTTCATCTAGCAGGTGGAACGATAGAAGAACAAACCCGGAAGTAGTCCACTTCCTTGAATGTCTACTTGTTGGAGTTTGAATTCATTGCTTTATGCTATTCTTTGTATTGCTTGCATGCATCTATTCTCATAATTGAATGTTTATTTCTATGTTTCTATCTTGACCATCCATCTTGCGACTTTAAAGAGGTGGACATAAACGAGTGTCAAATATTCCCGGCAGAAATCAGTTTTTCAACGGAGTTGGATACCCCCAACCACACGCCTACGGCCCACAATTGCCCCCCTCGCCAGCAGGGTCGTTCGGCCAGTACCCGCTGAGCTGTTTGCAGGCATCACTCGCCGAGTCGGGCATCCAGAAGATCCAAGTTGACCCACAATCCGAACCGTTCTACGTGCAGTGCGAGTCCGCGGACCAGGGAGGATGGACGATTATCCAGAGCCGATCTGACGGCTCAATCAACTTCAACCGCGACTGGGAACAGTACAAGCTGGGCTTCGGCAATTTGGCGGGAGAATTCTTCATTGGACTGGAAAAACTGCACTCAATCACCGATGCAGCGCTGCAGGAGCTGCTGATTGTGATGACCGACTTCAAGAACGAAACACGCGTGGCAAAGTACGACGCCTTCGCTGTGGGAGGCGAGCGGGAGCACTACTCGCTGCAAGTTCTGGGCAAATACGCAGGCACGGCCGGAGACTCGTTCAGCTATCACGCCGGAAACCAGTTCTCGACGTTTGACAATGACAACGACGGCTGGGTCGAGGGCAACTGTGCACAGGCACACACTGGCGCCTGGTGGTATGGAGCCTGCGAGTCGAGGTGAGTGAATTGGGGTCACCCCAGTTTTGCGGAATTTAAAGAATTTGAATTTGTTCCTTGCAGCAATCTCAACGGACAGTATCTGAAGGGGGAAGTGGACCTCGGCGACCAGTTCAAGGGCGTGTACTGGTCGAATTTCAACGGACCCCTGTACTCGCTGAAGTCGGTGCAGATGATGGTGCGCCCGAAGGAGGCGAAGGAAGTTTACTAAGGCCCCCTGTCCGCCCAGCGGTCGGAGACTGCTGTGAGAATTCGACACCGTTGCATTTATAAATGTGTTTAGCTTTTACTTTTTATGATTTACTTTTGTATTTATGTACGATTCATCGAGTCGAGTGCAAATCCAGTTACAGTGTATATTTGTCTTGTGCACAATGCCATAGTGTGAGTAGATTTGCCATGCGAACAATCCAAAGTGAGCAGAAATAAATGTTTCCTAACTGACGTGCTGGGCTTTTGTGATTTTATTTGTGACCTGGGATTTCCCAAGAGGGCATGGGACGACCTTCACGGGCAGCCATACTTTGATGAATCGCCTGAGGGTTTTCATTTGGCAGAGAGGGACATCGTGGGAGCTTGGCTTATGTTGGGAACTTTTGTTTTGAAATTTGCTTTCCAGTTAGATGAGTGGTTGTGTATTGTTGAACTTCCATAACCATGCTTGGTTCAATCCAAACATACATTTGCCACTTTTGCATTAACTCGTCATCGAAGCATGTGGTCAAATCAATCATCGCCACGTCATGGGCTGTGAGCCTGACTCTAAGAGATGCGATGCATTTGTAGATGACATTGAGGAAAACAACGCGAGCTGTCAGTCAAGTCGTGGCTGCAGTGGCAAGTGGTGCCATCAAGCGCTCCGGACAAGCGAGAAAAGACGTTTGAATCTTGGCACCGATCGCGTCGACCTTTGTTTACATCGATTGTGTATATAAAGGCGGCTACCGATCATTTGGTCGGAGGTGAATTGGTGTCGCCGCTCAGCTGGACGGTAATTGCTTAAAGACCACTATTTTTAAACAAGTGCGACAAGCAACCCTGCAAGACACTAGAAACCGTACGACGTTGTTACGAAATATGGAGGCGTCCGAAAACCTCTTGTAATTCAGTAAGTGATTGATGACATGAGCCAACTTCTTTGTTAGGTCTAGTTTGGCGTTCACGATGCGTGGGCCGTGTGGAAAAAAATGGCTACATAGTGCTAGCTTATCCGTCAACCACGTGCTGTTTTGTGTGCATGAGGAGGTTGCAAGAGAGGTTGATGCTCTCTATGCAACTACTTGATTATTGCAAGACACCCTACATAGCAGTGGTCGCAGCTTTATTCGACTTATTTGAGTTTGTCACCTCACAACTTTTATTTTATTACTGTTATCGATATGGTAAGCAGATGGTTTGACGACCAAGAAGATTAAGAAGCATATAAGGTGACTCTGCATAAAAGGAAGAGAGTCAGCTCTACGAACGGAAGAATTCCTTCCTTCGGCTACTCAGAAGGAAACAAAGAACAGAAATCGTCGCCGTCTAGAAAATGGAAAAGTGTTAGGGTAGGATTCAGTGACTGGATGGCGGAGTTGGTTAAGTGCCTGCCCCTGGTTAGCGGGGTCCCCGTTTCGAATCCCAGTGAAACCAAAGTTAATACGCTTTTATCTGGTTTCAAATCTAGTCCAGTCACCCCTTGCCGTTGGGCTGAAATTAACTGCACCATCACTGGAGTGGTCAATAAGTGGTAGTAGTCTGACTGTGGGTATCACAATGGATCAACATGGTATAAGTGTGCTAGTGAATCCACTAGCAGCCCCGCCTTCCTACCTAACTAAGGTAGTTATGATGTCCAATAGTTCTATCAAAGGATGAAAGAACTTTCCAACGGGTATACATTTTGTACAGAAGAAGCGCAGTCGAAACTGATATCTTGAAGAATCATCTCTGTGGACTCTCAAACGTCAAGGACGACATCAATTCCGCTGTTAGGCAGTATGTACCACTCCATAAAGAAGAGAATTCCGTCTCCCAGATCTAGACGAAGTCAAGATAGCGACATCGAGACTGATGTCGAATAAAGCTGCTGGTGGAGACGGATTGTCTGCAGAACTCTTTAATGCAGCTGGAGAGGAGTTACATCTCTAACTCAAGATATGGTCGGAGGCAACCATGCCCGATCAGTGGAGCGTTGCCCGATCCGAAAAAAGCAGGGGAGCTATAAATTGCGGCAACTACCGAGGGATAAGTCACCTAAACTCGCCTATAAAATCTTCACGGTGATCTGATCTTTTGTGTGAGCGCCTGAATGGTTTTCTTGAATATTCTGATAACTCCTAATCAGTTCGGTTTAAGGCCGGGGCAGTCCTAAGTCTTCAACCTACGGAAAGTCCTAGAAAACACATGAAATGCAGATCGACACTCAACAACTATTCGTCGATTTCAAGGCCGCGTATGATAGACTCCATGAAGACGAGCTATACAACGCCATGTTCAGTTCTGACATTGCTGCCATACTTGTCCGATTGCACAGGATGGCGTTGGAGAATTCTCGTTGCTTTCGATGTGTCGGTTATGACCCTTTTCCAATGTCTAAAAAGGATCTTCACAAGGCGACACGCTGTTATGTGACTTCTTCAAAGTAATTCATCAGAGTATTAACGACAATTCGGTTTATTTTGTTTTTAGTTTAAACCAGAAATTGGAAATTTAAGGCCAAAGCCTCTCCAGAACCGCATAGGTGGTAGTTGGTTAATGGTTGAAAATCTCGATGGTATGACAGCAGGATCATTCAATTTTTCGGCTGTTATTCCGAAGATACCATGTAACAATGAAGCAATCAAACTCGATACAACAACACTTCTCTCTATTGAAAGTCATTCTAGGGGTATCTCCACATTGTTCAATATATAATCCGCCAGTATAGCTCTCCAAAGACAGAGACAATCCGTAGATGACATTACCAGAAGAACATCGAAAACGATATGGCCTGCAGTTAATCCAAATAAAGCTAGAGCCCTCCTAGAGTTAGGCAGCAAACATATTAGCCATGTGTTAGGCGTAGGAAAGCTTCATAGGCAAGCATGAAGTTAGAAGACTTGCAGCGTTATGCGTAAGCTGAGGGGATGAGGATGAAGGAGAAAAAGTACTACACTCCATCTCCGTATTAGCCTCGGTCTTCCAGAAACTAGAGAAGGACAGAAAGTTAATTACTCTTTCAACATAGGGGATATCCTTAAATATTCCGAATGCTACCAAATCGCTTAAAATAAAACTAGCCACAGCAGAAATCTGATACGACAACATTCCCAAAAACAAGGACAATTGCAGAAAAGTCAACCTCGAAAGTGAGAGCACAATGGACCAACCCAGAGGTCTATGTGGAGCACCTACTCTGACTAAGATCAATGGTTGGACAATTCCACGTAACAAGTCCAGTTTTGTATGGCCTAGACTAGATCCCAAGTATTCCTAAGTGTACCTGGTCTAAAATTAGTAAAGAAAGAAAAACGACAATTTATGACATCCAAGTTTTATTATATATATATCCCGGGAAAACTGATCCGGTTGTGTCGCCCTACGCTAATAAACACGCGATACACCGTGCAGTTCGGCTCGAGGACTTCCGAGCCGTTGGAAACCTGCACCGGATTTCGGCAAGGAGATGCGCTGTGGTGTGATTTCTTCAAGTTGGTACTGGAGACGATAGTGCGGCGAGCAGCTTTAAACAAGGAAGGCACTATCTTCTACAAGTCAGTCCAACTGTTGGGATATGCAGACGACATCGACATTGTCGCGCGTTCCCAACATGTCGTAGTGCAATTGAACAAGAGGAAGCGAGCTGGTCTTAAGGTCAATGAGGATAAAATTAAGTATATGCTGTTGACGAAAAAAAAGGCCGTCGTACACCACCTAGGACAAAATATTACAATCGAGGTAATAAAGGAGTTTGTCTACCTCGAGGCAAACGTAAACTCCACAAACGACATCAGTGTTGGAGATCCGACGACGAACCGCCTTTGGCAACCGGTGTTACTTCGGTTTGTCAAAACAACTGGCGTCAAGACCCTGACTAAGATCATGCTCGACAAAACCCTTATTTTGCCAGTCCTGCTATAAGGAGCCAAAAGCTGGACGATAAGCAAAACTGCGGAGTTGATGGTGATGGTGCCTTCGGAAGAAAAATTCTACGTCGGATATATAGACCCGTCTGCGAGGAAGGCGAATGGAGGAGAAGACACAACCGCGAACTCTACGAGCTGTACCAGGATGTGCATGTAGTCCGGAAGGAAAAGATCTTTCGACTGCAGTGGCTTGGCCACATCGAGCGCATGGCTCCAGCTAAGAGGGTCATCGCATCCGAGCCTCCTTGTTAGAGAAGGAGAAGAAGACCGTATCTCTCAGACAGCTTGGTCTTGATGACTGGAAGCAGCGTGCCCAGGACCGTCAGGAATTGAAAGCAGTAATCGCTCAGTCTCGGAGCTTGCATGGGTCGTCAGCCTGATAAGTAAGTAAGTAAGTTTTATTATAAGTACCAATTATTGCATAATTCACGTAGCGACTCAATAAACTGGGAGGAGTGCATTATTAAGGCCAACTCAAAGTGCCAACATCTCAAAGGCGTCAAAACAAGCCAACAGGAAAAAAAGAAACGTAGAAAATCGATCATTTTGAAATAATAAGTCGATGCATCTCACACAAATCTACGGTGTTCAGGCTGTCCTTTGTGACTACGCTCAATCCTCCTCATCACCACGGAATGTACGGCTGTATAGCGAAATGAGCTTACTCATGTGTCTGACCCAAGTAGACCACATGGACAACCTAGCTCCGGCACGACGAGTCTTCGACTTCGAATCTGTGCCGCAACGCAACAGAGAACGTCTACGTCTAAGGTGGCGAACCCAAGTGGAGAGAAACCTCAACCAATTTGGCGTGCGAATCTGCAGCCAGAGAGGTAATTTCGCGATAGTTGTAAGGGGTTGTCGGTTGTGGCCTGCGTCCACACACAAAAAATCAAATAAACGATTCCTTTGAATCGAACAAAATTGACCATATCTATCACAGGGCGTATTAGTGAAGAAAAGGATGTTGTCACGTGGCCTGAGTGGCATAATGTGTGGTTGCATTGACTCCTTTCATGTGCATCCAGATTAAATTACAGACACCACCGACTAGCAACTCACTAATTCATTTGGGGATGGATGGAGTGTTAAGGTCCAACCACATCTGATCAAAACTGAACGAGTGTCCAAGAGGTTCATCGAAAGTTCAAAGTGGCCGTAATTTCTTCCTGCAATTTTCCAACACCAATTGTCAGCTAAGTGTGTAGGGTGCAACTGATTTCGCAAGTAAGCAAAATTGAACGAAACTTAACGAAACAAAGCGAAGTGATTAATGTGGTTACAATGTATCATTTCCGTTTAATTTGTCGATTGCTAAAGTTGACTCAATTAGTTGTTGTTGACCTTACTTTCATCATAGATAGCCATTTAAGGATTGATACTGCTTCGCTATCTTTCGTTAAATTTAAGATACCCCAAATTATCAAGCCAATCAGCACATAACATTCGAATTGTGATTCATCGCATTCAACACATGTGGACTCCTTATGTGCATCTTAGCCCCCTTAGCCTCCCGCTTAATTCAAAAATTTGCATCATTTTCGAGTAATTGCGCCCTTAACCATCGTCATTTGACGTCAGTGAGACGTGTGTCGTGTGAAACAATACGCCTTCGATTAGATTAATTTGCATAACTTCGCGGATGGACTCACTAATTGTTCCAAATTAGTTGCACTGCGTTTCGGTCAACCGATCATCGGCATGCAACGCGTAATTGGCTCATTAAAAGACACAAATTCAGCATCAAACAAGTGGCTTCAACTGGCTTTGGAGTGGGCATCTGACAAGCGGCATCACCTGAGATCTGGTCAGTCTTGAGTCAACCAGGGGATCGGCGAAATGAAGTACTACGCCTTGGCGGTGATACTTCTCGGCCGAATTCTGTCTCTGCCAGCGAAGAGAGTTGAGCAAGCCATAGCCGAGGCGGACATCTACTATGAGACACTGTAAGTGCCCTCACGCCGAGTTGCTGTTGAAATAACCAGCCTCCTCTCGTTCCCAGTCCTCGGTTTGGTCTAGTCTCAGAAACAAAAATGACAACCCTTCAAAACTTGACCGACGATGGCGACATCAAAGTGGTCGTACACGGTTACATGGCCAACAGGACCCACTATTCCATCGTTCCCATCAAACATGGTGAGACGACTACTGGTTAGGAGTTCACTCAAACCCTCTTGTGCTTGCAGCGTACCTGTCCCAGGGCATTGACAACGTCTTCATGGCTGATTGGCAGAGAGCCGCTTCATTTAGCTACGCGACTTCGAGGAATCTCGTCCGCAGAGTTGGGCGCCACTTCGCGAAAATTATTGCAGCCTTCTTGACGTGAGTGGATTAAGTTTTGGTAGACAAAGTGTTTACTCAACCTCAACAGGAAACACAAAATCGACTCCGACAAGGTCCACCTGATCGGACACAGCCTGGGAGCGCATGTTGTCGGAGCAATTGGGCGCTACTTCAATGGGACTCTAAGTCGAATAACTGGGTTGGATCCAGCGTTACCTCTCTTCACACCCGACTCCAAGGACGGTCTCAGACGAGGCGACGGAAGGTTTGTCGATGTCATTCACACTGACACTCCATTCTTTGGAGACGGGACCCCACGAGGAGACGCGGACTTTTACCCAAACTATGGCTTATCCCCGCAACCAGGGTGCCGTAATGCGGACTGGAGGTACCTAAGTGAGTGTGAGTCGTGATTTTTCATCTTGAAACGAAGTTATTTGTCCACTCCTCTAGCCATCTGCAGTCACATTCGCGCGGTCCAGTTGTACGCTGAGTCTATAGCTTTGCCGAACAATTTCCCAGCGATATCCTGCTCCTTGAAGGACATTCAGACACACTACACTGACTCGTGTCTGTTCGAAACTTCGAACCCCACTGTGATGATGGGTGAGTTCGTCGACCAGAGGTGAGTTCAATTCCAGTGGGGTGTGCCTTCGCTAATTGGGTTTTCTTGCTTGCAGCGCCAGTGGCCAGTATTTCTTGGAGACTTTCTCTGAACCACCTTTTGGAAAGGGGTTGCTGTCGAAGGTGTATGCGAATTAGCTGTTGTCGCAACCAATGCGCTGACTGGGAAGTTTCCTGAGGGAACATAAATTGGTCCCTAATCGTGTTGTAGCTCCGTGGGACATTTCTTGGGGGTTATTTTGGGCAAGAGAATAGAGTGGTTTGGGTAAAAGGTGATTTGCGCAATTTAAGACATCCATCGAATTATATTTCAGGGGAACATAAATTGTCCGAATGGGTCTAAGAATTTGATAAGGAAAAATGTATTGGATGTGGCGATGATGATGGTGTTCTGAACGAGTTTGTGTTTTTAAGTGAAGTCAACAATCGTTTGCGGTTTGGATCTTCGATATTTGAATTATCGGTACAGTGACTCGAAAAGAAGAATCAATGGAGAATGGAATCAAAATGATGTCGAGTTTTAAGAGAAAAATTGCAGAAGTATCATGTATCCTAACGTTGTCCATAGTTTTCCATCGCTGCATGTTTAGTGTGGGTCGATCGTTCTCTGGTTTCGATCGGTAATTTGAATATCTTTCGAGATAGATCATAGTTCTACAAGCAGGCAGTAGCAACGGTAATTTTTTAAGTGCCCAATCGTAATTTTTCTGGTTTTCGAAGGTCTCAAGACTCGACAAGAACTCGAAAAGCAAATCAGTCCCTTTAACATGATCATAGACGAAAGGCGAACAGCAGATCAATGCATGACATGCCATGCGCTTCAACGTTTTGCACCCAATCACTTTCACTTAAGTGGTGTCTTGTCGGGAACCCACCGATTTCGATATACCGTGTCTAGGTTAAACCCTTGTGTGACATTGAACCAGAGTGACCAAACAAGTCATACGCTTAAAGATCAGTTAGATGAGCAAAGACGACTACCACACGCAGATATCCATCTTCTGCTCCTCTTATCCAGCAGCGGCCAAGATTGTAAATCACATCAAAAGACTCCTCGACCTTCACAGCAACACCATGCCACCTCCATCCAGCACGCACAAACAGTCACATTCCATATAATCGACGTCCATCATCTGATTCGTAATTGATTTTCAAATAAAGACTGCAGACAATCGAGCACCCTGCGCTGGCATCTGTTCAAACCTCCCATCGGCCATCAAATAAATCCAAATCCCACATATCACCGACCCTCCGTCAAAGCCATACGAATGTCACCTCAAACAGCACATTACCCAAATCCGAATTGTCAGTTATCGCATAATTTATTAATCATTTAACCGGCATCCGCCCTCCTTCTGGGAGCCCGATCGTTAATTTACAGACCACGGGCGCACACACTGCAGACACAGACACGCTCCGGCCGCAAGCCAAAGTCGCGGACTCACTCCTCCCGCGCGCACACAGTCGATCTGCCAGCGAGCCGATATTTATGCCAGTGTAAGACGACCGAAATCCGATTTTCTATTGTTCGAGTACCGCGCCGGCATCATCCTGCCATGCTTGTCGAATGTCGCATAACTCACCCGGACCGGGGGGCGCTCATGACATCCAATCGTGCATGCAAAACAGTTCAAGCCAAAAAGTAAAATGAAACGAAGAAAAAAAAGGAGCAAATCCAACCAATCCAACAAGTCCAACAAGACCGACATTAGGCGTCGCCCGTAAGTCATCAAAACGGCGCGCGAGAGTTCGAGTCCAGTGTGGCCCACCACCCCACGGGCCGTGTTGGCTAATTTATTCTCAAATTGACGACGTAAAGCAGTCCATCTTCACACTTTCCTCTCGGCCGAGTGTGTGATGCGTGATGCCGGGGCGCGAAAGCCACCACCACGTGCAGCGCCCGCTCAAGACATCACAAGTGCACCAGCTCGACAGGCTCGCGCGACTGCCGCGACAGAGTATTAATCGTTTCCTGTCACCGGGCGATGCCAGCAACAAATGGACAACGGCTACGGAATGGGAATCAACATCGACATCTTAAATTCCTCTTTATTGGGGCTGCGTGGTTATTAATTACGGCGATAAGAGCCCGATCGGAGATTATCATTCTCGGCTCAGGGATGCGCGCTGTGCGATTGCCAGCGGTTGCCGTCGATTGGTGCTGCGCGACAGTGCGCCGCGGCGGTGGGGAGAATTCCAGCCGAGTGCCAGGATATTAATTTAACGCAAATTAGCTGGAAACTTCTGCGGTTTGGAATTCGGACTCTGGAGCCCTGAGCGAGGATCTGGGACCGATGGCCGACACTACTGGACTTTATGAAGTTTTTATGACAGGCCGACGTTTCGCGATACTTAATAGCGCTGACCTTGGGATGTTTGTTCTGGATGACGATAAATTCCGATGAGGTGTTAATTCTGGCAGTTCCAGCCTGTTCGACGAGGGAATTAGTGTTCCTGGGGATCGGGTGCTGCTGGCTGATAGACGGTGGTTGGAGGGGAAGAGGAGCTCGCCGGATATATTGATCTTTGCATTTATTGTTGACTTTGTGTGCCGGTGGCGGGAGAGAGTCTTAAAAACTGTATTTGAGAGGGACTGCGGTGAAGGACTTTAGAGGTGATGGGAAGGGAGGAGAACCTCGTAGAGAGGTATTCTTTTTTGCTTCGTTCGACGGATGAAAGTGGGATTTCTTGCAGGTCTAACAAGTTGCCTTCTTAAGTTGTGTCCAGTGTATGCGAAGGCTTATGAAAGTTTCAGCACGTCAAAGAGGGTGTGTAATTTCAGTCCGAACTTGGTGACAAATGTGGATCTCTTTGAACGGGATTATTTACCAAAAATCACCTAAACATGGTGACATTATTCTTGGGGCATACTGGCATCCAAGGAAACGAAAAAGCGAACAGACTTGCGAATAATGGATCTGACCTGGGTGAATTTCGGGCAACGCAGAACGCACTCACACAGCTTAGCTCACTAAGAAGAAAACTGGCGGACGAAGCCCTGGATACAGCGAGAGCACGTTGGGAATCGTAGATATTGAAAGGGCCTTATAGCCGACGCCAAGTGACAACAGAGCGACGTCACTAATCAGCTTTAGTCGTAAGGAGTTGAGAACGCAAGTAGGACTCCTTACCGGGAACCTGCCCCATAGGCCCTCACGCATAGCGACTAATCATACCACACAAGGACTTTTTCAGAAGTTGCAGAGATGAGGAAGAAATTGAAGAAGAAAACAATTTCTGGACTGAAAAACCTCTCGAAGTTTCTAAAGGAATCAGAATGGTCTCACGCTAGTGAATGCAGTACTATTTCAAGTGCACCATTGACTGAACATCATAGTCAAAGTAAACCACGGCAGTAAGGCGGTAAGGGCACCCTTATTTTACCTACGGTATCATACCTGCCTACCAGAAATCACAGCTGTCGAATGTGGGCCTATATTTAGGTCCCATGTGACAAGCACTAAGAAGGCCATACAGGTTAGATGGTATTCGGGATTAGTCTCGATGTACCCCTTGTGATGGTCATATGCCAAAAATTCGTTATAGTTTTCCTCGTGGCCATTTGTCTTCGAATCCAACTATGGACAAGTCAGTAAAGAAAAACTATGCATCCGGTGGCATATACGGGAAGAAAGGGACCTGAGTCAGCCGAACGTGTTTCGCTCGAAGGAACTGGTACAATACCGTGCTGTTTGGAGAGGCATGTTGGCTGACGCTGTAGCCCGTGAAAGAAATAGCTTTCCCAGTTTGTTGCACCAATTATTCGTGAACAAAGTTCAGCCATCCAGGAGTTCTTATAAATCGGAAAAGGGTGAGTAATGGGTTGTGCGCAGAGACACGCATAGCTTCATCCACAATCATGGCAAGGCGACATGACAGTCCTGGACAAATATCTCATATTCACTTCAACATTCATCACTGAGTATTGAATCTGCCAGAGGTAAAGAAGAGGAACAAACTTGCTCTCCGCTTATGGCCTTTGTCGATACAATCCAGAAGCCAAACAGTTGAGTGTGTTCTTCTTTGCAAGAGGACTGTTTTTACAGCAGAGGTTCTTGGAAAAAAAAACATAGCTTTGCTCCCAATAAAACGCGTCCTTTACCTGGAGTCACGGAGACAATGAATGTAAGTTAGAAGAGAAAATCGAAGAGTTGGCTTCGAGGTCACGCTCCGTTTCTCAGACAGAACAAGTACATATTAACTTAGAAGTGCGGTATTCACCAACAATGCCTACAGCGAAGAATAGCAAACTGAGTTTGGTCAAGAAAGTCTAGCCTGAAGCAGAGCAAGCACAAAACAAAAGGACAAGCAGGTGCTAAGAAACTGCTGCTGTCATTAAGCACTATTGAGCGATAGGAAGTTGAGTCTTCGTAGAGAGAGTAAGACTTTCGCAGGCCAAAAGTCAGAAGCTCGAACTGATCCTAAGTAGGGCATCGATCTCTCTCCTCTACGAGAGAAGTCTTGTGCGTGATATTGCTCTCTTATGACTGAAGGTGACCGACAGTTTTCAGCCAACTACGAACGGCAAAGCTCTGAAGCTTTTTCTAGACGGTGTAGTATTTGATCACTGTCAGTGACTGGAGAGAGGTAGAGACGTGGATAATGTTCGTTACGTTATTATTTCAATGTTTTTCAATAGCCTTCCACTAGTTTTATCCTATTGTAAGTTCCATATCTGTGGGTCGCCGTGGCGTAGTGGGCAAGTGCGTCGACTCCTACGCAGAAGGTGCCAGGTTCGATACCCGAATTTACCACTTTTGATAAGTCACGGCTCCACCTCTTTCGAGTCACTGACAATGATCAAGGAGTATTCCTGTCTAGAAAAGCTTGTCAACTTCGCCGTTCGGAGTCGGCATTAAACTGTAGGTCCCTTCCACGCGTGAAAGAACAATAGCACGCACAACACGAGTGGTTGCTGAGAAGCTAGGCCCCAGGTCAGCCTCGGACTGTAGCGCAACCCATATTAAATTCCATATCTATGCAGACGATGTCCAAATCTACCTAAGTTTCCCGCTTGGTATGGTTGAAGACTCAGTTACTAAAATAAAGTAGGATTTGGGCTCAATTACCAATTGAGCTACACAAAATGGTCTAATGCTGATTCCTAACAAAACCAAAGCCATCCCGTTCTCGAAACAACCGCTAATAGAACTGAGCTCGGCCGCAATTGAATATGTTACATGTGTAAAAAACCTTGGAATAATGTGCAATATTGAACTGACGTGGACTGACCACATTGACAGCGTAGTATCAAAGGTGTATACATCCCTAAGAGGCTTATCAAACAGCAAATATATTCTCCCTGTGAACGTAAAATTAAAACTTGCCAGAGCACTTATAGTGCCTATCTGAGTTCTTCGCTGACTTTGATTATTCTTCCACCCTAAAATTGACAAAAGCAATCAACGCGGCTGCAAGGTATATTTTTAACCTTCGCGGATTTGATCATGTCTCCTAGGATGCACGTCGCATTCTCCTAGGATTTGAATTGGACGCATTTTTATGCTATCGGTCGTGCAAATTACTCTTTAAAATTATTCATAAGAAACAGCCAAACTATTCATATAAATAGATCACCTTCTGTCGATCCAGTCGTAATATTACCTTGAAACCTTCCAATCATACTTGTTTAATGTCACGCCGGCACTTTTTCATTCATGCTGTTCATTTATGGAATCATCTACCATCACAAGTACGGTCTAAGACCGAGTACAGAAAATTTTATAACGCATGTTTCTCCTATTTCTCTCGCTCGAACTGAAATAATTCCCACTACTTCAGTTTTAACTCTTTCTCCACGTATATGTATTCTAAGTGAATTAAATTTCAAAATCACAAGTCTACACTCTTAAAGTATAATTGAAGTAATTTGAAATCACCAATTTCAATCATGTCACACAAAATAATATTCTATGTTATAATGTTTCTGTACTAGTAAAAGAACATATGATCCTTGAAGTACAGCGGTAGATGTTAAAAATAAATAAATGAAAAAAAAATTAAATGAAAAATAATGAATGTTGGTAAATTTGGGGATTGAACCTAGCACTCCCGGCGTAGGAGTAGTCACACAAACCTACTACGGCACGTCGGCCATCGTCGCAATAATCAATAATCAACAAATGGGTTCCTTCGACTTCGGTTGTTACTCCTAGACTGTCCAGGCTCAGCATCCATGACAAAGAATTCTGACGCAAGTAAGTAGGACACTGAAAACAAATATACTACCATGTAATACAAATAGGACCAAATACGACAGGTGCGTTAATAGCTGTGTTTTTTGCAAGCGTAAATACGCTTAATTTTCAATTTGCATGTAAAAAAACTAACAACGAATCTCATCAATTACTTATCATATCTATCGCCGCTTTAGGAATAAGCGCGGATAAAAACAATGCTTTCTGTGTGTTCACTGTTTAGGTTGCTGTATGTGGGTGTCATCTGTAGGTTTGGTTGATGTATAAGATCATTTTTGAATTTTTTGCATCCATAAGTATGCAATTTTTGGCATACCCAGAGTGTCTCTGCTATACATTCCGCTTAGGTTTCGTAATTGATTCTTTTCATTTGATGCAAATTGTTTTTATTTTATAATTATTAAGTGTTTTTGCTTTTAAAGTGATGGTCACGTTACACAGTCACAAAACGAGGATTGTGACCATCAAAGATCAACCATCACCTTCCACGACTACAACCCTGACTGCTTAGCAAATGTCATAAATGTCGTCGGTGCTGCCAAGATTTTTTGATGAATCATTGAGCGCCGATGATCGTTTTTTTTGTACACTTATAAATAAAGCGTATATATGCTTGCAAAAAAACACAGCTAATGCATACAAAGTTGTTGAACATGTTGCGGCACGTAATGCGGAAAGTTAAAGGGCGTGTATGGAGCTTTGCTTTTTTGTAGACAACAATTCCACAGATTTGAGCTTCTTGAATGGTTAGAATAATAGTTCCTCTAGTGAGCGTTCTTTTGAATTCCACATTCAGAAAGGGACAGTGTCTCGGGAAATCGATGGAGTCCTCGGCTGCTTGACTGCTCGGGGCTTATTTCAGGAACTCGATAGATCTTTGCTAAAACATTCAAAATCACAAACAATCACTGGAATTGTTACATCTTTACCGAACAAGAATAGTTCTATCACACGATATAAGACAAAGAATCACGATCAACATCTACGATTTCGAGCTAGTCTGTGTATCTCGGGGCAAACGTGGACTACACAAGCGACGTCTTAGGGGACGTAGGGGCAACCTTTGCCTAGTTTCGTTTTGTCGAAGCAAATCAGTTCAAAACTCCTGAGTCCAAGGACCCAATTATGATCTACGAAACTCTTATTTTGTCAGACCTGCTATATGGAGCGGAAAACTGAACGGATAGCAAACTATGGTGATCCTGGATCTGATACCGAGAGATCTCCTATCAGCTTTGATACACAAAACGGTCCCCAACCTCAAACCGCTTTCTCTAATCCTTGAAAGAATGACATAGTGGGCAAATTTACAGAGATTTAAACTCTGCGGCTGGCATTAGAATGACCAATCTAGTGCGTGTTCACCACTACGACCGCACTCGCCGGTGGTCATATTACAACTGCCCCGAGACAATACTGAACATGCACACAAGACAACAAAGATAAGAGCTAAGGTGCATGTCATTAGAATTATGACATGTCGAAAAGGACCTCCCAGGCCCCCACGCTCTACCGTAGTATTGCCAATACACTACAACCCAGAAGATTTTCGTGGCCATCAAAGCTGTTGTCTGCTTCCCTTCATATTCAAAACAAGTATAAGACTGCCTCGCTGAGCTAGGGTCGTTAGAAAGCAAGCTCAAAATGTCCCTTATCTGGGTTTCAGGTCACAGTGATATCCCAAGAAATGAGAAGGCCGATGAATTGGCTAAGCAAGTATGGGCCCCCCAGGTTCTCGCTAGGAGAGGGGTGCACATCCCACTAGGCACGTACCTTAGATTGGCCCGACTGACAAGCTGTGCAAAATATATAACCTGAGTGCAACCGGCCCAAACCAAACGATTTCCTTACTGGTTCGAAAGGGGATGACCCATCACAATTACCAAGTCATCTTTTCCGCAAGACAGCTTCGCCTTGATGACTGGAACCAGCTTGCCGAGGTCTATCAACGATATGAGGCAGATGAATTTACTCATGCTCAGACACTCCATGGGTCGCAAACCTGATAAGTAAAGTGTCCTAAGAAATCGATGTCACAAAATAATGCGAGCGGTGTGGGGATGACCTAAATGGACTGCTTAAATCGAGACAAGTCAATTCATTCCCGACGGCGCTCATAAATGCTTGACAGTAAATTGATTCCACTTAGCGCAAGTTGTCAAGTTCACTAGACAACTACGACATCCCGCAGAACACCAAGAGTGAGCCAGTCACCCAGAGACTTGTCTGATCACTCTCCTGATATTCAAACAAATTGTTCTAGCTTGACACTCATGGCTGGCTTAAGATGATTTAATCAGAAAATTATGCACACCTCGACAAGCTTTTAAGTTGTCTGCCTCAATAAGACTGTCAACTGAGCAGTAAGAAATTAAACTTGGTACACACTTTGAAAGTAAGCATGTATCTTTTTATTCTCAACTCATTTGCATGTCATCACAGTTCAGCACAACCTCAGGCGACCTCTGTTGTGGGGACGTGGATCGACGGCGAATCGGCACAGGGACAGATCGACTTGGATGAACGCTACAAAGAAGAAAGTTGTTCATGCAATGTGTCAAGGGGGCAACGGACTGGACTGGACTTACCTCCGTAATTCCTACAATTGGCCCTTGCTAGTTCGCATGAATTGGAAAATTCTCGCACACAGCCATAACTACTGTAACCACATGTCGGATCGTAGATATATGGACACTGGCGTGGACATCTGTGTCCTCTCTCTCTAGCTGGCCACTGGCAATTGTTGCACTGCAAACTGAAAAGGGGGACCTAAATCCTTTGAGCTGTTGTGTGTTCTTTAGGGTTCTTACCAAGAACCATTAGAATGTACACCGCTGCCTTCATGTTGTGTTAATCTTTTCAACCTTACTGGAATTAGATTGAAGTGGTAACTGCGTTGAATGGTGAAGATCTTGTTGCTTTTATACTGCTGGAATTATCATCTGGTGGCTAAGCTAAGTACGGGGAGATGTCCAGTGATTGTGTTGCACTTGATATCTAATGAGGAGGAATTAGCACCTTCACTGGACAGAAGTCAACGATTCCTAGAGACAATGGGGCAGGCGACTTATGACATTAAGGCAATCAATTTCATTTGAATCTGATTAATTCGACAGTAAAATATCGACATCTATACAGTCACTTAATTAGTGACAATTAATTGAATTCACACTCGATGGATACTCATTCATTTGCTGCGGCTACAGCTTTGACTTAAAGCTTTTTGTGTGTCAGATCTTTGCTTTGAAAGGCATTTAGTTATCTCAGCAAGAACTCTTTCTGTGAGTTACACCCGTTGTCGCCGGTAGTACGTTTACCATGAGAAGCCCATTGACCGGATGTATCTGACACACATTCGGATCACGGACACCATTGTACTCAAAAAGGAGACACCACACACCTCTATTCGAACATTTCGATGTTGAACTGGTAGATCGACCGATATTTATTTTATTCTATCACCAATCCTCCGTTTAATACCGATATACGATGGACCGATTAGGATCTGAGACAGACATGGTATGACAACTAATGGTGGCCGTTCGAAAAGCTAAGACATTATGACTGTGATGATGACCTTTTATCCTACTAAGTTGTGACGAACATTCTTTGCAGTATCTTAGTGGCGTCTATGCACGTCGATCCGTGTACCTATGGTGTCTAGGTTTCATTTCTCATAAGCTAAGCCCAAGTCCGATTCAGACTGCTAGAGAAGTATACCCAGCCCTTAGGTTAGGTTATGTAAGTGGGTTGACGCGGGAGAACCGCGCCACACTGAGGTCCTGTTGGACCCATTGTGATGCCCATGGGGTGAAACCCTTCCTATCGTCTCACTCGCCGGATGATGATAAAAACATCCTGTCTTCAAGGGTGTTGGTTATCGTCCTCCTCCATCCAGCCATCCACACAGCTGGTGGTCTTTGGCCGCTTCTTCGACCGCAATGACATCCGCTTGAAAAACACTGTCGTAATCAGGTAGTCTGATAGAGCAGTGCATGTATAACAATTCGAAGAAGATGCCCGCGCCTGTTCCTCTTTCCATCTTTGACCCGTCCGTATAAACATGAATGGAACTCGAGTCAGTGATGGGTTCATTTGAGCTCCACTCCTTCCTTGTTTGGAAGTACTTTTTGAAGGGTATTTCGAAATCAAGGGTGGGGAGAGAGTAGTCGCTTTCTATTAGTTCGATGTGAAGTCTATCAAGAATACATGCATGACCATAGGGGCTTGGACGCCAGTTGTTGGATTGTGAGATCCAAATGGCTCCCTTTGCGGCAGTCATCTGTATATAGAGGACGAGTGGAAGAAGATCCAGTAGTACCTCTAAACCCGCTGTGGGGGTGGTCGAGATTGCCCCTGTCACACCTAGGCATGCTCGTCTCTGTATGCTCGTGAGCAGCTTTAAGTTTGACATTTTCAGACAGGCTTGCCACCAAACTGTACTCCCTTATGTCAGGATCGGCATCACAAGATCCACAGAATCATTTTGGGGTTCGGACCCCTTTTTTTTACCAAATATCCTGTTACACTACCTGTAAGGCACATGCGCTTTCTGTGCTCTTTCTTCTATATTTGGTTTCTAGTTGAGTTTCCTGTCTAGTATTAGACCAAGGTATTTCGCACTTTCCCTTAGAGTGAGGGTTGTACCTTCAATTTTGAGAAGGATTACCCTTTTATTGGTAAAAAGGACCAACTCTGTTTTTTTTTGGGTTAATACCAAGACCGCAAGATTTTGCCCATTTGAGGAGGGTGTTGATTGCGCGTTCCACTAACTCGCTGAGTGTCGAGGGGGAATTTACCAAAGGCAATAATGACAACATCATCGGCGTACTCGATTGCCTTGGTACCCGAGCATTTCAGCTCGTCAAGAATGCATTAATGACAAGCACTCACAGCAGGGGGGAGATGACCCCACCCTGTGGGGTGCCTCTTGAGGCTATGGCTTTTATCGAAGAGTCGCCTAGAGTTGCGTTAATTATTTTCTTACTGAGCATATGTATTGGTTATCACCGACGTGACGGATTGCTCAACTCTGTTCTTTTCGAATGCATCTTTAACTGCGTCGGTCCACCAGTCGCTACCAAGCACTTAGTTTACATACCGGCGACCCATGAAGGATCTGACCATGACCACTATAGACGTTCTTGAGCGCGCTGTCTCCAGTCATAAAGAACAAGCACAAGTCTTGTGTCTGCGATTTTTATGCTGGTGATTCGAGCTCCCATTCGAAGAAACTCCTAGCTGAAGCATTGATGTCAAAATCGGGATTCATACCGTTGCTGCTGCCACTATTGCAGTTTTTAAGAATTGAAGACATCTCATTTTACGTCGTCCCCACACATAGAAGCTTTAGTCATCCTTTCAAACAAAGCATTATATCAAATACTGGAGCGCGAGTGTATCAACACTTTCTTCTCACGTACGCGTTTATCCTCGTCCGTTTGGGACAGTTCTATAAATTAGTCAGTAAACATAGTGGGAGGGTTGGACATTGTACGGACGTAAGCCACAGTCTCGACGTTAAGTTTTATGTCTGCGAAGACTGTGTTCTTGTGCTTTGTTTCCGGTTGTCCTACATACTGCCATAGATAGCGCTTTGTTTTCGGCAGATCTGGCATTTTGTTGACGTTCGGATGTTGATTGTTCACTAAACTCATCGACTAAAAATGTAATACCAAACGTTGAATAGTAGACTGGGAATGACTACAATCTAAGCCATGAAAGAATCCCCATTTTTATAGACAATGCTCGATAATGGGCACGTGTCATATTGACTCTGGTTATGATTGTGGATGCATATTAGGCAACTACAATCACAATCGTTTATAACGACATTGGTTAAAACAACATATCGGTTATAACGAAGAAATTCGTCCCTTGAAGGTCGTTATAACCGGTTTTGACAGTACATATGTTTACTGAGTATCTGATAGAGATCAGAGAGTGTAATCGTGAAATCTTTGCCTACTACTAGGGGCCCGGTGTTCAAAATTCAAAAATACCTTGATTGACGGAGTTCATTCATGAGAGTAATTTCGAAGTATGCGAACATTGAAGTGCGTGATCTCCTCGCAGTGTTGATAACCGATGAATTACTGTCTGCAGTTGTACAACAAGTATTAACTTTGGGTGTTACCACAAGTTCGGACAAAAAATTAAGCAATTACAAGAAAAAGGATCTGAACCTCTTGTGTCATAAGAACGTTCCCATAACATTTTTTGCCATCAAGTAAAATCAGACTAGCGAGTTGTACGACTAATTAGTACTGTGTGAACGTTTCTATTTACACTTAGTTATTGTAGGATTGCTCTAACATACTTACTTAAGTGGCTTGATGTGATCAAGTCTGTGTCATTGGGCCGTGATGATTCCTTCGGATTCTGAAGCGCATGGAGCTCTGGAAATCGATCTTGGAATGCCCTACCACACGATGGACTGCGGCAAGATTGCAAAGATTTCAAACATTCTCATCTCCAAACACCAGTAAGACTATAAGACATAGAGGGGTGCAAATTACAAGAAAGTGCCAATGGGATATGGTAACAAACACCAAATAGACCAATTTTTCATGCGAAAACCTGATGTGTGAGGCCAAAGTTACTAAAATGCCGTATTCATTGTGTTAACGAATGAGTGAAGGCCTCACCAAAGACGGAACCTTAAAAAACTGCAAGCTGTATTAAACATCTTCAAGTGATTCCTTGTCAATCCATCGCATCGGCATGAAGACTTATAGAATTGCCTTCATCTTTCAGAGTTAGGCAATATCGTTTAAATGAAATTAGAAGCATGCCTCGTCTTATCGCTGCTGTAAAGAACTCACTAAAATCTAGATTATTCTTGATGTGGCTTCTCCACATTAACACATTATAAACGTGCGGCTATTTTCGCCAAGACGATAGCATCCTGGATCCAGATTTGCATTCAACTCAGCCATCATTACGAAAAGCCCATAAAACTTATCACGCAGTTGCGTCCGCAACTGTTTCCCATTTGACAACATACGCAAGCGTTTAGACTCTCAAAACCTGCAACAACTCTGTTAACAAGACACACAAGCCATTTACCATTTCACCGCAACCCAGAGCGAGTCCCATCGCGAGAGCACGGAATACCTGTTGCCACTGCAAACTGCACGCCACTTAGTACATCACTTAGCCCATCAATCGATACCTGATTACTCAATCTCTCGGCCAGAGCCAGAGTCAGGCAGAGCATGGTCTGCGCACTGGCCCCTGATCTGAAACTGGATCACTTACTCAGCGGCCGGACAAGAAGCTACCGCGCGTACGACGGCGGCGCTCAGTGTACCATGATTTATGCAAATCTGCACTCGGCAGAACAACGCTGCAAATTTCCTATAACGATTATTAATTGCGGCCGGCGGGACGTGCTGTGAATATGGAGCGCCGGCCGGCACCACCATCTCCAGGCTCGGGGCAGTTACATATTAACACGGTCTTGAATTATGAAATTAAAATCCCATCACCGGAGGAGGAAGCTTCTCGAGCACTTGTTCCACTCTGCGTATGGATGCACACGTACAGTCGGGTGGCCAGGAAGACGGTTGTGGCCCGCCGTTTGTCCACAAGAGAAGCGTGCTTCCACATTTAATGACAGTGACTGTTGGGGGTCTCCATTTATGGATCCGCGAAGTGGTGTTGCTGAGTGTTTCGCAGTCTTGTGTACGCGTGTCTGTGTGTCGTGCATTAATGAGATGGGCCATGCGGCCGTGGTGAGTTGTCAAAGTTTGTACTGCCAAAGGCGTACCTCCGGGCGCCTAATTCAACTTGACAGACACAATGCTCGCCAATCTATCAATCTATCAATCTATTTCCGTCTCATTTCACGCCCTCCTCGAGGCAAGGATGCTCAAGCCCGCCGGAGATTCTTAGAAATGAAATTCTAGGATTCGTCTACGCAACGATCAATCTTCATTATTTCAGTTCCCTCAGCTATGCTCTTCCATCAACGGTGACAGCAGGCATGCGCAGAGTCGATTGTCACCGATTTTTTGGCGGCCAACCACTTTGTGGGGCACGAAGCGGCGGCGGCGTTGGTTGGGGTACAGGTGAACCAACGGGCGACAAGCTAATTGATGGCAATGTCCAAGGGTAGATGACATGTTTCAGTCGCAATTGGAGTGAATATTTGCTCCTTGAGGAGTGACCAAATGTCCAAAGAAAAGTGTTTGCTGTGCTGCCGCGTGGAAGAGGTGGGTGTTTTGATTGTTTACCCGGTGGAGCACGAGTTGCAGCTGCAGATGCTGAACATGCAGCAATTTGTATCGAGTGAGTGTCAGATGAATGCAATGCAAGGCGACAAGCAACTCGAGTGGGCAGAGTGGCGGAGTTAACATGATGTGTCTCTCATGATGTGGACAGAATTGAAATGCTTGAAGGTCTTGTCCTCGGAAGGGGGGAAGGAAACAGATTAGCACTGGTTGGAGCGATTACCGAGATGAGCATTGCCATGGTGATGGATCAGTTTGTCGGTTGGAAGAGAAGCAGGTTTATCGGATCACTCGTGGCTGGACGGTGACTTCTGAGAATGTGGCAGTTGATTTCTGATGGAATTTACGAGTAGCAACTGATCATGCCTTGAATAGTTTTAGTATCTGTTTTACTTCAGAATAATCTTAAATAGGTTTATGGGCGTCGGAGAAGGTGCTTGGATGCGGTTGTGAAGAGGGCAAAGTAAGGACCATGAAATGCATTGACTTTTGGTGCAAAATGTCCAATCATACTGAAGGCACTTGGAAGCTTTTTGTTCATTGAGGAAACACGTTTTGGGAGTTGGAAAAACAATGGCTTAGTCAAGACGATGACTCATACGGCCATCAAGGTCACATGCTCGAGGCTATGGGTGTAACAAGAGACCGTTCGTAGACGCATCGCTTGCACTTTCGGTATTATATGCGCCGACATGAAGGAACCCGTGTGGGAATCGCCTGGCCCTGATCAACAAGGGTGAGCTGGTGAGCCGATGCTGCTTCGATATTGACCTTTGAAGGCTTGTTTTTGGACGACCAGTGGGCTAAGCCTCTTCAAATTATATAGTCTCCCTGAATTTTTCAATTAATGTCTTCACAGTTGGCGAAGTTTAAACACTATCCTGAGCATATTTTACATGCATTTTTCGATCTGTGGTAGTCAAACTTTCGTTATTTTTGTGACATTGTTCATAAATGAAAACACGTTTGTGATGCTCCATTTTTACGAACCTTAAACTATCAGGTGTCAAATTGTTTTTTCCCATTGTTGACAATATTTTACGGCATAAATAGCGGCGAATTCAAATCATGCGTTTTTTTGGGACACCATTCATTTTTTGTAAATTATCTTATTGGCAGGGTTACCAGATTTAGCAGTTGCCAGCGGTTTGACTTTACCATAAAAGTTACACGCAGCAGATTTGTTAGCATTTTTTAAAATCTCGGCAGTTTTCAGCAGTTTTTGAAAAGTCGTATAAAATCCACTAGCAAGTATACATTATTTGCCTTTAAGTGAAATATATTCACGTGTAAATGTGGCGATTCACATTACAAGCGTCAAGTGAGGATGATAAACACAATTTCAACGTGCAACGTGTCGAGGCATTTTTAATTTAACTTTCTATAATTGCAGTGCAGTTCACCCATTGATAATTTACTAATTCGGACTCTTTCATTTTAAAATCCGCAAGCGAAACATTGCAAACATATGGCACAGGAATGTGATACTTAAAAAATTGGCGACGAAAATTGACAAATAAAATTTGATAAATATGCATGAGATCTATTGACAGCTATAAGATTCACGTTAGTGGAAACATTTTAAAGAAATGTTAGTTAAATAGAAAGCAACAAAAATATGGTACAGTATGTAAATATGAATAATAAACATATGTGTATTAGATTTGCAGTCATGTCATTAAGAAAAAATAACCATAATCGCTTCAGTAACGAAAATGCTGCACTAATTTTCCAAGTAGAGCGTACCTTCCGTTTGCTGTTACAACTTTCTTCCAACAAATAAAATGTTATTCGAATATTCTTTATAAAGATCCCGAATAATTATTCTTATTAACTTTGTAAACAACTTAGTTTAGAAATGATAATCCATTTAAATTATCATTATCTTCTATGTCAATAATTATTTAACACTAATAAAAAATGTATACTTAAAGTAAATGTGTGTGCATTTTTTTGAAATTAAATATATTCAATTCAAATTTCAATTCACTAAAATGAGACTAAAATTAGAAAAACAGAACATTTATCAAGGAGAAATGTTAATAATTTTTTTTAGCATTTTTTACATTTTTGTCTAGAAGATTTAACAGTTTCTTGTCCTGGCTTTAGCAGGTTTGAAGAAAATAATCTAGTAACACTGCTTATTGCTTACAACCATTGCCAACCTTGACGGAATATATTGGTGTGATGCGGTGTAGAGTATTCCCGGTATAGAGTCACTCGTGTGCCAGAACAAAAAAGTATCTTGGTTCAAGAAAACTCCTCATGCAGTCCTTCCGCAAGAAAATAACGTATGTATAGCTGGTCGTGGCGTGCGCCGACCCCTAAGTAATTTTAACCTGGCTGCTTGGGTTCGATTCCCGGTCAGTACGAACAAAAATAATTGTTCACCTCTTTTGAGTCACTGACAATGTTCAAAGAGTAAAATTGTCTAGAGAAAGCTTCTCAAACTTGGCCATTCGGAGTCGGCATCAAATTGTAAGCCCTTCCCACTCGTACACACGAATAGTTGCTGAGAAGCTAGGCCCTGGTCCTATATGGGCTGTGATGCCACCCAAATTATTATTCTATTATATATATGTAGCTTGCGGATGACTTTCTGCAATTCTGCCCCTATTCAAAGTGCTGGTTACCACTACAAGGAAACCGTTCACTATTCGTAGTTTGGTTCTTTTTGTGGGCATCGTTGAATATTGAAGGTCTTTCACTTCCGGAAAAACGATGGAGTAAACATTATTTGCGGCAAGCTTCATTATATTAAATACTTTTGAGGTTCCACTTTTTCCTTGTGATGCACTTTACTTTTTTCTCAAAATGAACTGAAATGTCCCAGTTTTTCCTTGATTACTTGTATATCGTTTTTGCTTTCGTGTCATTAGTACAGTGAAATAAGAACTAATTTAAAGTAAATAGGCGCTTGTCTGGAAGTTGTTGAGTTTTACCCTCATTTTGGTTGAAGCTTGGCGCTAATTTCTCATAGACTTGATCTGTGCCTTTCACTTGTCCTTTTTTTGCTAGTTGTCAACTACAGCACATAAATCAACTACAAAGAGGATGAATTCATCATAGCAAGGAAAGACTATGATATGTCAAACAAGGTAAGTATGTGGTTGTCATACTTAAGTCATGTGTGGCAAGTCGTCTTATTTAAAACTTGACGTAAGATTGTTTGATTATATTAAAGAACATTGTAAGTCTTGCCTTTGTTTTTTTTAAATAATATTTTTTAAGTCTTTTTTTTCTGAAATTGCCTCTAACTCCTAAGCGTGGTGAGATGCCCCCCCCACGCATAGTAAAAAATGCTAGTGCTTAACCTCTCTACAAATACCGTTATCAATTCTTGGCGCCAAAGTTATCGTACTCTCGCCGTTATATCATTTGACGTCATTGGACTACCAACATAAGAGAGTATGACTTCACCTAAGGTGGTGCACAGAAGTAGAATTTAAATCAACCCACACAACGTATGGCACTGGAGTGGCGTAGCAAAAGCGGTGGTTTCCTGGGTGAGTCTAAGTGTAGCGCCAGTTAAGACGAAGAAATGCAAGTTAACTATAGTTTTGTGGTCAAGGCGCGAATGATGCTGCTAGCTTGTCAAAATAATCTCTTCACCATTCACAGTCATGTTTGATAAAGATGTCATTAGTCACGTAAACCTTAAAGGGGGAGTGTGAAACTTACCTTTGGACTCTTTCCTAAGACATGCCAACCTTCCCATACAAAACTGTTTTAGAGTACCTCTGAACTCAATGATTGAATACATGTCATTAGAATAAAGATCGCGGTCATTCTAGGGTAAACCAAAAATTCTAATTTTAGTCGTATTACCGCACAATAAAAGCTAAGAAATGATGCTGCATTATTTAATTTTTGACAAACGTATATTTATTTTATAACGCGTTCTTAAACCAAGCTGACCAATTAGAGGATGGCATTGACATTATTTCGTGAATAACCGTCAAAAATTCATGAATATCTGTCAAAAAAGCACTCAAATTCGTCGATGGACTAGATGGCAATCAGCTGTGAAGTAGTCTCTGTCTTTGTAATACTTCATGTCTGATATCCACATCATACTTCTCTTGTTTGACATGACAGTCTTCTCCTGATATGATGAAAATAAGTAAAAGTGTTTAATAGTTTTTGAAACAATTGAAAACAAAAATATTTAAAAAAAAATATTTTAATTGGATTCCTTTAGTCAAATGCTATATCAATTCTGAATCGAACGCAAAAAACCGCATGGCTGTGCTTATGTTTTTTAGTTTTTTAACTTCTATTCATGACTCAGTTGCAATAATTCCAGCCCGCTGGTGTTTTGGACATGTTTTGGTCGTCCCCGCGAAAGACAACGTGGCGCTCTCTTCCTTCGGGGAGGTAACTTAGTTTTTTTTCGTTTCGGGTTTTTTTTGGATCCGAACTGCGGGAACCCACCCCAGCTGATCTAGTCGGGAAGGGAGGTCTATTGCGACCACCCATTGTAGCGGGGAGCGCGACAATCAACCCACCGGATTAGGGACTGATACAGATCTCCTTACAAGCTAGGGGAACCTCTACTTCTCTTAGCCCAAGGTGTTGTGGAACTAACTATGAAGACGTAGAAAACGGAGGTCTTATGTTCTGGCACTCGAAAATGTTGTATTGACGAGGTGATTTAACACACATAAATGTGTTCGTTTTTAGCAGCTGTTTGCGTAGAGTTTATGGGTAGGACCCTTTGAAGACAGCGCATTGCCATAGGTCTTTATGTTCTCAGAACACAATCTGATGGGAATGTGTACATTCTTATCAAGACATTTCATTTTCGTTCCCTTTTGGACATAGTCGCCTGCATGCCAGTAGAATTCTTGGCGAAATGACGAAGTTGCATGATAAGCTGACCTGCACCGGAAAGTGGGATTCAAAAAAAGATAGCATGTGAATCGCTCCGGTCTAGTGGTATTGCTTGACGTTTGCAGTTAAGTCTATTTCTGCAGGGATTCGTGGTACCAAAGAGTTAATTTACAACAGCCACGCTGGCCAGTCACTTAAGCCTAGAGACAGGATATGACCTGACGCCTAAGATAAGTGTTAATAGGCCCAGCACGTGGGGTAATTACCATCTTCTCTTATCTTTTCTTTATAAGACGCTTCAGATGGATAACGAGTACCTTTCCCCAGCAGATGAAGAAGCAAATAACTCTAGTCCACCCACGTCATCACCAACAAACGTCAATAAAATCGAATGACTTCAGCGTGAAAGTGAAATCAAACTCATACCCAGCCAGAGGAAGTTATTTCCACGAAAACGGCAGTTAGACAATCCCAGTTCGAGATTAATAGCTTCCCCCCATCAGATCACTTCGCGGCAGCGATGACTAAATCTAGACTTGCACAATATTGACTAATAGCTCTGAGCTCACTGCGGATATGCTTGCCGCCTCCGGGCTGCATCTTGCCCGTTCCAAGTGAACTTTTTTCAACCATATTTCCCACCAACTGAAGACAGCAACAACAACAACAAGACCAAATCATATTAACAGCAATTGCAGGCATTAAACATCGGTTAAGTGATTTCTTGTGGATTCTGTTCTGTGGGCGGCAGCAAGTCACAATTGCATGCTATGACTCGCACTCGCACTCCGTGTGTGCTCACGTGTGTGTGTGTTTCTTTGTAAGTCTTCCAATATTTAAACGTGAATTAATATTCGAATTAAACGCGCGATGTAGCACATTAATTACGCCTCAAAACAGCTGAGAATCTCGACTGAGACTGCCACTGTTCGTGGCACATGTACAATCCCACGACTCGAAGACGAATGCTGCCGCCGCGCCAGTGGCCGTGTATCGCGAACGTCCCCACGGAATGAGTTTGACAAATCTGTGAATTAATTGCAAAAGATACTACATATATCCGCGCACATCCACACGGCCAGACGCAATGTAATCCATTGCGTTCGGTTCCATGTGGGCCGGGGAACACACTGCTGCGGCTCCGAATGTTCAATCATAAATCGTTAGATCACCGACTCGTATGCAAATGGCCAATTTGGTTGCGAAACACCGAGGCTCCAGGTGGAATGAGTTCTAGTTCAGACGATGGCGGGGTGAGAATGGATTTCGAAGGACTTCTTCAGGGGGTCGCTCGCCTTGGGGGTGAGGGTGTTGAAGGTGAAAATGGCTTCTTACGAAAATATTTTTATAGACACATAAAACGTGTCCTAATGTCTTGTTCGCACGAAGGTGTAAATCATTAGCGTTCAAAGGAAGAGGCTGGGTGCGCCGAAAAGAGCCTTATTAAGCGCGGTCAGCTGCTGTGGCCGCTTCGAGGGAAGCCGCGAATAAAAAGTTAATTAATTCGAATTAGCAATATGGCTTCGGGCAGTAAAATAATTTCTGATATAAAAAGCTAATGGCGGCTCGTAAGAAAGGCGAATTGAATCCTTCGCTCAGATTTTAGGCTCCGCAGCGACGATGGGGGTGCTTTGGAATTCGCTTTGAGTGCGTAATTAAGGGAAGATAAACCGCAGCCGTAAATTCTGGCCGCAATGATTACGACTATGAGATCAGCTGTGGAGGAAAGCTTAGAGCTCATACCCAAGATGACACTGAGGCTCTGGTCTGGGAGAGACGGGTGGTGTTTGGAGGAGTCGGTATTTTGTGTCTAAGTTGCAGGATGTGGACGACATGTGGTTGCTTAAGTTTCAGAAGAGTTCCGATGCTTGTTCTGCTGCTGATCCATGGGTTCGATTCCCGAAACCGAAACACTGCTTCCGAGTCATGGACAGTGATGATAGAGAGTTTAGGTGTCTGTCAAATTTGTAGGACCCTTCCTCTCTCGAGAGAAGGCACGAAAGCAGGTGCATTGTGGACCCATATTATAATTACTTTAAATCGCTGAGAAGAATAAGAACTGTCAACGAACGTCAAAATGTTGGGACTAATCTTTTTGTTAATCTCAAGCTCTCGCTTGGTGACTCTTAGCCCTTTGCTCCGCCTTTGCCTTCTTCCAGATCTTCGGTCTTAGCTTATTTGTAGGTTTTTCCTCCTTTGTAAGATATACATCAGTTAGGGATTTCGGAGAGGTCACTAAGGAAGGGTTTGCCGAACGCGATAATATCTTTGTTTGCCTAGTGCCGCACAATCAGAAAGTGAGAAGTGAGCCAGGCTTTCGCCTGAATTGGTGTCAAGGCAACTACGACAATGTGGGTCATTCGGTAGCAAGCATAGCATGTACGGTACTCCGAATCGAGAAGCGTGGTTACCCCTGGGCTGGTGCCTCGTGCTTACGGTCACGACTCTAGCTATTTCGGGCCCATTTCTATTGAGCAGGTCATCAGTCCTTTTTATCGTCTAAGCTTTCCTGGAGAATTTGTACTTGGATGACCCACCCCACCCTCAACTGTCTTGGGACAGGAAGTACAAGTAGATGATGTACTTGATGAGGTTGATTGGGGCCCAGCAGGTCAGTGAAGGTCCTTGCATGGCCAGTGCATCAGTCATCTCATTTCCCTCTATGTCGCTATAGCCTGGAAACCAGAGGAGAGTGATATTGCACCTGCTACTGGCCTGTTTGAGTTCTTCCTTGCACTGTTTTACCAGGGAGTTGTTACTGAGATTTTGGTCCTTATGGCAGCTGGTCTGTCGCTGCAGATCGCCGGGGCTCTACCATAAGGGCAGTTACTTGTGAGAAGCTTACACGCTTCTCTGATCGCTAGTGATATGGGACGTGGTAAGAGTTGGAAATATTGAAATCCGCCGAGAAGACCGCTGAGCCTACACCATGGTCTAGCTTAGATCCATCTGTGTAGATCAGA
The DNA here is from genome assembly GCA_964034865.1 of Eristalis intricaria. Classification (NCBI taxonomy): domain Eukaryota; kingdom Metazoa; phylum Arthropoda; class Insecta; order Diptera; family Syrphidae; genus Eristalis; species Eristalis intricaria. Next base: position 64,740,285 of record OZ035875.1, read on the forward strand.
AATTTGCATTCTGAGGCGAGTGATTGGGCCCAGTCCTCTTCTTTCTTCTTTATTTGGCGGGGTGGACCTGGGCCTCAACCAACAAGCCTCTCCAGTAAGCACGGTCTCTGTCTAGCTGTCTCCAGTGTCGAACGCAAAGTTGGTTGAGGTCCTTCTCCACCTGGATGCGTCACCTTAAACGCCAGTTGCCTTTATGGATGTTGAGGTGTGGGAACCGCGTGCTAGCTACATTGAGATTACGTCCCGTGACAAAGTCTACCAGCCTGAGTCCGTTATCGGATGTGGTGTCGTGCAGGCTGTGTTTGCCGATGACTTTGGCAAAGATGTCTTCCTTACCCAGCTTTGCATTGAAATCTCCTAGAACGATCTTGGTGTCGAAGCTGGGGCACTGATCGTAAGTCCTTTCTAGGAGATCATAAAAGGCATCCTTGCTGTTGTCACCTTTATCCTCTGTCGGGGCGTGGGCGCAAATCAGGCTGATGGTCCCGATTTAGCCTTGATGCGGATTGTTATGAGGCGTTCGCTTTTACAGACAAAGCAAGACTTTTTGCCTAAGTCTGCCAAATAAGCGCCTCTCCCTGTTGCAATCACCGTAGTAGATGTCGCAGTTTCTCATCCTCTTCTTGCCCGGCCCTTTCCACTGCACTTCCTGGATTGCGGTAATGTCCGCGAGTTCTTCGGCTGCACGTGGTCTGTTAAGGGACCTAACATTCCACGTGCAAAACCAATAATCGTTGATCTTGTTACGTTTGCTGGGGTCGTCAACATTAATTCCGTCCGTATGCGAGGCAGTTGGTTGCCTCTGAACCATTATATTCTTACGTTGGGACGGAGTTATCCTCACGCACAACCCCCAACTGAAAGGCCAGGCCCTATTCTTTAACCCTCGGGGGGAGGGTCCGGGCTTATCCGGTGTCGGTAACCTCGCTGAGGCTGTGAGCGCCGCCGTTTTCCCTAAAACTATAGGGATCTTCTTCCGCCATCTCAATTCCAAGGCCCCGACCTGGCCTTGAAAGAAACCTTCTAGACCTGTGCTCCGAAAATGTCGAGGTAGCTCTAGAAGGACTGCGCACCAGGTAACTCCGTCTGACTGGAGTTTCGGATGCCGCCGTTGGCCAGACAGTTTCCAGCTCCTCCGCCGCCATCCATAAAGAGAGATGGGCCCTGGTACACACAGTCTCCCCCCTCTATCGTCTGCAGCCGCCAACGACGTCCCACGGGAGTTGGTTACCCCATCTTCGATCGAAGGTCCTCGGCTCCCAGATTTCAACATGTGGACGTGAGAGTAGGAGTTCGCTGATAGGAGCTAAGTGCAGACGCTTGTAGCTGCATGAGACGCCATATCAACGCTTTGAGGTCCAGTCCTCTGTGGATGAAAATCGCCATTGTGGGTTGTTGAGTTGTTGAGTTCTATGATGGAGGGAATGTAGTCCATGGGTTGCAGAGCTCTGCTATGGCCATACAGTCTTGCTGACCAACCTCCCGCTTGTCTGAGTTTAATGGCGCTGCACGTGCCAACATACTTGATGTAAAAGTCCAAAGGGAGGAGGTGTAGGAGGATGTTCAGTGCTTCGGTGGCATGATCTCATAGGTCCTGAGATTTCGACTCCATCCGGCTAGTTTCGTTGACCATATGTTTAAAAATTGTTCGACTTGGATGAGATCTAGCTCTTGGGTGTTGCTTCCTGTTTCTTTTCACTGTGTAGCTCGTTGATCACCGGTCGTCGGACGTCTTAGTCTCTCTTTATTTTAGACTCAGTCTTAGCCCTAGGGTCATAGTTTCTGAATGAATGAATCTGAATCTTCTTTTTTCCTGAGATTCTCAGGCGTTGTCATTTTGGTGGTAAATGGATTTTTGATTTGATTCTCTCTGCTTCTGGTTAACAGTCTTTGACTCTTGCCTCCGAGTTCCCAGAGATACCAGATCATTTGTCTTAGTCCCTGTCCCTTGCCTCTTTGTGCATGCCATGTTTTGGATTATTCTTTCTCGCCTCGAGTGTAGTAGCGCTAGGACACGTGTATTTTCTTTGTTTCTTTTTCTGGTTGATGTTGGGTTAACCTACTGTTTGACAAATCATAGGTCATCGCTTCAGTGTCTGATAAAGCTCATTTCTCGAGATACATCGGAAACTTGTGCATAAGTATTTCAAAATGCTTCTTGCAGTGTTTCTAAATCGGACATCGTTTGTTCTCGCTCTCGTTGATCTATGTCGAGCTCTTATCAGTGCTGGATCTGGATCTATTCCGTAATTGACTTGTACAGTCTCCCCTTCATTCTGGACCATGTCTAAACTTAAGAATGCTGTGATTGCTTCCGTCCCAGGAGTCTGATTCTCTTGTCAAAACTGGCAAAACCAGTGAGCCCTCCGCCCTGCTTATTTGAACAGGAATTTGAGCTCATCGCTGCTGGATTTTGGTCATTTTCTTTCAATGTTTTCACTTAAGGGTCTTGGCTAATGCCTTTTGACACCAGACCACACTCTTGGGAGATTATCGTTGTATTTTGCTTCCTATTACTTAGCTCTTAGCATTTGGCCCATGCGTACTTGTTCGTAGTCTTTATTCAACATTAACAAGCCTCCAACTTTCGAGATCTCAATATTTGGGTCGAGTTCAGGATATTCACTCTTTGAAAAGAAAGGACTCATTCCAAAGCCAACATCATTCTTGACCCACGACTTTTACCTTCAAGTCTACCTCTCTCTTAGGGATCATAAAACAATACCGGTCGAGGCTAAAGGTCACTCTTGTCCCTCGTAAAAATCGACCTTAGCACTGGCGCATGACACATGCCATTTGCCATTACCGGTTGAAGTACATTTAAGTAAGTACCTTTTCGTGCCCATGGATTTTACGATAACTGATTAACCGCTAAGTGTTCCCTGATCCAGAGAGGACTTCCATATTAAGCCTCTATGAAACGATAAGTACACGCACACGTCCGTGATTGTCCACCACGTTAATCTGTGAAATAAGCCAATGGCCCGGCGAACAACTTGTCCACCTACCACAGCGATCCGCGACCCATTAGGGCTCCTTAAATGTGTTTATTTGACAATTAAAATTGGATTACAGTCAGCCGGCTCTTTATGCATCCCTGGAAATGCCAGTCCAGTCGTCCCCGGCCAGTGCGTTCGATTTCGAACAACAATCGCAGCTCCTCGCTCTGTAGCTCGTGTTGATGGCTGTGGTTGGATCCTGTGATCTTCGCGGTAATCGTAAAACTCATTTTATAGCGGATCTCGTGTGGGGACGTCGTCGGTCGGTCGGTCGATCCTGAGAACGAGCATACAGCCTCTGCCACCGATCGCGGCGGAGGTGGTCGTGGCTGTCCAACGGTATAGGTTACAACGTGTTTTATGCTCTGCAGAGCATCTATTTGCGTTTTTATTACGGTTTGGTGTTGGTTTTATCGGCTGGCCAGCATATAGGCGCTTAAATAAATTACATCTTTTTATCTGCAGCTTGCACTTGCGGTACTAATCGGATGGTGCGGCGGCCGCGGCAGCCGGTTGGAATTTCGGTCTAGCGATAGTCGAAGATCAATTTAAAGATTCCATTGACCTGGCGATGGCTTCGAGGGAACTCATTAAAAAGCCCTTGCGATGCATGCTGCACTCAATCACGATGCGACTGCGGCGGGAGTGTGATTGTCGCCCTCGACTGTCGGACCTAAATGTCTTATCTAGTGTGCTCAGATCAAATGTCGTTCAAGGTGAGATTAAAGGAAGAACGTTGCGCGTGTTGCCATTCGCTTGCGCTCGAATCGCCGCCGTACTCTTGGATTGTTGTCGCTCTATCCTCGTGTGGGTACATTTTTTTTACGATCGAGGTATAAAACGACTCTGTATCGTAAAAGTCTAATTTCTTCTTGAAAATGAAAAGAGTTCCTCCCAAATGGCTGCCAGAAGATGTGTGGCGTGATGAAATTGTTAAGGGAATGTTAGAGTGTTGTCCGACTGCTTAGGCAACAGTGTTGCAATGCAACATTCAGACGTAATGGGTCAGCGCACATTGAGCAACAAATTCTGAGTGTTATGACATTCAATTAAAACAGCCAAGACATGAATTTGACGACGCCAAGCAGAATCGTTTGCTTTGAAGCAAATGTAATGTGTACGTTGTTGCAACAAGCGTGGAGCAGATGGGTACTGAAGTAGTGATAAAGTACTAGTAAAATGTTGCAACAAGTTGTCGGAGAATTTATTGAAATAATTTGTCATCATTGGAGATCTTCGCCATCCTCGACATGGAATTGAATTTTTCGACGGATATCTTAAATGATTCGGATCTAAGCACGCACTCAGATTTCTTAGACTCGACCCGGGCCCGAGACTGGTTGGAAAAACTTAAATTCTGCTTTGCCTTGCTTCAATCGTCCAATAAATTTAAATTGTTAAGAGATAATTCCAGGGGAAAGAGAGTGATGCATCAAGGACAGCCACAAGTGAGCTTCATCCACCTTTAGGAAATCACTTCTCACACTTAGTATGGTTAGGAGATAATTTTGTACTCACTTTACACCTCGTAAACCATGTATTAGACTTAACCTGAAGGCAAGCTTCCATTGATACGAAACTACTTAAATTAGGAAGCGAATTGTGGCCGTGGGATGACGATTGATTCAGCAATGATACACAAAGACTCTGTTTGCAGGTTTCAAATGCTTTCGCTCTGCATAAATGCCATGACATTATCACTTCTATACTCTTAAGATGATTGCGATGAACCTTTTCAGTTCAACTTGTTTTTGGTCCACCCAAAACCAAAGTGATGATCCCCGAAACACCGTCAAAGACCAATTCAACCGAAAAAATATTGCGGTAGTAATCAAATTCAATTGCCTTTCGTATCAGATCACCGGACGGAACAGAAATCGATGACAAATTATCCGACAGACTTCCTTGAGTTCCTCACTAATTTGTAATTAATAACAATCTCAAAATTTGTTTTTTTTTTCAAGCACATACACCTAACATATTTTTTATATTAAATTTCATTTGTTTAATAATTTATGTGTGGTCGCCGCGGCGTAGTGGGTAAGTGCGTCAACTCCTACGCAGAGGGTGCCAGGTTCGATACCCAAATTTACCACCTTTGATAATTCACGGCTCCGCCTCTTTCGAGTCACTGACAATAGTGGGTTAGTGCTACGCATAGGGTGCCAGGTTCGAATCCCCAATCTACCAACTTTCATAATCCACGGCTCCACCTCTTTCGAGTCACTGACAATGCTCAAAGAGTACTCCTGTCTAAAAAAAAGCTTCTCAACTTCGCCGTTCGGAGCCGGCATTAAACTGTAGGTCCCTTCCACTCGTGAAAGAACAAGCACGCACAACACAAGTGGTTGCTGAGAAGCTAGGCCCAGGTCCACCTCGGACTGTCGCGCCACTCATATTATTATTGTAATAATTTATGTATTACATTCTCGAAATCAGATACCTATCATTGGCAGTCGAATTCGTTGATACACTCAAACGATACTCGCCATAATCTTTTTGACACTATCTGTTACCGAGAACACTTGTCCGCTGTAACTGCTCTCATCAAAGTCACAATAAATTAATGCGTTACGATTATACAAAACTCTTTTCTTTCCTTTTTTGGCCCTTCAAATTTTTGGTTAGAACACCATTTATTTGTGATTATTCTGGTCCCCATCATCATCACCTTCTGACCCGCAAGATCCACTAAAGGGGTCGCCATGAGAGACTCGATCCTCCGCCATTGACTCGAACTCATCAGGGGTTATGCCCACGCGTAACCAGGCGAGCTTATGGACTTGGTGCAACCATCTCATCCTGGGTCTGCCAAGTGGTCGCCTACCTGATGGAATCTTATTCAAGGCCCGCCTCGGAAGTCGTGATGGTTCTGGTCCTCAATAACGTAAATGCTGTTGCCTAACAATGCGTCCATTATAAAATCACAAGATCTTACTTACTTATCAGGCCTTCCGGCCCGAGCAAGATCTGTCTGCCAGCGATGACGGTCGAGAACCCTGTTTCTAGTCAATAGGACAAAGCTGTCTTGTGTCCGCGATAACTTGATAAAGACCCAAGGTTCGGTCTTCCTCGACTTCGACGCTCTTAGTTGGGCCTTGCCAGTGCAGTCGACGAATTTTTGTTGTGCAGTCGACGAATTTTTGCTTCCCAACTACATCCACATCTTGGTACATGTAAGTGAACCTATGTATGCAGCGGACGCCCCGACGGTTTGCTAAGGGCTAAAATAACATTTTTTACGGGAGATCAATCAGGCTCGGAGCAACATACTGAACACTATTACAACCGCAAAATGTCACGATTTGGAGTGATTTATAGCTCGTGGGAAGAATGTCTCCATATGTCTTCAAAAACTGTTGTTGTACTGACAAGTTGAGTAAGGACATGATGTCTAACTTCTTTGTGCTGCAATTGGAATTGGAAGTAAATTCAATATGCCCTGGTGAACTGCAGAGAATACGTAGGATATATACAATTGCGGCAGCTGTCAGATGCCCGCAATCATAATGAAACATTAGTTCATGGATATTTAAAAATAATTTTTCTGTGCTTCATTTTAAGTTTACATTCTTGATAATTTAAAAAAACAAGTTGTAGAATAAGTTCGCAGTAAACAGTACAAACAACATCAGTACCGAGATCAAACGCAGAGTAACTCTTGCCAACCGCTGTTTCTATGGGCTCAAGAGGCAATTGAGTAGTAGAGCCATCTCTCGAAAGACCAAGCTGACTTTATACAAGACCTTGATCATCCCAGTCCTGCTGTACGGCACGGAGGCATGGACAATCTCAAAAGCGGATGAGGAAGTCCTTGGTATCTTCGAGAGAAAAGCTCTGAGTGCGATATTTGGTCCTGTTTTCGTTGGCGGTTTCTGGAGAAGAAGATTCAACCACGAACTGTACGGGCTGTACAAAGAGATGAGTCTAGCCAGGTGTCAACGGATTCAACGCCTTAGATGGCTAGGCCATGTTGACTGCTTCAGCCCGGAGAGTCTTCGACTCCGAACCAGTGGGACATCGCAACAGAGGACGCCCGCGTTTAAGGTGGTGCACCCAGGTGGAGAAGGACCTCAACCAACTTGGCGTGCGACAATGGAGACTGCTAGTCAGAGACCGTGCCAGCTGGAGAGGCTTGTTGGTTGAGGCCCAGGTCCACCCCGGACTGTAGCGCCAAATGAAGAAGAAGGAAAGAATAAGTTCCCCCAATATGGCCCACCCTTAAAATCCATCGCCTCATGTTGAATTCTTTTAATTTTTTTTATAATCATTAAAATCAATTTTATTATATGTAATATATACATTTTTAAAAACATAACAAAGAGATAGGCTGAAAAAACTAAAGTAATCTCATATTGTGTTTTCAAAAAACCTGCGCCTGGTATGCCCTACCTGGTACTAAATATGGCCTGGTAAAGATTTTTGGACTTATATAATAATACCTGGACCTGGGCCTAGCTTCTCAGCAACCACTTGTGTTGTGCGTGCTTGTTCTTTCACGAGTGGAAGGGACCTACAGTTTAATGCCGGCTCCGAACGGCGAAGTTGAGAAGCTTTTTTTTTTAGACAGGAGTACTCTTTGAGCATTGTCAGTGACTCGAAAGAGGTGGACGCCGTGAATTATGAAAGTTGGTAGATTGGGTATTCGAACCTGGCACCCTATGCGTAGCACTAACCCACTACGCCACGGCGACTCATTTTTGGACTTACCTGCACCAAAACTCACATACATTGTTGCTCGTTGCCCGTACAGCCTTCTTGTACGCACATTGAGCATACAACACATTGAACGCAAACAGTTCTGTAGTTAAGTTTTTTTGCATAATTTTCTTAATATTAAGCGGTACATGTAAATATTCATTTATTTCATATATATTCATTGTTAGGTTAGGTCGAAAGACATAGAATAGGATTAAGTTTAGCTTAGAGTGCCTGCCTAGGGCCAGTCAGTTAGAAGTAGTAACAATGTACGTCCAACTAGTTTTAACCATTTTTGTCTAGAATCTAAGGCCGTCATGAATTATTAAAATAAAAATTAATTAAAAAAAACACATTGAAAGCAAGCGTGCGCAATAGATGCATCTGCCAAAGATCATGTGTTAAACATGGCCTCCTAGGCGACATTGCAGGCATTTCTCGACGATGGGCTCGGGCAGAACCGATTCTAATAGTTTGTTGTGAAACCAAGTTTAACTCTGTGCTTTTAGGATATACATAATAGGGTGGGGCATATTACCCACGTGGGCCACATTTGCTGCTCTGACTATATGTGTAGTTGTCTGTGTTCGCCACAAAATTTAAATTCGAACGGGTCTCCAGACAAAAAATTAATTGCAGTTTTCTATACTAATGTAATTCAAACAAAATTATGAGGATATCTCAAAAATACTAAGCACAGAGGGTTTATACAAATCCAACGAAATTTAGATGACCAACAAATGGTTCATTTACGCTTATGCTTGGACACGCTTTTGACGATGATCACATTTGAGATTGTTGTGCATACCATTGGGACCACCTGTATAATGCCTTTGGTCAAATCAAATCTTTTATTTTGGGTGCTCGATTTCGAATTTAGTCCAGAACATAACCAGACTACCTTAGTAGGTAGCACGTATTTAAAACAGAACAACCATTTAAGAGCTAGAGATTCACTAGCTCGCTGATTTATAATGTTAGTAGGACGCTTGGGCATAACGCCTGATGAGTTTGAGTCGATGGCGGAGGATCGAGTTGCCTGGAGATCGCTCGTGACGACCTCTTCTGTAGATCATGCGGGTCTGAAGATGCTGATGATGATGGGCGCCTTCTGCGTACAGCTGCCCAATGAATTGTCTTTTTCAATACTCGATTGAAGGAAAATTACGCGACAGCACATCTTCTCTTCGAAATCCGGACATTTCGCCACACCGCGTATATTTTATTGTGGTGGAAAAAAGCGGGTTAAATTTCCTTCCTATCCTTAATTCAACCACCAATGAAAATGTAAGATATAAGATTGCTGTTTTTGTTAATGTGCTAGAATCGTAACCACTCTTGTTGCGCATGCAGGAGCGTTCAACAAGTGAAACCCTTCAACAATCGGCTGACGATTCCGAATGTCTCATTGACCAAAACAGTCTCAGTCACTCATTAGTTGCGCTGAAATATGAAATATATTTCTTGTCACAAGTTTTGAAGGAGGTTTCGATTATCACACATGTTCGCCTACAGTGTCTGAAATCTTTGTCAAACGGGTGAACAGAGTTCTGTATTGCTCCTCCTAAGCCCCTAACCAGTCCTTAGGTACAAGGACACTCGTCATGAAAGGTACCCAGTATTAATCTCTTAGGACCGGTTGCTTCATAAGTAAATGTGCAATACAGAGAACACACACCTGGAGTCATGGTCGTCGGTCCAAACATGAGCACGTGATGAACATCGATAAATAAAAACTGCTGACAAATCAATCGTGATTCTGGTTCCGTCAGTCGCCTGTCAACACACTGTATGACATCCCTTATTATATTTGGCGTGTGATCTCACAGACAGATCCGACATCGTGAGCAGTCGAAAGTCACCCGCAACGCCCCTTCGATTTGCATATAATTCAAATTTAAAAATCGTTATCATTCGAGGATCTGGTCGAAGCACGAACGGGTGGTCTTAAACTGTTTTTTGTTAGTCAATTTCATTTGCAGTCGGAGCGGTTTTCAAGAGAGACGCTGTTTAGTTGACCTTGCATAGGTCCAAGGCCTAACAAATAAGACAGAGGTAGTTCCCATTTCTGAGGCATTCCCCGCCCCACTCGCTCATCCAAGAGAGAAAAGCACCATTTGACAGCACGTTTGCTTTGAATCTAAGCACGAAAATAGCGCCGAGTCATCCACCGAAGTGTGCCTTGACCACCTCTGAGGCGACGTCCATTTCCGCCTCAATTGAGAAGCTCCCCACTATCACCCAGCAAGCGATCGACTATTTACCTTATCTTTGCCCAAATTAGTTCCATTAATAGAGCATCAAGCAGCTATTCAACTCTCGATCTTAGTCATTGTTGCTCTGCAAAGTCCAGATCGGCCAGGCTGAAGACAGTCAGCCCAGTGCCATGCCAAGTTGTGTGGCATTGTGCCACTCACAGTTGGATACAATTTGTAGCGCTTCACGAGGTTCTCAAAACAAAACAGAGAGAAGGAAAAAAAGGCCCACTATTCCCCAAATGTGGAGAGACAGCCGTGGTGCGGCGACCGGTCGGTGATTGATACCAATTAGATACTTTGTTACCATCCACACTGGCTCGGATTGGTGGTGATGGTGGTGGTGGGTCTGCATTGTTCCGTTGCCCCTTTCCCCAATTTTCGAAATTGGTTTAATTGATTTCAAGCAAAGCCAGACCGAGGCAACGGGACGGGAATCGATGGTCCCCGCAACGGAGGGCCGAATCACTCTCGAATCTGTCCAATCATCGTACAAGAGAATTCCATTCAAGAAAAGTTTCCACTTGGAACATTTACCCGAGCATATTCATATCCAGAAGAGATTTGATTTTTTTTTCATGAGTTCTTCTATCCCGCTCAGTCGGCTGCCCTCCGCGGCCGGACTAAGTCCACTCCAAGTCTACGGCACTCGTCGCTAAGCCCCCTCGGCCGGAGTGGGCTCGCACGTTCCCCTGATTTGTTTTGATTAGGTTTTTCGATTGCTCTCGAGATCTGTTCCATCTTGTCGATGAGGAGCACTCGTTTTTTTTTCTCTGTGTCTACTCCTCATGATATGTATCCCTCTGATGGATAATCATCATCGTTCGTCAATCGAGTGCGGAGAGGTGGAACGGGGAGGGGGATGGATGTGTGTGCGCGCTATGTTGTGATTACCCGACATCGTCGCTCTGTAGGTGTTGATTTAATAAAGATTTCCTGATGAATCGCCAGATCGTTGGCCTGCAGATACAGAGTTTCGCTTTTAATTCGATTTTATTCGGTTTCTCATTAGGACAGGCGTCCAGCTGTTAATCGATTTATGCCCGTGCGTCGTGTGTGGATATTCGGGGAGCCTGCGCACATCCTACACGAATTAATTATTCATCTATTTGTTTTCGAGCGGGAGAACATGAGCTCTGGCAGCACAGTTTCCATCTGACCATCGCCTGCATCGTCGTCGACGTCGACGACGTCATCACCGCGCTCGTAATCGGAATAAATTTATGATGTAGTAAAGTTATTAATTGAATTTTTGTACTCTGACAGGTACATGTGAAGTCTTTTTGTCCGTTTGCGGCTGTTGAATCAACACAAAAGCGAAATGAGCGGTGGGCTGGACATTGATTAATCATGAATCCACACTCACATATTGGGGATCTTCATCAAGTCATCAAAATGCCCACGCGACCAGTAATTAATTGAGTCTTATTTATTAGCTTTATTCGTCTCGTTGAAAGCGTATTGATCTGTTGAGGGGCGCGCTCGCGTGCTCGGCTGCTCTTTATGAAAGTTTCAATGAATGATCGATGGAATTCGACGTTTGGCACACTTTTCATCTCTGCTCGGCTGTGAGTGAGTGTGTGTCAGTGTGAAGGCGGCGGCAATGCCCTTTGGAGTTAGTTGGAAATATTTCAACACTTTCCGGGGCATACAACCGACCGAACAGAACGAACTGTCTGAAGTGTCCATTTGTAAGAAACAAACGCACAACTCATTCCACCCTCAGACCCACACGCACTCCGGTGAGCACGGTGTGTGCACGGTGAGTGCGCAACAAATTAATCGAATTTGTTTGCAATAAAATAGGACAACATGCCACCATTTAACATTTAACAAGCGCACCACACAGCGCTCAGCGGCCATGGATTATATATCGGTGTTTGACGTTTTCTTGTTTTACCAAGTAATCAGTGGTAAATGAACAGACCTGACAGCCTGACGTTGTAAATTGTAACAACAATGCGAGATGTAGAACGAAAACAAAAGAGTTGCACAGCGAACGCGTTTGTGTGCCACAATGTTGCGGGCACAGATTGTGCGTACAAATTGCATGAGAGAGCGAAATACAAAGATACATTGACTGCACATTAATTACTCGCAAATGGGATACATTTTTCATTGTCATTGAGATGGTGTCAGTCGCGGCGACTAGACATAAGTGTCTGCAATCTGCCAGGCCGGGGTGACAAAACTGCATTGGAATGGTGTTAAGTACTTTACCATGTTTGTGGCGCGATGGTAGAGGGAAAAACGTTCGCGCAGTGACATGGTATTTTGGATATTTGCAACCTCAGTAGAGATTTTGTTGCATTTCTAAGTGCGTATAATTGTTGGAATTGCAATTCGAATTGGAATTGGAAGGTGGATTGCATTTGCACGTGCATTGCTGGTATCACTTACTGACATGCATTGCATTCTTTTGATGCCTTTCCTGCAGAGGTGCCTTCATTATTGGCTTAGTGGGGTAACACTTTTGGTTTATGTTCGCAGTTTGTTGCAGTTTTGTTACACTTTTGGAGTCGGACATTTCGATTATAAGCGAGCTGTAAGCTACGGTCTGACGCCTTCTGTAAAATATTCATGATGGATTTCCCATGCCTGGGAATCGAGTTTCCTTAATCAAGGGCAATAGGAAAACTAATTTAAATAAAGCGTCATTCGTGCCATTATGTATGGAATATCATATTATTTAAATGGCCGTTCCGCTTCAAGCGGTCGATTGAAATCTTGATGACTCGGCCGGTCCAATATGAACGGCGGTATTCCGACAACAAGATCTCGAATGTTTGTCTAAAGCTTTTTTAAGGTGGTGGCTTAGTAGTAGGATTAAACGTAGCCCTAGAGCCCCCGTAGCCTCCAATCGAGTAGTGTCAAGTCGTATGATAGCGGCGGCCAATTGATGAAACCAGTCGCCAAAGTTCTCCCTCATGTAGGGTCTCGTTACAACCACAGCTTGGATATATCGCTGATGTCCGCTTGTGTCCACAGAAAGTATGTTCACGTCACTCTATACCTGAGACCCTTTACGTTAAGGGTGTCCTTTTCCCCATTTCGAAATATGTAAGTTCCAATAATGCTGCCGTTCCCCCAGATTAGGAGTCCAACTTTGCTTGATCCAGCACGTGTTTAAATGTTGCCTGTGGTAAGGTTCTTTGAACCAAAAATTAGACTCTTCCAAAGGAATGGGTTTTTGACTAACATTTCTAGTGAACTAACGACATCTTTTATGGTAGCCTGGCTTCAGCAATTACATTAGATTTCATTTTAAGCGCCCTCCCCCGCCCCACCACCATTCACTGTTTCAAAAAATCGATTTGTTGTCTATTCAATTCGAACCTACAACTATTTCAAGAAAGTTCCTTTAAAATTTCAAGTGAAAATTTTAAAAACTACCCGTCTTCAGTAACTCGGTACAAATACCGTACGCAAATGAAGCCAAATATCTCGGGATGACGCTGGATGCTAAGCTTAAGTGAAAGGCGCATGTAAAGAAAAAACGTGACGAACTTGAGAATCGATACAGAGAAATGTACTGGCTACTCGGACGACATTCCAAGTTAAGGGCTTTTAACAAACTGTTTATATATAATCAAGTGCTGAAGCCTGTGTGGACCTACGGTATACAACTTTGGGGTAGTGCAACCCCAAAAGCAAGTAATAGAGTATTCTGACAGTCATTCTCTACTCCCACACCCCATTCATCCTACATAGCGAGAGGCTGATCAACAGTTACCTGTCGACGCTCACCACCTATCTTGACAAGTGGAAAATACGACCCAACGAACGGAAAACCCAAGTACTGGTAATTAAATGCCCGAACACCTACTGTACAAGGAACACCTTGAGGCACCACACAAGAGTCCGGATTACCATCAACAATGAATCGGTACAACCTGGCAAGGAGGTGAAGTACCTAGGAGTTATCTTCGTAAGGAATTTCTCCTTAGGCAAGAACATCTCCAGCCGCATCTACAAAGCCAAGATTCAACTAAGCTACTGCAGGAAAGTCATGTGGAAACCCAACGCACTTTCCACAAAAATAAAAAAGATCCTGTACAAGCAGATTATAAGACCATCACTGACATACGCCTGCCCAGTATGGTTCCATTTAACACCATCACAAATGGAGAAACTCCGACTCTTTGAACGTAAATGCCTCAGGACCATCACCCACCTTCATCGTCAACAAGATTCTTCCATCTACAACACCGCCGAGATAGATCGAATAGACAGACGCATCTTTCATCTCACCAGCAACTTCTGCATCAACCTCGACAACATCCCGAATAGCCTCATAACAGAACTGGCTGCAACACGACCAGACCCTAGCCACATCTTCCTCACTACAAGCCACGTCAGAAGCCTATACGAAATGGGCAGAATCGTAGACGAGCAGAACAACATCATCTACCACAACGTAAGAACGGGCAGCAACACATTCAAATTCGACAACGCACAATACCAGGAGAAAGAGCTAAGCCTCTAAAAACCTACTCGTTTTTGTCTTCTTTTTTAATTGTCTATATATAGGTTAAGTTAATATAACTTATTTTAAGTTAGTATAAGTTATCCTTAAGTTAAGTTAAGTATAAAATAAAACAAACAAGCAGGTTTTATGAACCTTTTCCTGAAGCTCTACTCCAAAAACATCAATTTCCGAGAAAATCCCATACAGCTATAAAACTTAGATAATATCTAGAAAAATGTAAACTAATACATGTTAGATATAAAGCTCTATTCTTTAGACATATTAAATATTTTCAATGTCACACAAACTTTAAATAATTTGGTTCAATAAAGAAAATACATTTAAAAAAAAAAAACAGTCATTCAAAAACAAAGTGAATGCCCCCTGGTATCTACGAAATAATGATATACAAAGAGATCTAGGGATCGCAACCGTGGATTAAGAAATAAAAAACTTCGCGAGGAAGTTAAGAACTCGACTTCATGGTCATCGTAACCTTGCCATACACCAAACACTGGATATGAGAAACCTCGTACTCCGTCTCCAACGAATGAAACCGTTCGACTTAGCGCAATGAGTACAGGCCGCTAAAAACGGTTCCAGCATATATATGACTAGAATTTAAGACTACTGGATAGGGAAACCTAGTTGTAGTAAACAGTAAAAACAATGGGAATTTAGTCAGCAAGGATCTGACACTACCATGAACACATGGGTATCATAGTGTTTTATTAAGAGATAAGTATAGTATATATAAGAGATAAGATTAGATCCACACCAACCCACGGATAATTCAAGATACGCCACAGTATCGTTAAAACATTTTTCTAAAAACTAAATGCCTTTAAACATTTTTTTTAACTTATGTCAAATTCTTTCAATTTTGAATTTCCTCTTTAAGGTTTGTTTTTCCGCCATTAACTGGTATATATCTTGTGATGTCCTGCTCGCAAATCAAGTAAAAGTCACAATCAAAGCGAAATGAATAATTTTATTTGTACATATAAATGTGCCCATCCAATTTTTTGGTAATTTTATACTTCGTTTGGTAACTTTTTTTCCAATTTTGGCAGCAAATTTTGTTCAGAAGTTGCAACCATGATTCGTATATTTACATCTTGTCTCATTGGATCATATACGCTTTAAAGAACTAGGGGAATTACGACACAGCCAAACAGCAGTCAGTGAAAAGGAGGCACCAAGCTGCCTTGTAAAATGGTATGCATTCTCAAAAGAGCTGACAAACAGAGTATTGACACTCTAGAAATGAAGGCAGACAGAGTAGAAAATGAAGACGAAGACGAAGTTTAAGAATGCTTTCTTTTTGCAAATGGCAAAATCTTGCTGCCCTTAAAACATTGGAGCAGATTTCCCATCATTTTTGGTCAGACACAAATTTGGTTGTCGAACGTCTTGACAGTTTGTTTGAATTTTTTGGTTTTTTTTTCAAATGAGCTACCTTTCTATCATAAGCTTACTTCCCTAAGCCGAATGGCATCCTTGCAACCAATCTATTGCACAATGATTTTTCCATCTCTTTCGTACGGTCTTATGCCATACAAGCCTCTTCCCATTGCTTCATCTTAGAACAGTAAACAACTTCCGAAGTGAAGTTCACTGTGAACACGGAAAACACAGGCGGTCCTCCGAAGAACATCAAAGTCCCCGTGAACCGTTAACCTTTCTCATTTCCCATTCAATCACCAACTGAAGCTAACACTTCTGATGACTTTCTCCTTATTGCTCACCGACTTTGAAGTTTACGACAAGCTTTCGAAGCTCGAAAACAAACCGAAACAAGCATCCCCCATCCACCGGCCATCTTCCACTGCATCCGACTGCTAAACTGGCACTCATTGGAACCCCCTTGCACGCCGCTGACGGAGACGGTGTGTAATTATGCATCGTTTACGAGTGAATAACTCAATCCATGTCATAATAGCGTCAAGGTACTAATTCCTTTTACGACACAGCCTCCCTATGCAACCTGTTGTGCTCGATTCCCGATCATTTAATGAGTTTATGTCTGATCGGTCGTAAAAAATTATTTCAGCTCCCCCTGCACTCTCGGATGCATCCGTCCCACGAGTGCTGGCAGTGTCCTCCACACTCGGACGGCACAAAATAACCAAACAAACGACACGGAAAAAAAAACGATCAAAAAATCATAATTTCTCCCCTCGGATCATAACACCGATACTTAACGATAAATAATCGCATTTTAAACTCGAGAACAAAACTAGAAAAAGTGCTGAATGACACCTCCGACCTGAGTTCCAAAACAAACATAAAGTACGGGGTTTGTGAGGCACACACAGATTACTCGGACTGGAGCGTCGTGTGTTTTGACGAAGCCCTGCAAGAACAACACCCGCAGACTGAGCTGTGACCTCTTGTTGGTGTCTTGTTGTTGTCCGGCTACAGGTGGACACGACGATGACGACCGAACGGGATGGTGGAGCGGGCGGGCAGGAAGAGACGAGCAGAATTTACGATCGAAAACATCTCGACGCAATAAATAAACTATACAAATGGGACACACTGGCGAGCAGTGTCAGTAGGTAATGGGTACCACGGGAGGTGATCGTGCAGCAACCCGACCGACGCGCGTAGAATGCATCCGAATGGGAGATTCCTGATGCTGCCGGAGGTAACCGCAGGGAGGTAAACTACTTGAATTGGGAATTTAATTCGATTTCATCTGGTGGTGGTTATTGCACTCTTTGTTCGGATCGTCCATTCATGATGGAGATGAATGGACCGGACCTGTTGTTGGAAGTGGTAGCCATCGCGGAGACTTTTCTTTTCGTCGTTGTTGGTACTGTGATGCGCAGCGGAGTGAGTGAGTGTTAAAAGGTGGACACAGGAGAACTGTTCGAGACGGTTTAACTGGTGGGGAACATTTCCACTGACTTCGAATACCTGTTCCGCAGACGAGTCGTGATTTAAATAAGACTACCTTTTCTATGACGGTTTGGTGTGGGGCTCTGCGCCTAGAGGGTCGAAAGATTGGATTTTTCAAAACTGCGCTACGAGAGCCCAGTCCGGGGTGGACCTGAGCCTCAACCAACAAGCTAGCACGGTCTCCGACTAGCTGTCTCCAGTGTCGCACGCCAAGTTGGTTGAGGTCCTTTTCAACCTGGGTGCGCCGCCTTAAGCATGGGCGTCCTCTGTTACGTTGTCCCACGGCTTCAGAGACGAAGACTCTTCGGGCCGGAGCTGAGTTGTCCATACGCTCTACATGGCCTAGCACTAGTCTCCTATATCATCAATCTAGGCTCGTGTGGGAATGTCTATAGAAGCTTATAAAGGTGAGCAGGTGTAAAGAGTAAAACTCTAGATAGAATGAGGATCACGTCTTCAGGGAAGAGTTAGGGAACTAGAGAGAAGGAAGGAGCCAAGCCAAGACCAACCAAAGTATCATAACAGGCTTCCTAACAGTGAACTGTAAGCTCATTGAGCGCCTAAGGAAACTAGGTGTATCAGAAGAAGGTCTCTGCAAATTCTGGGGAGAATCTAATGAAATGAAGGAACATATACTGGAATGTTAAGAGGCGCTAGACCACAAAAGACTGGATAGTCTGGACAAGAACCTAATTTCAGAGGAAGAATTGAAGTCAATAGAACCAGCTCTCATTCTCAGATTCCTAAAAGAAACTGACTTAGAGAAAACTCTAGAATAAATCTCTTCAACCTTCGCGCAATAGGAGCATATAACCCTCAATACAACCCCGTAAAGAGCTGCATGGAAGGGGAGCTCTTAAGAAAGCAAAGGTATGAAAAGGGGCAGTTTACCCTCAACAATAATACCCTCAACAATAATAATAATCCATACCCATACCAGCTGTTCCGCAAAACTCACAACACGGTCCACTGGTATTTAATATCCACACATATGAGTTGTTAAGCTTTCTCGCGACAAGATTTAAGCACCGATTTCACGATTTCATCGATTTTCACAAGTCGAGGAGGACCTCAGCTGACTTGGTATGCTGACTGACTGGCGAGAGATCGGATCGGCTTGAGAGGCTTGTTGGCTGAGGCCCAGGTCCCCCTCGGACTATAGCGCACTAAGAAGAAGGAACCATATTCAACACCATCATTAACAAGAAAATATAGTTCCTTCCTTTTTGTTTTCTGTCCCATGGAACCTGCTACGTTACCCTCGGTTTACCGGTACCCAAAATGCATTTGTGACTGATCTGATTTCTCATCTACAAACGTCTTAAAGGATAATCTCTGGAAATGCTACCATACACAGAGTTTTTTTGGTTTCCTCGCTTAATCTCTTGTAAGTCACAAGAGATCTTCAGCAGAGCTTGTTACGGCCTGAACTGAACATCAGCTCAATTTACCTGAATTCCACATAAAAATCCAGCCTCCTTTCCTTTCATTTCACAAACAAGTTATTTCTGCTGACACCGACACGCATAAACATGTCGGCCATGTGACAACATTTCGGCCCTCCCCCACCCCCTTTCAATGTTCTAATCCTCGCATGGGACATACTTCCAAATGCCTTCCTCGAATACATCGGCGATAAGCCTCGTCTATGGCACAACACCACACGAAGAGTCAAAACTAAAATTAATTAAAGATTTCAGCAGATTACCGTGAAGCACTGAAAACACAGTCCACGAACCCATTAATCATATCGAAGCCGAAGAAAAAAAAAATACCTCCTAACCATAACCACTGACCTAAGCAGCAAATGTTTCAAGACCACTCTGTCCCCGCATAGATACGGGGATACACCGGGCGAAGTGACATCGAATTTTGATTTATCGACGTTTCATTCGAAGTCTCCCGCGCTCCCCGGCCGGGCCGCTAACATTGTATCTCAATGTTAGGAAATGAGAACAAAGATCACTGGAATTTTGACCCGACAAAGGGTTTCCATCCGAATAAACACACACACACACACACGGGGGGTATAGATACATTCGTACCGATATCGGCGAAGAGAAGTTTTCGAATTGCTGTAGCGCCAAAAGTCACGCGGCAGCCGAAAAGAGGTCCCAAATGCCAGAACTCCATCAAGATTCGTTTCGTCATTTTGATTGACGACTTCAATCGGCCGATGATGGCATGAACGTCGCAGTTGCCGTCGTCGTCGTCATCATCCTCATCCTCATCATCATCATCGCCATCGTCGTCGTTGTCGTCGTCGTCTGCTGCTTAGTCGTTGTCGCTGTCGTCTTTGGCCATTTCATTGGCTTTTGACAACAACGGCGGCAGCGGCGGCGGTAATTTTCGCGAAGAAGATAATAATTCTCGAACAATAGATACATTGAAGAGGGTGTCTAGGCAACAGCACCAGCAGAGGCCAGGCAGGAATTATTAATGAGTATACCTGTGCAACGTAATGGCGGATTATCTGTGGTGAAGGCAATCAATTTTCGGAGCTTTATGGGTCACAATATGAATGTGCGTCGAAATTCCTCGGTAGCTTAGATGACAGCCAGCGGAGCGGGGCAACCGCTCGAAAATTGATGGAAATTTATTGTAAGCCGTGGCATTAGTTAACTGAAGGGTTGCGCATTCATAAGAATTTTGTTTTTGGGTCAAGGATAAGAGCTTCTCGCAGGCAACGCACAATGTGGCCGGTGACGCTGGTGGTTACACGGTCGATGATTCGCTGAGTGATTGACATTTGAAAGGTTAGGTATCGGAAATGGCTGAGTGGGAGACAAATTCTAGAAGGAAACGATGTCAACGGGATACGTTGGGGCAAATATCTGGGTGGTGTCCAGTAAAAGGGAGAGTTAGTCAAGCTATTTAGATAGAAGATGTGAGAATGATTCAGGATGAATTTCTTATGAGAATCGTCAGCATAATGTACATGTACTATTGCCTGTTACTAGAGGTCTGCAAGAAAAAGCTGGAGCTAGGGAACAAGGACAAAGATGGTGTGCTTAATAAACTGGCTAGAATTATGAACGTTTGTGTCGGTCTCTCCGGTGAGTCCATGTGGTGCCTCTCAGCAGTTGAAAATGGCTGGGTGGACGGACAAAAGATAGATCTCAACGTCGTGGATAAATCTTTTTCAATGGTGGCATTGGCTAGGCTTACCTGCGCCTAGAGCTGTTGAATTTGGGCATCACCATGCCGGGACTAAAGAAAGCAGAGGTGATTCTGGTGCACAAATTGTAGGTCGGATATATAGCCCCGAATTTATAGGACGACAAGCTCGTGCTATACCAAGATGGGACGTACTATACCAAGATGGGGATTTAGTCCTGAATGAAAAAAAAGAGATCGTCATCAGCTCTGGCTGCAGTCTCGACCACATCGAGCACATGAACATCACTGCTCCAACTAAGAGGGTCTACCAATGCGAGCCTTCTGGTTCGAGAAGGAGAGGAAGACCGAACATCCAGGGGACCGACCAAGTCATCGTGGACGGCAGATACTTTGGTCTTGATGACTGGCGGCAGTGTGCCCAGAAAATGAAAATAATGCCGACGGTGCCCAGTAAGTACATAGTCGAATAAAACAGGCGGCCAACTTGTGTGATGACATTTCTCACCTACAAACGTCTTAAAGGATAATCTCAGGATATACTACCATGGACAGAGTTGTTTGCCTTTCTCGCATAATCTCTTGTAAGTAACACTTCTTCAGCAGAGCTTGTTACGGACTAAGCTGAACATCAGCTCATATGTTGATTTTGAGAGTACCTGCCGTTTGGCTTATTGGCAAAAGCCCTGTAAGCCCATATTTTCATGCTGATTCCGAACGACTGAGTTGAGTGGTTCTTAGATTCGTATTCCCTAGGAGTATTGTCAGTGACTCGAGAACGGTGGAGTCATGAACTTTGAAAATAGTTCATCTTGGGAAGACCAAGAGAGTCGGCGTACATGCCCACATCGCTAAGGTAGCCTTTATATTGTCTGAAAATAAATTGAACAGTAAACTTCTTCTTCTTCTTCTTCTTCAGG
The DNA here is from genome assembly GCA_964034865.1 of Eristalis intricaria. Lineage (NCBI taxonomy): Eukaryota > Metazoa > Arthropoda > Insecta > Diptera > Syrphidae > Eristalis > Eristalis intricaria. Next base: position 64,761,646 of record OZ035875.1, read on the forward strand.
TGGCGCTACAGTCCAGGGTAGACCTGGGCCTCAACCAGTAAGCCTCTCCAGCCGGCGCGATCTTTTGCCAGCTGTCTCCAACTGCGCACATCAAGTTGGTTGAGGTCCTTCTCCACCTGGGTGCGCCATCGGTTCCGTGGGCGTCCTCTATCCTCTATTGAACAGTAAACTAACTACTGAAAAACCGCATGGCTGTCATTAATTATCAAAATTGATCTGTCCGTATTGCAGCACTTTATTTGACTTATAGGACCGCTATCAGTGACCTTTTGTTGTCATAAAGCGTCAAATGATCAATCCTAGGAAACTGATAAGCTTCGATGGTTAGAAGCCGAGAAGATGACCGTTACTAGACTTCACGAGATGGTTTTATGGATTATGAAAGAAATCAAAGGTCGAATTTATAAGCTAAGTTAGGGGCTAGGTTAGGCTAAGACCGAAAGTAGGCCCGTTGTGTTACCAAATAAGATCTAATAAATCCTAATCCGCCGAGTTTTTAATAAAGCGATTAATTTGACTGATGGTAAAACTACCTAGTTCTGTCAAGTCGATGTCCAAGTGACTAGGTCTGCGAGATGAGAGGGCACTTCAATTACAAAGAAAGTGTGCAGTGGTTTCTTCTTCCTCTTCTTCTCGCCTCATGAAATAACTTTATTAGGTGTTGTGAAAAGTAACCTCCTTGACCGCCAGAATGCGCTGCTACTGCAAAAAAAGGTTGAGGTGCCCTAAAGTCCGTTCGTATGTAGGCATGCCTTCCAAATTTCAGTGCGATACTGTCTTTAGTTTTGCTTTGACAGCTGAGCTGACTGTTGTTGACGTGTTTGTCATCATGTTGAGTATGGACAAAAATGATTTTCGTTCTCTCACAAAACATTATTTTTTGAGAGGGAAAACGGCGAAGGAAACAAAAGAAAAGTTGGGTAAATATCTTGGGGCTAATAATCCGTCAGATTATAATAATAATAATATGGGTGGCGCGACAGTCCGAGGCGGACCTGTGCCTAACCTCTCAGCAACCACTCGTGTCGTGCGTGCTATTGTTCTTTCACGAGTGGCAGGACCTACAGTTTAATGACGACTCCGAACGGCGAATTTGAGAAGCATTTTCTAGACAGCAATACTCTTTAAGCATTGTCAGTGACTCGAAAGAGGTGGAGCCGTTGATTGTGATAGGTGGTTAATTCGGGTATCGAACCTGGCACCCTCTGCGTAGGAGTCGACGCACTTACCCTCTAAATCACGGCTCCGTCAGATTACACCGTCAAATATTGGTTTCACCTAGACTTTATGCGCTAAGTCTACCTGCGCTTTTATGATTTGCAACGTAACTTAAAATTTCAAGGAAGTTCCATATGAAGTTGTGTTTCCAAGCAGCATGTACTTGACATAATCCTGAGGGCAGGAAACGAGGGAGTTGGGATGGCAAGTGTCCGCTAAGGCACTTCTTCTTTTTAAGAATAATGGCTTTCATCCGTAACAAAATTCATGAAGAAATGAATGGCGAGAGATATGGCGAAAAAGATTTCGACACAATTTCCACAATTTTAGAATTTTTTCCTGCCCGTTGATGACTTCGTTGATTGTACTTGTTGTGTTCTCTGGTTTGAAGTCAAACTCAATATTTCGACAGAATAATTACAGAGGACTCTCCCTGAGTCGAATTTTTCTCTAACTCTATTTTCCGTACAAACAACATCCTCTCTAAGTCAAGCTACCTCTAACTTCAATTAGAGATAGCCCGCTGTCCACTTCCATCCTGATCTATCAGTAGAACAAGTTTCATCAAAAGCCGTCCACTCGATCCGAAGTTAGAACAAATAAAATCATAACGCGATGTCCTTGGTGTCTACCATAAGGATATAAAAAATTTATATAATGGGTAATCGGAAAAGTCTTTTCGTGTTTTGTCAATCCATGTCGTTGGAGTCGTCTATCTCCACTGCTACCAATCACATTGTGTCATACCATATGGTAACTGTGTTTTTTTGCAAGCGTGTATACGCCTAATTTCAAAGTTCACAAAAAAACGATCATCGGCGCTTAATGATTCATCATCAAATTTTGGCAGCACCGACGACATTTATGACATTTGCTAAGCAGTCAGGGGTGTAGTCTTGGAAGACGATGGTTGATATTTGATGGTCACAATCTTCGGTTTGCGATTGTGTAGCGTGACCATCATTTCAAAAGCAAAACACTTAATAATTAAATAAAAACAATTTGCATCAAATGAAAAGAATCGATTACGAGACCTAAACGAAATGTTTAGCAGAGACACCCTGGGTATACGAAAAATTGCATACTTATGGATGTCAAAAGAATTAAAAATGATCTAATACTTCAACCAAACCTGCAGATGTAAGCTACATACAGCAACCTAAACAATGAATGAATAAATTGAGGAATGAACACACATAAAGCATTGTTTTTTTTATCCGCGCTTACTCCTTAAGCGACGATAGATATGATGAGTAACTTAAGCGGATATAGGACTTGTTGTTAGTGTATTTTACATGCAAATTGAAATTCAGGCGTGTATACGCATGCAAAACAACGCAGCTGGTGTTGTAAGGTGACATTTTAAGCTTCATTTAACAAAAAAAAATAAAGGAGAAGTTGAAAAAAAGTTACAACTGTTCAAAAATGATTGAAAATAGTGAAGAAATTCGCTATATTTTTAAATTTTTGTATAAAAAAGGGAAGAATGCCACGCAAACCCCCAATGAAATTTGTGAAGCTTACGGAGACGATGCTGTATCAGTTCGTGTAGCACAACAATGGTTCGCTCGCTTCTGGAAATTTCCATGAGAAAGATGCACCTCGCTCTAGTCGACCTATAGTTGAAAAAGTCGATGAAATTATGGAAAGGACTGACCAGGACCGTCACATAAGCACCCATGACATCGCCAAGGAACTAAACATTCATCATTAAATGCTTGTGAAACAATTTAAAAAAGGGTGTTTACAAAAAAAGCTCGATGTTTGGGTAGCACATGAATTGTCTGTGAAGAAGTTTGATTGTAAATACGAAAAGACTTTCTCGACTACCCATTAGAATACTATACGCTCCAGCACACTTGCGCTTGCTTGCGATAGAGGGACCACGATGGCGTGACAGCGTCATGCCATTTCCCGTCACGGCATATGTATCGTTCTTACTCCCGAAGTGTGGCAGTCGATTTTACATACAAAAATCAAAGGGCATCATGACAAATCGGCAATTAGATTGGCTTGGACACTCTCAGGTTAGGAGACTATCCTGCGGTTTGACTAGATCAGGTTTTACAAGGACTCTTTCTCGTTTCTTATATAAGAACTAAAGCAAAAGCAACCTAAGAGAGATACCCACCGTCAGCCCTTTAGTTATCAGGTCTGCGGCTCGTGGTGGGTCTAGGCCTGGGTCTACTACACTTCACTTCAAGTTCCTGATGGTTCCCCGGTTGTGAGTCTTGGCAGCGAAATGAACTAAGTCAGGACAAAGTTTATCTTTCTTTCCATCACCTCAAGATGATTCTGTGTAGGACTTCGGCGAGCAATTGCGGGAGTAGAGATGGACATTCTTTGCTTCAACACCGCTTTCTGAGTTGGCTAGGTACTCACGCCCCTCTCCAAACAGTGGCGGCTCCTCAAAAACTGTTAGCCAAACGACAAAGCGCTGACTTTGCTTCTCATCACTTATATGAAATCGATTAGTCTACCTTTTCCAAGATTAAACAACACTAGTGAGGCCCCCAAGTAAATCTATTACTTACTCATTTATCAAGGCTACGGCTCATTGAGAATCTGAGGCTGAATCTATTAGGCGTCATTCCAGGTTCCAGATGATTCTCCAGCGTTAAGTCTTGGCGTTGAAATGAACCAAGTCCGGTTTAAGTACATCTTTCTTGTCACCACCTCAACCATGGAAAATAATGAATATAAATAATTCCGCTGGCCCAAATTTGTTCTGTTATGAGCTTCGCCGAGCAATATTAACCACCGCTTTCTGACTTGGCTAAATACTCACGATCCTCTCCCAACAGTCGCGGCTCCTCAAAAACTGTCAGCTAAACGACTAAGTGCTGACTTTGCTTCTTCTAACTAAACTTGTCCCAGTGCACAAAATGTGGAATGTTCACTCAATCCAAACAACCAAACGAACGACTACCGCGAAGCCGGGAAACCAAATGAAATTCCCACAATTCACCCAAAAATTCCATTCGACTTAAAACTGACAGACACAATTCTAATTTACGGCGACGTCGCGTGGGTAGTCGCGACACCTTTGACCTTTTCCACGACAAATGTCTCGCAAGACCCTCCAGTGGCGGAGACAAGAAGCCAACCATTCTACACCTAAAAGTCAAAACTATTAGCGGACTTATTAGTGTTCTTGTCAGTGGAGTGTCATGTTGGTCGCGCCACGCGATGCGTAGGCAGCAGCCATTCTCACAGCCGGCTGTCGTGTTGCCAGGACCAGCCGCGATTGGGAAACACAAAAAAAGGCAAACATTTAATTTCACTAAATCGATGTTGTGTTGCGGCAATCCGCCCTCTGCTGTCCGACTCTGGGTGCCATTGTAAATCAAGGCCCAAATAGACGCGGCAGCAACACTCTCGTTGGCACTGCCGACAAGCCCAGTGACTCACAAGTGCCGGGATTTCCTCTCGTCGCAGTCGGCGTCGTCGTTGTGCAGCAACTAACTCCCGTGTAAGGAGGCCCGGGATGGCTCCCAGTGTACAGCTGTCGTGCATCTCTTAGTCCATCCGGCAGCGACGCCAACGGCGAGGGCGAGAACGTGACCACAACTGTGTGGGTTGGCTGCCTTCCGTTTGGCTAGCGCAAGTGTTTCGAATCGCCTGCCAAATGTTCACTACTAGGATGGAGTCTTACCCACTTACTCACCAATTTATTCGCTTGGTGCCCTAATAGCCCGCCGCAGCTATGCCTTATCGTCGCGCTCGTAATTGATATAGCGCGACGCACTTACGCCGAACACCGGCTGTCGTCGGAGGTCCAGGTCCAGAATCCGGGTTTTAATTATTCACACCAAAGCACCGTGGCAGCGGAGAATCACTGCTCTGCGAGTGCACGCGGCCATAACTGCGCGCGGCAATAAAACGCGAGATGCTGGCGATGTCCCAAGGAAATTGTTTGCCCATAAAGAGGTGATAAATGGATCGTTAAATGGGTGTTCTAGGAAGGCCCAATGCACAGGTGAACCCTGCTGGTGGTTGCGCGCACAGTTGTGGCCCATTATGCGATGCGACGCGATGGCATGGCACATTACGCTGTGGGAACTTTGCCACTTGCGGTTCGCTATTGCGAATCGCCAATTGGAGCGGAAGTGTGACATTCATTGCACTCAGGACGATGCGGACGGTGGCATTGCGTTGGGGCGATAATTGATTTGAAATGTTGCCGATGTCTCACGTTGCTGGCTTCAAAAAGGTGAGGGCATTTAGTCTTGTAGTTTTAGGGGCTGTCTCATTAACAACGTCCCTGCGTCCTTGTGACTCCCGTGCTTTCGTCCAAGTCCCGATCCCTTGTCGGATCAGTCGATGTTGTTAAGAGGAAGAGGAGCGAATGACACTCAGTCGTGAGCATAGTCCGCGGGCTCCTGAAGCCAGGACAGCGTCCCCGTCCAGCTTTTAGATCACCTCCACGTCAGGCTTTGTGTCTCTGCAACTCCCTCTACCTCAACGCCTGTCGCCCGTTGTCTGCTGCCATTCTCCTTCTTTCGGCAAGTCGCCAGCTGTCAAAACCGCAGTCGCCAGCTCTGGTCCCAATCACATCAACTGTCAATATTTTCCATAGCACTTGACAATGTCCAGTCACCGGCCGATAGTTTAGTCATCGGCTTCGAATGAGAAATGAGCCCACTCTGAGCGGCGGTCATGCGCAGCGTGATAATTTATTGCGCCGGCAACATGCATTCACTGTTAACTATCAAAGCGAACTAATTACCCTATAAACGCTGCCACCGTCCGTTGCGACATGCGATCTCCGGTCGCCTGCCCGCCAGGTCCGCCAGCCCTGTTCGCCCCGTTCGTGTGTTCGTTCATTCTGCATTCACCTGTCCACGGCACTCGGTGGACACTCTGTTATCAGTGATATTGTGGTAGCACGGCTTCTGTGCCGCTTCCAGGCCGGCCACTGCGTGGCGTGCGATTTGCTGTTGCTCGGTCTCTGCGCCTGCCTCTCTGCTTCGCCATGCTGCGGGGTGATTAACTTGTGCAGCATTCTTGGTACAGCTTCAACCGAAGGGGGCTGTCAAACGTGGAAAAGTAGTTGTTCTGCGTTCGGCACTTGACTTGGGCTAAGATAAGAACGAACACATTGACAAAACGGCCGCTTGTACACACTGGCGTCCCACCGGCATGGTTGGCAAACGACCACGACGACGACAACGACGACAAACAGACAGACAGTAGCGGTGAAGCAACAGTTGATATCTTTGTCCGGAATTTATGTGCCTCTGGAGAATTTTAAATGAAATTCCATGGAGTTGAGTAGCTTTTGGTTACAGAGTTGCCCCTGACAGGTGCCTGTGAGCGCGAGAAGGTCTCTCCGCCAAACCGTGCTGCGTCGGTGTCTTATCCGAGAATTTTAATCGGGTGGACCTTTGAAATTGCTCTGCGTCGAGCAAAGTGTGTCAGTGAATGCTGGTAGTATGCGATAAGCAACTGCATTGGAAAGTGACACGAGATTAAGTCGAGATTTCGCGCAGGCGGCAGCGGCGGCGGTGGTGGTGGCGGCACTGGTGGTGTTGTATGCGAAACCGATTTCGGTGCGTAACCAGCACCACTTAAGTAATTATTGTCGGTGGTCCTTGGTTGCGAGGTCTTAGACGGAACGTGTGCTCAGATGGCAGTTGTCTTTCGGCAGTTTGTTGAGTTTTTGTTGATTCTCAAGTAGGTGGAGTGGGTGTGGTAGTTGAGGCCCAGGTAAACCCCGGACTGTAGCGCCAAGAAGGAGTGGGTGTACTGAAAAAAAAAATTACGAAATATGGCTTACCCTTATAAAGAGGCATCAAGTGGAAGCAATTTAACAGGATATCAATACCGAGTGACGACTGGATGGCGCAGTTGGTAGAGCGCCTACCCCTGGGTAGCGGGGTCCCCGGTTCGAGTCCCAGTGAAAGCAAAGATAATACGCTTTTATCTGCTTTTCAAATCTGGTTCAGTCATCATTTGCCGTTGGGATCAAATTAACGGCAATATGACTGGAGCAGTCAATCAGTGGTCGTAGACTGTGGGTATCACAATGGACGAATATGGTCTAAGTGTGCTGGTGAATGCACGCAGCCATAACCTAATACCGAGTGTAGCCCAGACCTAGGACTCATTTGGAAGAGGACAGCAGAATGATGAATATGTCAGCAGATTTAATCCTAGGGGCAATAAGGGACGTCTGCTTTTCAAGCGGAAGTGTCTGGGATACACGATGCAGCTCTCGCGTTGAGAGACCAAAACGGTCGATCATCATCTCTTCTGATAGCCAAGCGGCCATAGCATCCGACTTTCTGTCAAACGAAGTTAGTTAGGCTATGCAGACAGTGTGTCAATGAGAATTTGGTAAGCTTCTGTTGGGTACCGGAAAAAAAACGACCACTCCAAGAAAAATAAAAGGCGCACAGCCTCTCGAAAAATGGAGAGCTGGGGAAGTTGGTGGCGCTGGGAGAATCTCCAGAAGATTAAACAACGAACTGTATGGGATTTAAAGTGACATGAACCTAGTCAGGCGTCTCCGGATCCAACGTCTAAGATGACATGGGCAACCGGAAGTGTCTTTGCCCCACGCTGAACAAGTGGGACAAAGGAATAGAATACGTCTACGAAACCGCAACATATACAAGCTGGGAAGGACCTCAGCCTAATTGGAGTGCTTTTTTGACTAAAGGTCGGGTTCATGTCCACGGTAGTATACAGCGCACAGTGGTTTGAGTGGCGAAAAAAGAAATCAATATTTTTGCATAGTTTGATGCACTTGGGGGCTTTTCTTTCTTAAAGTATTATAAAGGGTGGTCCAACGAAAACGCACGATGATAATTGTAGATGAGACAAAAAGCTTTCAGAAAATTATCTTAGTATGTTTTTATTTTGATAGAAGGATGTATGACAATTAAGTGTGAAACAAAATATCGGTTAAATGCTCACCACGGCTTCGGTGGCATACCTCTATCCGATGGTCTGAATTTTCAATGACTCTGAGACACAGGTTCAATATCGCTAATGTGCTGAATTATCTCATCCTTTAGCTCTTGAATTTTTCTTGTCGTATTGAAGTACACATTTTCTTTCAAATATCACTTGATCGTGGCGGTCAATTAACACCGCAACAACGTGAGATAACACCGCCCCTGAATTTCTCTCGCAAAAGAGCCATTGTTTCGTTGACTGTGTGGCAAGTGACACCTATTGGAAGCACATGTTGTCCATGTCCATATCATCAATTTCTGGGCACAAGAAGTCAGTTATCATCTCGCGATAGCACAATTCACGATAACTGCTTGGCCGAGGTTGACGGCTCTTCGGCCACACTATCGCGAACAACAGCAGTGTTTTCCGCAGAGCAAACTGTCCGATCATGCATATGTGTTTTCACATATCCTACACGACTCTGGTAAAAAACACGCTGCTCAAGTGTGTACCTTTCCATGATTGAATTTGTCAAACACTACAACAAAGAAATGTCAAATTAAGTTAGACAAGAAAACTTGACGTTAAAGTGTGACTCACAATTAACATCCTGCATTATGGTTGGACCACCCTTTATACTTTGTATAACACATTTCGATGTAAGGGAGAAATGTTGCCACTATTTTTACATATATGTTTTTAACCCCCTTTAAGTTATTTCAATTTTCTAACCATGTTTACTGCCTACAGCAAAGGGATTGATATCATAAATATGATTTATAAGTTTTACAGCATGTCTAAAGAAAACGTAAACGTTTTCCTAACTTTGATTTTCTTATTCTTCTAGCAGATATGCATTTTTAAAATAAATCGTCTAAAAATCAATGTTCGCGAAACTTCAACAGACCAGAACTAACGAGCTCCAAACCAATTGATTCTTGTTCAAAATTATTCTTCAGGTCTTATTTAAGCAACTCTACAAGTTTTAGGTCTACCTGCGCTTCCGCCAGCAAGAGCCTTTGCAGTTTAACAATATTTTTAACTCAGCTGCACTTAAAATTGAAATAATGAAATCTTTAATCATCGAATTCTGGTCTCATCTATATAGATTACAAATTAAAAATGTAAAAGATTTCCTATCACTAAGCAATATAACGCGACTATAATAATATTAAATAAAATTAAATACAATGTAGACTCGATTATTGCAACACTCAATTTCTGCAACAAATCGAAAAAAACTTTTCGATTTTCCCAACTTTGAAATTGTATGACTCAAAATGTATACATATGTATTTACACCTTACAATGCAATGCAACAGCAAGAAAGAAGTGTCGACGACATCATAAATTCGCTAGGCATGGTTCCTTGTGCAGCAATTATTTTTTGTATGGAAGTAGAAGAAGACTGTGTTCCTTTGAATTTAATTCGGAATCAATTGTCAGAAAGATCTGATTTTACAGCAATGCATGCAGATATTACGCATTCCATCCGTATCTCCGAAAATCTGCAAAACGTAGAAGCCCAAGAAGAAGAAGTTTCGGATGACTTGGAAGTTATACACAGCTCAAAGTGTAATTAGAAGACGTAATAAATTGCTTTACTACATGCTTGCAGAGGGCAGAACAAAATTATGTTGCCATTGAAGAAAATGCGTGATAAAGCTGTTGCCAAGCGATCTTCTGCAAAACAACTGCAAAGAAAAATTTGCATTTTTTTCTTATATTTTTATCTGCATAAAATATGTATTCAGAATATCTTATTTATACATTAAATAGTGTATTGCGTAAGCTATTTTAAAATATCTGTTCAATTATTGCAACTTTTCGATTTTTGCAACAGGTCATATTTTCATTTATTGCAAAAATCGAAATTACACTTTATACATAAAATAGTTTTATTAAAAAATATATACAGGATGTATACATGTAAGATGTTAACTATATAGAAATATTTATCAATTGCAAGATTTAATACGAGGTAATACAATAGAATTGTTCGCATTAAAGCAAAATATTGCTTATATATTTTTTATTACAAAAATAAATTTTATAAATTGTATATCTTAATTTTTGAACAACTTCTACAATTCTTGGGCCATGGAATGAGTTCATACCATTTGTACTATGATTCAAATTTCATTAAGACCAGTGCGCTGGTTTAGATTGTTTTCGTCTCTCCCATACAAATTTGACCACTGTGGGGCGTCATTGGAAGGAGAGAGTGAAATCTAGGAATTTGAATGTATGTCAAATACTCTGAAGCAGCTGTGGACAATTTGTGGATTTTTTTTATTGTATACATTTTCTTGCAACCCTTGCATAGGATAGGGTATAATGACACCCATTAAAAATGTGTCTCAGCACTAGCATTGTATTACGAGCTATGCGTTACCTGGCATAGTATTGAGGCAACGCGGTCTACCTGCGAACATCTTTGTGTAAGCACGTACTCTTAATGCAATCCCAAACTTGTCGGGGAGTGAGCATATAGTGAGCATTTCGCACTTCCTTCTTTTCACAAAACTTCACCATTTAGTGAAATCATCCCATTGTCAATTAAATAATCCGTCCAATAAGACCTAAAGCGTTTCAGCTTGTCAGAGAGGATGGCTAGCCAATGAAGCTCATTCAACCAACACTCGAAATGCAGTCGCCTGTTAAGAGTACCTCTCGTCATTTTTCTCCAGCTTGCCATCACATAATTGTCTTGTAGTCCTTGAATAATACCATACACCATATGGTGACCTAGAGAAAGCGCGTCACATTGCCTTGAACACAAAGAAACCTCTGTTCCATGGACTTACTTGGATCGTCACACTTATGCCCTGCATACGGCCGACGACAACAATCCATCATTGCGGTCTCCCCAGCAATTGACAAAGAACAAATTCAACTGACATTAAGCCAACATATAGGTGCATGGCATATAGGTGCACACAGCGCACACTGCACACACACCGAAAGGTTACCACCAAGTGTCGATTCGAATGAGCTTCGAAATTAGTGTAACCATCCGCGCAGCGATTTATCTTCCTTTCATTTTCAAATACCGCTCACGGATGTCACATACTAATTTACTACCCAATCAGCGCTGGGAGACCTTCTTGTTGTTCGCGCCGCCGCGCCGCATAGGTTACCAGTGAGTCAATCCCGCCAAGAAGAGGCACAAGGTTCATGCGATAACAATTCGAAGCGAACTATTGCCAATAAATGAACTCGACATCCCAAATTGGCACTCGGATTAGGCCACTGGCAAGTACAATCAGAATCGGTACCTTCACCACTGGTGTTGCTCAAATGAGACAACAACACTAACCAGTCGACCGAACGACCAGCAGATCAACCGAACGCCGACCGAGGTTCTAACCCAACACAAGCGATTTTCTGTTTCTGTGCTCTCTAGCCGGTCGAGCCTCATGAGGGGCTCCTTGAAGCACAGATGATGTGCCATTAATTCTAATCGGTCCAATTAAAACAAAATGCACGACCGTAATTTAGCGATTTTTTTCTAATTCTATCTAGTGGTGGCTTGATGGCTTGCCGGTTGTCTGTCTGTTGGTCTGTTGGTCTGTTCCTCCGGCGGGGGGACTCACGTGAAAAATAGGTAGTAAGAGGCCATTGTGCTGGAAATTAAAATGCCTGCATGTGGAAGTACCACAAGACACCATGTATGTATGCTCATTGGCAGCCGCCCGGATGGGGTGACGGCATTTCGGAAATTACGACTCTTGTTGCGATGCCAATGGATGTGGTCTTTGGGCAGATCTCGGTGTCTGCCCGCAGTGTTCTCAATTTTGTGTGCTGCTGCCACACAAAAATTGGAAAATCCTCCAAACTGACAAACAGCCAAACAGCCAAACGGCTAAGCAGCTCTAAGCAGCGCGGCGACCTTGGAAGTTTCGTGATGTACGAAACGAAGCCAGCCAGCCACTCGTACCAGGCGTTCGAATGAAATATAATTTAAATTTCCACATCGTTCGCTGGGTGAGATACCGAGATACCGCAAACAAAACAAAACAAAAAAGGTCCGCGCTGGTGGTGGAGCGCGGTGCAAAATAATGCCGAAGGGTGACATAGGTCAATGATGTGAAGTGAGACGAGAACTTTTCGTTTCTGTGGCACAGTAGCAATGAATCATGGGTGAGCGATGGATAAACGACTGCAGTGCTGCTCGGGGACCCTGAAAAGTCGCGAGTTGCAATTTGTGCATGCGCAGACCTTAAACTCGTGGTCAAATGTCGAGCAATCCGTCTCTCTGTTTTGAGGGCACTAGCATCTGCTGTGCTTCTGTGACTTGACACTTTCATGTGGTGCGGGTTTATGGAGAGAAGATCTTCAGGAGGGACTTACAGGAAGTCAACCATCGTTTGGCGGAGGTACGTGTTGTGGAAAGTCATCAGATTCTCCACAGAAATTCTGTAGATGCCTCTCGTATCCTATGGTTTACCCTGAGTCTGCAACACGTTGTTAGGATACGAAGGTTGTATAGCTTTGTCTTGCTCATCTTGAAACATGCCTTCAGGCTCTTTCGGTGGCCCTAGAGTTTCTTGACCTGCTTTTCTTCTTTCTGAATTCTTGTCTGAGCACTTGATCTCATACAGCACAGAAAGGGTAAGGTTTATGAAAAGTTTCGATGCACCTTTCCTAATCTGGGGAAAGGTTCCATTTATGGCCAGAATTTTTTTGTGGAAAGCGGGCAGGCAGGGTTGTAGGTGGTGTGGGAAGTCCAAGTTAGTCTACAGCAACCACTCGCGTGCGGTTGTTTTCTCTTGAGGGGATGAAACCCGCATCGCCTCAAGTGAAAACTGACCGAACAGGGAAGTTTGATTAGTACGAGTAGGACACAGAGGTGGTGTCGTGAATTCTAAAAATTTTGAAATTCGGGGTTTAACGTAAAGTCTCACCACGACCACCCACCACGTCTAGTCGTTGTTACTTCACTCTGCCTCTCGAAGTGCCACATGTGGTGGTTAGAAATGCTTCAGTGAATTCAGCGTATCTGGAAGAAGATCGTATTAAGATGCTCTGTCAGTCAGCCAAGTCACCTTCTCTTATGACACGTTCAGCGTGTCTATGACTCCGAGCAACATTCTAGTGAAAAGTTCATTCATATTTTATAGTCCATGGTAAAGTTGTACTACCAACACAAAAATAACCTCTCTCTAGTATCGTACAAATTCGTTTTTTGAAGTCCTTCCCATTTCCCGTGACTTTCATGCCACCCTGAAAGGAATGTGTCGCCTGTTGTGGTGTCCCATACGTGGGGTATAGGAGACTGAAACATTACACCTATTCCTTTAATAATAGAAAATAGAATTAGTCATGTAGACTTGATACTTAAGCTTGTTCGTCCTGTCCAATCACCAACCAGCCCCGTTGGTTAATTTAGATTAGGTGGATGGGTAGACGGGTGTAAGCCACTTCTCACTCAAGTTAAGTTCGTTACACTCTCCAAAAAAATGTATGATGGTCCCTAGCCGTCTGAACAATACCACACAAAATGGGTCAAAGGCACCTGTACACACTGCGTACAATCAAAGGAAGCCATGCAACATCTACTCGTCGAGTGTCCAAATCTGACTCTAAGCGGATATAAAATGACGGAAATCAACGAAGAATGTCCTAAACAGGCCCAGACTATGAGGATATTCCATCTATCTGTTTAAGGAAGGAGTGCAAAAGACGGAATGACCTTCCAAGGAACGGATGACTGGCCAACTGTGGAGACTGGCTGCAGATAAAGGTCGTCAAATGGCCGCCACGAATGAAATTACCGCCGAATCAAAACCACGATTGGGGATATGAAGATCACTAAAAGAATAGACGCTTCTCAAATTTACTGCCTTGGTGGAGTAATCCGCACTAGCAACCAGATATTGCAATCTTCATTGGTTTGTGGGGACACATTTCCTAACAACTTCCAAATTAAGTGACAGCTGTATTTGGACCCTCGTCGCCGTTTAATCGCCTGCCGAAAATAATCCTTCAAATTCTTGACTGTTACTCTGCAACTAGTTGATGATTTTTGCTTCTTCCCGTGGATACCAAAGCTTCAGCAAATGGGACTGCGGCTTCCGGAAACAGACGAAAAGGTAGATCGAATGTTAGTGTAAAGACCATATCATCGCGGACGTAAAACAGCTCCATGAACCACACGCTCCTTGAAGCTTACTATCAATAATTGGAAGCAACACTCTGACCCTCCATGGATCGTCAGTGTGAGAAGTAAGTAAGCAGGCCTGTTGTTCATACTTTGTATTAGTTGATAGCTGCAACCTCTGGAAAACCACATGCCTTCTCTTCTCTGTTAGTATAATTCATGAACAGCTCCCGTAGATAAGTGCTGAGTTGGCCTTTAAGCTTCTAGACATTTGCAAAACAGGGGTTATTTTGATGGCTGAATTCCAATTTTCTTCAAATGCTATAGCAGACCTTCATTGCTCCCCACCGAATTATTTCGAAGCAGCCAGGAATTTCTGCTTTGATTTGGAGCAACTCTTTAGCCAGATATAACAGGATGCTATTAATGTACAACGAATTGTATAATAATAATAATATGGGAAGCGCGACAGTCCGAGGTGGACCTGGGCCTAGCTTCTTAGCAACCACGTGTGTTGTGCGTGCTATTGCTCTTTCACGCGTGGACGCTAGACAGGTAATACTCTCTGAGCATTGTAAGTGACTCGAAAGAGGTGGAGCCGTGAATTATCAAAGCTGGTAAATTCGGGTATCGAACCTGGCACCCTCTGCGTAGGAGTCGACGCACATACCCACTACGCCACGGCGACCACGAACCAACGAATTGTATGTCACCCATTAAGTCTGGACTAATGTAATCAAATTCCCATTGCTCCCAGAGCTCAATTCACTTGCACTCAACCACAGACAATTGCTTCTCAACCAACTGTCATAATTCATTCGACCTTCAAGGACCTGCACTGTTTGTGTTCATTGCCCCGCGATACTTGGAAAGTATTGATTTTGACGAAAACTCGTTTTGTCAATTTGTATCGTGGGAAACACGAATTACTTCGCCTTATCAACGCGCATTGTTCTCTTATCAGTGTTTGCATACCGCTTTGGCACTTTGTCGTGAGCACTCTTAGCACTCACTTCTGGCAAACATAAGCCTTCGTTTGTCACCGATCTGTGGCTGAGTGTGTGTGTGTGTGTGTGTGTCTGTTGGACATGTAAACAATTAAAAGAATGAATCTTTTGCTCGGAAATTCCAAAATATTTCTTCGCAAGATTTCACGATGCGCAGTTGATTCATTTTGGAAACGCCTTTTTTCGCAGAAGACAATTGCTGGTTTTCATCGTGGCCAATGCACTTTGGTTTGGATGTGCTTGGGAGTCTGCCTTAAAATTGAGGCATTGGCCGATTATAGACATTTATGCTGATTTTTGTTGGTGTTTACTTGCTTACAGAAAAGATTATAAACAGAAAAATTACTTAGATAAAAAAATAATTGTAATAGTAAAGTAAAATAGTAACAATGATAATTAAAAAGTAATTAAGTTAGAGTAGATAAACAAAATTCAAATAACATTTTCTGGCTTATAGTTTTTTGTACGTACATGTAAATCAATAAGTAAATAATATATACACTAGTCGAAACTAATACAGGGACTATGCGGTAACTATGACAAGTGGAATGTAGTCCTGTTTTAGATTTGATTTTGTGCTTATGATATTCTTAATGTCAGGATAAAATCCACACCAGTTGTTGTGTTCAACCATCTAGCGATGTTTTGTGAAATGATGGTTAATGGTGTGTATATTGCACCGCGACCTTTAGATTTGATGTGCCATCTTCTGATATCTCGCTCTCTTACGAGTTCCCCTTACATACAATTAATTCTTAGAGTTGAGGATGAAAGGTTCTAATGACTTAATTTCTTCCTCTGATAGTAGATGCTTGCCCAGCAGTGTTGCCGCTGTGAAATTTTGAAAAAAGTCGCTAAAATAATTCACTAGGAACTAAAAAGTCGCAAGAAAAACTTTTAACACGCAACTTTTATTTCATAACTTCTTCATTTGGCGCTACAGTCCGGAGACCTGGGCCTCAACAAACAAGCCTCTCCAGCTAGCACGGTCTCTGGCTAGCTGTCTCCAGTGTCGCACGCCAAGTTGGTTGAGGTCCTTCTCCACCTGGGTGCGCCACCTTAAACGCGGGCGTCCTCTGTTGCGTTGTCCCACGGGTTCGGAGTCGAAGACTCACCGGGCCGGAGCTGAGTTGTCCATACGCTCTACATGGCCTAGCCATCTTAGGCGTTGGATCCGAAGATGCCTGACTAGACTCATGTCGCTGTACAGCCCATACAGTTCGTGATTGAACCTTCTTCTCCAATAACCATCAACGCAAACAGGACCAAAGATCCCACGCAGAGCTTTTCTCTCGAAAATACCCAGGACTTCCTCATCCGATTTTGAGATTGTCCATGCCTCCGCGCCGTACAGCAGGACTGGGATGATCAAGGTCTTGTATAGAGTCACCTTGGTCCTTCGAGAGATGGCTCTACTACTCAATTGCCTCTTAAGCCCATAGAAACAGCGGTTGGCAAGAGTTACTCTGCGTTTGATCTCGGTACTGATGTTGTTTGTACTGTTTACTGCGGAGCCGAGGTAGACGAAGTCCTTGACTACCTCGAAGTTATAGCTGCCCATTGTGACGCTCTGTCCAAGACGTCGATGTTGTGTGTCCTTTCTTGATGACAGCATATACTTCGTTTTGCCCTCATTCACCGCTAGACCCATTTTAGCCGCCTCCGCCTCAATGCCAGCAAACGCCTCATTGACGGCTCGCTGTGTTCTGCCAATCACGTCAATGTCATCCGCGTATGCTAGCAGTTGTACGGACTTCTGGAAGATCGTGCCTCTAGTGTTGGCGTGTGAGTCTTGCACGATCTTCTCCAGGATGATGTTAAAGAAATCACATGACAGCGCGTCGCCTTGTCTAAAACCTTTTTTGACATTGAAGGTCTCGGTGAGTTCGTTACCGACCTTGATGGAGCAGCGAGAATTCTCCATCGTCATCCTGCACAACCTGACGAGTTTGGCAGAAATGTCAAAACTAGACATGGCGTTGTATAGCTCGTCCCTATGTACGCTGTTATATGCGGCCTTGAAATCGACAAAAAGGTGGTGGGTGTCGATTTGCATTTCTTGGGTCTTTTCCAGGATCTGCCGTAGTGTGAAAATCTGGTCGATGGTGGACTTCATAACACAGAAGGAAAACATAACCAGATAATTAAGTAAAAAGACAAATAAATAAAGTGCTTATCATAAATTACTTACTTGTCCATTTTTACACACCAGTTTTTCATTTATTTTTTTCACCGAAAACAGAAACTTAGTTTACGTACAGAGCATGAGAGCAGCGCACCATACTCATGAGAGTTCAACCAAAAAATAGAGATCACACAGTGGCCAATGCATACTTAAAATTGGTGGAGCAGAGTGATTGTATATATACATTTAACCCTTTTATACTCATTTTTCATTTTAATTCATTTTTATTATGTACTTCATGACAACTTAAATACCAGACAAAAATGCTTAAAACTAGTTGGTCGAACAGTGTTCAGTTACTGACCCTTAGCGGGTACTCTAAGCTAAACTTAAACTTATTGTATGTCTTTCGACTTAATCTAACATTATTTTTTAAAAAGAAAATTTGAACATGACTAATAAGTAATAAGAAAAAATTTAAAAACTTAATGACCGATCATATTTAATTTTAAAAGATACTACAAGCTGGTCCCCTTTTATACTACACAGAGTTATATGCAAACACAGAATTTGTGACTTTTTGTTCATGGTAGGATATGCACATGCAACTTGTAGAAGACTGATGAATAGGTATCTCATTTATTCTGATCCTGCGTAACCAAATGGGCATTTTGATAGGCAAATATTGTTTGTAAAAAAGTCTCAAAAAGTTTCAAGAAAAAAAAAAAGGTCCAAAAAGAGGGATAGTTTCAAAATGTCGTACCATAGTCGCTTGATGTCAAAAAATGGCCAATTGCGCCTAAAGTTGCAACGACAATACTGTTGCTTAGATATCTTGGTCTTTTCTACCGCAGTACATGTACATACAGTACATACATTATGGATTGTCATTGATGCCTGATGCTACTTTCCTTAGGTCCACCCTGAGTCTCCAATGAGTTCTTATTTTAATCAATTTTGAGGTACGAAGCTCAATACTTATTTTAGAGCAATGGGACGTGGAAAATAAACTCGACACAGAAAAGTACTCTACCAAAAATATAACAAGCGAAAAGATGTAACCACGAACTGTGCCTACCTACGGGAGTACAGCGGATGAGTCTAGACAGGTGCCTACGCATTCAACGCCTAAATTCGGCAGGGGGATGTAGAGCGTTTGAAAACCTCACACTTCGACTTCGACTAACCTGTGGGAAAAACGCAACTGAGGACGGCTGAAACAAGGGATAACTAGCCTATTGCAGGGGCCTGTTAGTTGTCTTGGCTATGTCCACCCAGATTGTAGTGTCGAACGTAGAAGGCGAAGCTGTTGACCAAAAACAAAAAAACAAACAAAAGTAACTCCAAGAAGTCACCAAAAATAAAAAAAAATTAAGAAGATGCTCTCCAAATAATGGCGATATTTGACCTTAGAGTTAGAGGAAAATTAATGTTCTCAAAAAAAAAAAAAACTGAAAACGCTAGGATCGCATGTTTGGATATACCAAGAGATTTTTCATAGCTATTGGCATGGTTTGCGGGGAAAAAACCGGTTGTGAGAATGAGCCGCAACCTTAGAGGTAGCTGCGTGATGATATTGGGAACTTTCAGCTTCAACGGAAAAATGCCTATAAGTCCTTAACACATTAAAAAATGTTAGAAAATACCTTCAACGAATTTGCGTATGAAATTGGATGTTCATCATGAAATGGAATTTCATCTTACAGCATGATATAGTGCGGTTCATTCTGCCAAAGTCTTAAAGGGGTATTTTGTGCTTAGACCCTACACCGTTTTAGAGTGGCCATCGCGATTTCTCGATTTGAATTCAGTCAAAAATGTGTGTCGAATAATGGCAAAAAAAAGATTAAATCTTCGAAGAACTAAAAAGATGCTTGCAGGAATTTGGATGCGGAATACCTAGATTCTTTTAGAATTCGTCCTGTCCTGGCTGAAAAACAATGTAATATCGCACACAGATATCGTCATCTGTTTTTTTTTTTTTTTTTAAATTCATTTTTATTTCTCAATTCATAACGTATATTCTTACATACTAGACAAAAATGCTTAAACTAGTTGGACTAACAAAGAATCTATTTTAACTTACTGGCCCTCGGCGGGCTCTCTAAGCTAAACTTAATATTATACTATGTCTTTCGACTTAACCTTGTTTAACGAAATGAAAATCAATTTAAATGTACAACTTTATATTAAGAAAAAATGGAAAAAAACTTAATAAATGAACTGTTTTATTAAAAAAATGTATATACTAACTTACATGCTACCGTAAAAATATCTTACACTAACTTAAGCTAAACTACATACATATGCATATGTATATATATGAAGATATATACAAATGCATACCCATATACTAAATTATATACATTGTATACACATGGGTACACAATCGTATACGCATGTGTATACTTAACCGGAGGAGGCCTTCCTCAGCTCGTTGTGTGACGGAGCGGTCGTGGTTGAGTCGCCCATCCACAGTTGAACGGGCGGTATGAAAGAGGAGCGGTACCGCATTTATGTCTTGTATCAGACCGTTCATGTCAAAATAGAGGAATGCTTCTGGGGGAATGAAGCCGTTGTGGCGTACCCTTTAGTGGTATTCTGGATTGGGGCAGTAAGCCCCTGAGATCAAGTTATTGGACGAGTTCATCGCTCTAGCAGTATGACCTCGAATCAACTTTAACAGGAAATTGTCCACTCTTATCACGCTTGCCCTGTTGTAGAAGACCTCATTGGAATAGAATTTTATGTACTTGGACTCTGGAGTTCGGTAAAGACGAAGGCAAGCCCTAAGACAAGCCCTCTCAAACAACCGAATCTTTTCCATCAAGCTTGCACTCACGTTGAACCACACGGGACAGCCATAGGCGCCACGGGCCCTGGCCAGAGCAGCATCTATATGTTTGTTAAAATATAGATACTGATCTAGCCAAATCCCCAGGTATCTGACTACAGTCTTTTGCGCCAGTGGTTCCCCGTGTCTTCCAACGATTGAGAACTTTCGCCAATTCTTTTTCGTATCCGCCGAGGCCTTATACAACGGCGTCCTGAACAGAATGGTTTCCGACTTCTGAAAGTTGATACTCAACTTCCAGTCATCGCAATGAATCGAAGTCACCCTGCGTGAGAGTAGTGATTTCCTCGATCTTTTTGCCTGATCTGTACACGATCAAGTCATCGGCATACGCAATTGCATGAGGAAGAGAACTTAAAAGATCGCTCAAGTAAATGTTGAACAGGATCGGCGAATTAACGGCACCCTGTTGGATATCGTCATCTGTTCCGATAGCCAGGCAGCGATCAAATCTCTGGATTAAGTCACCTTTAATTCCAAGACTTCCCATGATTGCCGCATATCTCTTAACGAGATGGCCAAGTATTTTAGCCTCCAACTGATGTGGGTGCCGGGATACTATGACATTCCAGAGAATTGCAAAGCGGACGGGCTCGCTAGAAAGGGCACAAGCTCTGTGCTCTTTCCGGGTGGAGACCCACCATCCATCCCTATCGCTACTATTAAAAATTTGCTAAAGCTTGAAACGCTTGCTTAAACAAACCGCAGTTGGATATCTGGCACAGGATGCCTCATTTACAAACAGCTTTGGCCTATGATCGATCCCAAACGATCGCTTAGCTTGATCATTTTAAGCAGGCCAAATCTCAGATCTCTCATTGGCGTTCTAACTGGGCATTGTGCCATCGGAACTCACGCCTCTAGACTAGGCCTTCCCTATAATGATTTCTGTAGAAGCTGCTTGGACGAGGATGAGGAAGAAACCATCGAACACTTGCTCTCTCATTCCGTAGATTCAGACTTCTGGGGGCCTCTTTTTTGTTAATCTGGCTGAACTGAGCAGCATAAAGTCAGCCCTCTTCTTCGCTTTATCAAAAGCACATATTGGTTTGCGGAACAGGTAGCCCAAGATCCGCGTGGTAACACAATGGACCTATGTTTGGGCTAAGTGTATCTGCTGTGCGCATGCGCGGCAGTCAGCTACCTCAACCTAACCTAACCTAGCAGAGTTCTTGAGATCATCAGCGACGAGGGAAGTGTTACCCGTCATTAAAGTTCAACATTTGTTCACCTTCTACTTTTCTGATAGACACAAGTCGTATTTATGGCTTAAAGTTGTCCAAGTAGCCTCGTTGTCTTGTGGTCGTTTATTGATCCCAGCAGACCTCCATCGGATCAATTTTGCCATCAAAACACGTAAATTGTTGTACCTACATCTCGGCTTATTTGAATCCTGTCAACTGAGAGGCACGTAGAGCGCATAAAAAAATGCTGAAAATACGAAAAAGGAAGGCTCCCAAGGTCAATTACTGCAAATTCACGGAAATATTGACTCCCCCTCTGCAAGGATTATTTCAGAATTCCCACGTGGAGTACCTACAAACATCCACGAAACAAAACAGAGCAAAGTTCCTCTCTCTCCTCCTGCAGCCGACAGCACCTCCAGCCAGCAGCTTGCATTGCGTGACCCCATGCCATTCAGCTAGCGCGTAAAATTCTATGTATCCCCGTTCGATATCTACAAATCAACGTGTGACGAGCATAGAGTCTCCCATCCATCCTGAAAGCCAATGACTGACCAAGAGAGGTTTCCTTTTATTTATTAACCTGCGGTTCCTTTAACGACACCGCCACCGTTGATCCAAATCGCAACTCAGTGTGAAAAGCATTTCTCATGGATCCCGAACGGCAGCAGTGGATAGGTTCAAGTTACGTGTTGTGTCCCATTGTAGTCCAGTCCTTCTCCCCGCCATCCACCGCCCTACCGCATGTCCTTTAATGCTACATGTACTCAATTAGCTAATGAAATTTTCCAATTTGACCCTCATTGGTATTTAGGCGGTTGAACCGGCCAAGAGCGATAGAGAATGGAAGCAGGAGATAGCGAACGCCATGGATCCTTGGGAAGCCGACGTTGGACGTGGGGGGTTGGTTGCCCGTCGTTGGACATGGTACGCTCGTTGTACCGTAATTAATACTAATTTCCATTTACCACTCATCAACATCAATGTCGAGTCCTTGCGTGTGTGTGCGCGTGGATGTGTGTGGGAGTGAGAGGGAGTGAGAGCGAGTGGGCGGTTGAATGGGTGGTGTATTCCAATTTAATGAACCTCATTGGACAAATTTATGGCCGCTGTGAACCACCGGCCGGCTTAGCTGACCGGCCAAGGAGCTGACCTGAATAGGCTGCGGTCAAGAAGGACGAAAGCGAATAGTGACAAAAGCTAAATTATGTCGGAGCTCGTAAAACGGGCAAATTAATTGAGCAATTTTGATGATTACGGTTCGTTAAAATGATGGAAAAAGTTATGACAAAAGATTTTTATTCGTTCGTCGTTAAATGAGCCTAAAATGATGACCTACAGTGTGTCCTTTGACAGGTAATAATATTGCAAGTCGTTATCTTTAGGCCAGTGCTGGGCTTTTTGGCCGGGCGCAGCGACAAGGGGGGATTAATGCAAATTAATATCGATAAGGATGCCGAATCTGTCGCTTACGAAACCGCGGAATAATGGCTAAAACGAGCCGGGTTAACGAGCGCTGTCGCCAATAAAATGAACACCCCTGCTGACAATGAAAGGATGTGCGGACACATAGACAAAAGTTGTTGCTTGGCGGAATGCGTGAAAGGCTGTCCTTAATGTGGGGTCATCCATTTTATGCTTCCGAAAGGAAATTTGAATAAAACACATTTATGGATTTGCTTTTTGATATATGTAACTTTCATTTCAGTATATTCATTGGATGTTGCCATAATGAATGGAATATAACATCGTTCGAATGTCCTCCAAGGCAGTTCTTGGAGAACATCATTCTGCCAAGCTCGTCTTCGATGGCTTTTCCTCACATATCGAACATACGTTTCCAAGTCATTTGAGAGTTCGCAGATTTCTTACAAGAACGCGACATCTCGCGGAGCCCAAGCAAAAGAAAACCAACGGGGACAAATCATCCGGACCTGTTGAAATGTTTGCATAAACTACACGCGATGTAATTCGTCCACGGAATTTGCTGACGTGTGTAAGATGTGGCCTGGTGTTTTTGAAGTCACATACTTCGAATTCCGGCCATATAATCCGATTACCATTTGACTTGAATTGTAGAAGCAAATAAAAAAAAAAGTGATGAGGATTGGCACCGATCTCCGAAGAAGTATGCACCAATGACAGCCACATCACCAGATCAAGCTCCTCACAATGCAGTGAGTTTCTGGGCATCCAATGACTTTCGACAGTTACATGAGAACCATCACTTCTGGTACAAGAAGTAATTGCCCAATTTCAGTCCTTCCAATAATGACTAAGGTATTTGAAGTATTTTACTTGGAATTGTGTATATTTAATCTGATCGTGAACAAAAATACATTTCTGCATTTAAATGAGACCGAATTTGGCTTTGCAAAGCCATAAATGTTGGAGTACCGCAGGGAAGTGTAATATGTCCTCTTCTATACTCTATACTCCTACCTATGCATGTGATGTACCGCAAGACGAAGGAATAACACTTGGCTCCTTTGCTAAAGAAACGGCAATATTGTGCTAATTAAATTTCTTTGCTAACGTATTCACCTCCTGGATGCAGATGACTGGTGCTAAGAGCGCCATAGGTACCTACCTACCTAGGAAGGGCTGCTAGTGAAGTCACCAGTGCACACGGTATTTGCCCATTGTGATACCCACAGTCAGACTACTAACATTGATTGACCACTCCAATGATACTGGCGTTAATTTAATACCAACGCAAATGGTGGCTGCACCAGATTTGAAAATCAGATAAAAGAGTATTAACTTTTACTTGGATTCAAACCGTAGATCCCACTAACCAATGGCAGTCATTAACCAATTGAGCCATCCAGTCGTATGGCCATAAGGATCAGCCAATCATAGTACTGAGAGAGTCGAAGGGAACTATACTCTCCGGTCTTTGATTGCAAAATCCCTCGCCGGTGCTACTTACCAACAAGGAAGGACCGGAAAACAAATGAACCCATTAACAATTCAACGAGTCATGTGCTCACGGATGGATCGAAAAGGGAAAAAAGTACAGGCGTTGGCATTTTCTCCAAATTGTTAAACTGCTGTATCAGAGTCCGTGATTATTTGAGAATTTTTCGAGCGGAGGTCCTGGCAGTCAGGGGATTGGCCAGGATAATATCAAAGATGGAAATACGACCGGCTGCTATTTAACAGAAGTTAAGTCCAAGATAGTCGCATACTGCCGCGAGAAGCTTATGCTTCTCAGCACACAGCATCCTCTGCTGGGTCCCAGGTCGTAGCTGGCAAGGAGGTAGCGGATGAACTTTGTCAGGATAGACCAGAAACCTACCCATCCTAGGCAATTCAATGTATCAAACCACCTCTTATGGATGTTAAGTGTGTCATATGATCATAAAGAAACATCAGTGGTCCCCCCAAGTCGGATGATATGGATAAAGAGAGCAAAATCGACAAATTCCTTCAATGCGACAAAACGTTGCTTCCGATGACGGCTGGAGCGGTGAAGCGCTAATTGGGCATAATCATATGAAATACCATGAAAAGAAAATGGGACTAACCAACGACTTTATATGCAGAGGCTGTGGCGACATGGAGGAAAGAGAGGATACTCCTCAATCTGTCCCATCTATTGCCAGCCAGAAATTTTCTTCTGAGACATTTTGGATCTAACAAACAAGGGCAAAAGGTGTAACCCGAAAAACATTGAAATTATGCCGATCGTCACTATAGAATTCTGAGGGCCTCAAAAATTATTATTTTGGTAATTTTCTGTTTACGTAAGTTACGCCAAACCTTTGATAACCTTAAATATACCTCTAAAATCCCTTTTCTGATTTATAGGAATATCCGGATGGCTGAACAACAGGAACCAGGAACGAAGAAGTTTTCGTTTTTATCTAATTTTTGAATACAATTTTAATCAACTTTAAGTTTCACAAATTTATGACAAACGTTGATCTTCAAGAACCCAATTGGCGTTTGTTCCGGTGTTAGCTGTAGAGTCTAACGGGAGGCCAGTTGTTCGGCCGCTGAACTACGGTTTTTCATAACCTTCGCCCGAAGCCGAATATCATAGTAATTTCAGGGTCTCGCGTCCCTCAAAATAAAACATATCTAAATCGCCCTTTGCAACAAACTAAAAAAATCCTTGCAAGTCTTTAAAAACCACGAGATATCGACTTATATTGAAGGCCTAACAAATGAAAAATGTACAAACTACTCACTCTGGAAATAACTACAAAATATCAAGAAGCCCCAAGTGCAGGCCGCGCCAATCAAGAATAACAATGATGAGTGGGCAAAAAGTGAAAAAGAAAAGGCGGATCTCTTTGCCGAACATTTCGAGGAAACATTCCAGCCCTTTGATGGACAAATGTTGGAAGTTGATCCAAGCGTAGCTTCTACATCTGACAGATCTAGTATTGAAAGAATTTTGCCAGGCAATCAAAAATTTAAAAAACAACAAGGCTCCTGGCTATGATCTAATAACCGGACGAATCCTGAAGAACTTGCCGAAAAAGGCGCTACTTAAGCTCCTCTACTTAATTAACGCTTCCTTTAGGCCATTATATGATCCAGACTCATGGAAGGTTGCAGAATTGATAATGGTTCCAAAAACGTGCAAACTGTTGGATAACAAAAAGTCGTACAGACCCATATCGCTTTTACCAATAATATTCATAATTTTTGAAAAAGTCTTATTAAAACGCATTCAAAAATTTGTCGAAGAGAAGCAACTAATACGGGTTGCAAGCGAAACACTCGACAATTGACCAGGTATACAGAATAACGAATGAAATTGGAGGCGCATTAGATGAGAAAAAGATCTGCTCCACCGCCCTACTTGACGTTTCCCAGGCCTTCGACAAAGTCTGGCATGAAGGCCTAAAATACAAACTAAGCAGGCTTCTACCGACAAGCTTGTATAAGATACTAGAATCTTATCTCGATAACAGGATATTTAGAGTTGAACACGGAACTGAACATTGCGATTTCAAAGAGATCCGAGCAGGAGTCCCTCAAGGGAGTGTCCTTGGCCCCACATTGTATCTGTTGTACACTAGAGACATCCCTCACACTAGACCCTCCCTCTGAAGGTACACTTGTCGCTGCATTTGCGGATGACACAGCGATCCAGGCAACGGGATGGTCAGTTGAGTCCTCAACTGAAAAACTTCAACGAGCTCTGGACAAAATAAACGAATGGTCAAAGCGCTGGCGCATTGCTCCCAATGAGACCAAATCAACGCACATACATCTTACCTACAGAAATATTGAAAATCGACCAGATTTCATTAATTCTGTACAAATACCGTACGCTAATGAAGCAAAATATCTTGGTATGACACTCGATGCGAGACTCAAGTGGAAGACTCACGTAAAAAAGAAACGGGATGAGCTCGAATACCGGTATAGAGAAATGTAGTGGGTACATGGAAGGCACTCCAAGTTAAGCATGTACAACAAACTGCTATTATACAAGCAAGTACTTAAGCCTATATAAACTTACGGCATACAACTATGGGGTTATACCAAAGCAAATAGCAGAGGATTTATTCAGTCCTTTCAAAATAAAATTATAAGGGATATTGTGAAAGCTTCCTGGTATCTTAGGTGTTGTGATATACAAAGGATATACTAGGGATAACTACCGTCGATGAAGAAATAAGCAAACTCCACTCGAAAGCTAAGTATCAGACTTCGTGGTCATTGTAGCAATGCCATACTCCAAACTTTGGACATGAGACGTTGAGTACGCCGACTCCAGAGTACGAGACCGCTCGATTTGGCGCAATAGTAATAAACCATCCTCTCGATGGTCATGGCAGGTGATTTTACCAAATGTTGCAGGTAGGCAAGCCAAAATATCCTTAAATGTAAGCTAATAAATAAGGAAACTTACAACTAAGTTAAGAAAAACTAAAAGGGAAGGGTCAGTAAAAATCTGACATTACTATGTGGACACGGGTGTCTTGTTGAAGATTTTCACCAACCAAAGTAACAAAAAAAATTGTAATTTCAGCAGCATCTTTACTGAAATTGCGAAATTGGCCCAATTGGGATCCATGGCTGCCAATTTTGATGTTCTTTCTACCTGAAATCAAATTGCATGCTTTTATACAGACCAACTTACAGATGCAAACTCTGTTGATTTTTAATCTCTAAACAATCGATTTGTTCAAAATACCCGAAAATAACAAAACAAAAATCACATCTTTTATGGAAGATAGAGATATTGAGCTTCTACTTCCTTTGCCCCTTGCTTTTATTTGACAGCGTATTTTATACAATGTTTTATCCCGTGCCTGTGAATGCATGTGAGCCGAGAATCTTCTAAAAGTTGGTTAAATGTCCACTAGACTCTTATTTCTTACTCATGCCTCAATGCCACCATGGACTAGGGGTAAAAATGGCCATAATTCGGTATCTCTATCCTCCACTATCTCTGCTATAGATACATACACTAGAATATTTTGCAAAACCACACAAATACGGCGCGACTTGCTCATATACCCTGGACTCTAATCGCGTAAGGCGACAATCTTCTAGCGCTAGCGCTTCGACGATAGTTTCGCTTCATATAAGCATAAAAAAACGATAGCATCTGAGAGATATAGTTTTGCTTCCTTCTCGGAGACTGACTGCCAATTACTATAGTCTGGACGACTGATGTTTGGCGATACCTATTTCAGTATCGTCTCCTTTTAAATGAGAACAAATTGTGTATACATATCTTTTTCTACACTTTTGAGACATTTTTAGAGTGATAGGTCGCCTTTGTATTAGTTTTGTTCGCAAACTGAAATGTGAAAGTGTTAGTGAAATTTGAAAGGAATGAAAGAACAGATGTCATTTTTACGTGAGAGTTATTATTTTCAGAGCACTCAAACTGTAACGATAGGCGAGACGATAGTGATGGTCTTACATGAAGCAAATCATCGACGATATCATTGAATGGAATCAAAGGGACGAAAGTCGTCTGAAAATACGAAAAATACCACTATTTTTACAGAAAATTCAACATTCGGCATCGGCAAAATTATCGGCCATTTGGCTGAAGGCGAATATTTTGCCGCAGGTGATATTTTTAGCCGAATGTTTGGTCATACTCTAGTTAGCTGGCTTGAAATCCTGAGTTAGATTAAATTTAAAAAATTGCAAAATATGCCAAAATACTGAATATGCCTTAAGACAATCTCAAATGTGGTGATCGCCTTGAAATCATTAGGCTTGAGTCTTCTTCATAATTTTCGCTAACTACAGCTATACTTTATGTAGATCCAGAATTTTGAAGATCGGTAGTATCGAAAGGTCGTAGATCCAAGCCGCAGAGAAAGTAAGTCGACTCAAGTGTCAAGACTCAAGCCAATTGATGAACGTTTACCGTGAGAAGACAAAGTTGCCAAATTTCTTCTTTACAACTTCGAGAGTAAGCGCTGTCTTGTGCCGTGGTACCATAGATCGAGAAAGTCGGTTAACGTCTTTCTCGACAGACGCACATGGTCTCAGCTCTATACCTGAGACCATGTGCGGTAACCGTGTCCCTTTCCTCATTTTGAAAGAAACAAGGTTCCGATGATGCTGCCATCCGATAGCATTGATGTTTGGTCGAACACTTGTGGATTTTATTCGCTCCAATAGCCGGAATTTCTCTGAGTTAAAAGTATACGTCGATCTCTTTTGGCCAAAATCCAGATCTAATGTCTCACGTTATCAGCCGACAATAAGCGAACTCACCGCTTTGTCTGTTGTCGTCCGAACGCGTATTGAATTATTGCAATTTTTAGAATGAAGGCCCAATTCCGAATACAATATAAGCCGGGTTGACTCTCTGGTAACAAGCAATTCAGATGATCGCCACCAAATCATCATTTCTGTGTCTTCTTTGATACTGGCCACTAAGACGGCTATATTTCTTCATTTCGGCCAAAGTCATATCTGTCTGGTAGCTTAACATATTAAAGAGTCTACTCACACCCAAATTTTTTTATAGAGCGACGAATTGCCAGTACACTGAAACCATGATGACCGCGGACGAAATTGTTATTGCTTAGCCGGAATTTCCATAATCAAAGTCATCCCAATTAACTTTAGACCATTTCCAAGGTAATCCAAGGTAGATACTGACTTCCATGAAGCTACGGTATCTCGGTCCAGTTCCTCGCACAGCAAACAATTTTCATAATACTCGACCTAATCACATTCTAGTCAGTTGCCATAGAAATGGCCGTCTTTAAAAACCTGTTGGAAGTCGGAGCAAAATTTCACCTCTCAAATCAAAACGCCCAAGTCCACTACATAGAGTACCCCTTTGTTAATGAGGAAGCCACTAGCACCACCACCTGCTACCTTCCTAGGCTGCCAAGCATCCCTGAGGCGATTAAAACAAATAACGATCGAATGTCCTCCAGGGCAGTCTAAAGTGGATGACGTTAGCTTAATTTTCTTCTTTCAGCCTATGAAACATGTCCTCAGATTGTCGATTACTCCATTCACGGCACGTACAAATAAATTAGAAAAGCAAACAAGTTCCACTTGCAACCTGATTGAACCAAGCTTGTCCGAGTTAATTACAATCAACCTCTAAATGCAACCGCCCTTTCAATCAGTGCACCATCGCCACATCAGCTCCACCTTCTTTGAGCACGTCCTTGTCTCTTTCACAAGAAGTACACCAAAAAAAAAGGAAGAAAAACCCACCCCGCATCACATAAATCTCTCGAATTGCCTGCTTTCGTCGGCCCACATAACTTCCAGCACGGCAGCCGAAAAACCCGCCAAGAAAACGGCCCAAACTGATTGCAGTCGTAAATTTGAAATTTGATCCCAACACCGAAATCCGTTTATCTTCACGTTGAAAAACAAACCACCACCGCCGCTGCACAGTCGAGTCGAGTGCAATTGCAATCCTTGGCCGTTGCGTTGTGCAACTCGTAAGTCGACCTGGAACACGTTAAATGGAAAATCACCTCGGATCTCGCCGATTCATATCTCACTCAATTGGCCAACTTAATTGGTGCTGTGCCCGGCTACCACATGTACCGTAATAAAATCGTTAAGCCCCCAATCCGATGTTTAATTCCTCGGGAGATACCTGAGCGGCAGAGCAGTCCTTGTGACGATGGAAAATAATTTGCCACTCGTCGCGGTCCGTCCGATGTTAGTGAAGTCGCGAACCTGAATCCGATAAATGCATCCGCAATCGGGCGATATCGTCGCCGAATTACATGTATGCATGCGGTTCCTAAATCAATTCCACACAACGACGACCCATTAATACACGCAAATAGCCGGTATTGTCCTCCTGCAACTCCATCAGTGGGTGCTACTCCTGCCACTGCTCGAGCCGGTGCTGGTTTGGCGGTACACGTCGCAGCATCCATTCCAGCGGATAATCTCTGCACTCGCATCTTTGAACGTCTCGGCGTTGGCCACGTCGCGTTGCGGTCGGTACGGTGCCGTGTGCGGGGGAAGCACTTTGAATGGAGGAGAGTCTGCTGTTCATAAAAATTCCAGCGCACTAAATACCGATACTCTCTGCACTCGCACAACAGGGCCCGGGGAACCGAGATCCATGTTTAATCCGTGTAAATAAACCAAATTGGTCACGACTTCGGTATTTTGCTCACAACAACACGGAACGCGAATCCATCGAACGCGATCCAGAGTTGCCCCGTTGCCTAGTGTTGCCTTGTCTGCCTCGTGTGCCTTGTGTGCCTTGTGTGGTGTGCCTGGTGCGCCTGTTGTCTGCCGCTTGGCTCTGTTGTGATGGGTTGTGGTGAGTGTTGCATGTGAATCCCTCTGTGGAGGACGCTGGCGGGACGGCCGGCAGAGACTGGCGGAGAGCGTGTTTGTGAGAGAGGGAGAGAGAGTTAGCTGGAACTTAGACATACTTTGGGTATGTCAAATCGAATTGGGCGAAGCCAGATTGGAAATCACTTTTCCTCTCGTTACGAAGCGGAATGGACGCAAATGACTACAGTGTGGTTGGAAAGATGTGGGACAGGTGAGTTTTTTTTTTCGAAGCACCTCATTTAAGCTCACAGTTTTAGATTATAGACTATCGGATGATGAATTGGACAGAACTTCAGTACCCTCTGTTCTTTCATTTCTTGAAATTTTCCCCTTGAGCTAGGGCTATGAGGTCACAGAGAGACCATATGGCGGGCATCTTCACCGTACAACAGACACAAGTCTACCAACCTTAGCCCGGAATGAGACCCTCCATCTACGATTTCCGGAACCAAAACAATGGAAGAAATAATTGTGATGAGTCGAAGCGGAGGACACCCCATACACTGACGACTCAAACACTATCGCTGGTACACTAGCATTGGTCTTCTGTTCCATCTTCTCAATGTCCTGGCACTAAGAGACGACAGGATGGCGCAGTTGGTTGAGTGCCTGCCCCTGGTAAGCTGGGTCCCCGGTTCGAATTCCAGTGAAAGCAAAGCTAATACGCTTTTATCTGGTTTTCAAATTTGGTCTAGTCACCATTTGCCGTTGGGACCAAATTAACGGCACTATCATTGGAGTGGTCAATCAGTGGTAGTAGTTGGACCGTGAGTAGCATAATGGACCAACATGGTTCTGGTGACTGTATATTTGACGACGATATACTTGAACTTCTCCAACTCCTTCTCTTCTAACATATAGAGTGCATTGAGCCGGAGTTATGTGGATTTGTCAACAAATCTATCGAGTGCGATCTTGAATTCCGTCGCGGAAGATATGAGGATGAATGAGTAATTTCCAAAAATGAGACCCTCATCTCTCCCAATGCGAAACATTCCTCGCCTCTGCAGCGCTGCAACATCCAGTCCATAGCCGTGTTTTTTTTTTCATCGCTATCGATAGTGAAGTTAAGTTACATGCACAAAAACGATTCACGGCTTTGATTTTTATCTCTCAGAATATATGAAGAAAACAATTTATATGTTCGAATCCTTGTCAAAATATATGAAAAAAAAATCGAACTCGAATTTTTATAGGCAGTCAATTTTCACTATAGGCAGTTATCGGCAGTAGGTTGTTGTATGTGCTTTACGTGCAAAATCCTACTTCACTATTTATAGATTTGTGAAAAAAACACAGCTCATATCTATCTTTATATAAAACTGTTACAAGTGCGTTGTGACTTTATAACTCTCGAACGCTCAAAACAAATTCGATCAAATTCTTAGGGTCTGTTCATATGGTCGTGTAGATGGTTTATCTAAGGTTTTTCAAATTGGTCACCGTATCCGTTGTGAATTTTTACGTCAGCATTTGATTCTGTCATAAATTATATATAAAAAACAATTGCCTAGGTGCCTATGAGCGTATGTATACTGTGTGCTGAAAACACTTTGTATCGCATACAAGCATGATGGTGACAGAACTACACATTCCGCTTTGATAGTGTGATTAAAAATGCAAACGGCGGCAATTCCAATGTTTAATATTTCAAGAAATTTTAGAATGGCCAAAATTTTGCCGGAAGCAGTAATCAATGAGACGATGGCCCATAGAAAATCTTTAGAAGCATTGAATCGAACATTACTGGACCCACGTGGAAGTCAACAGTCGTTCGGCGGTGCATCAATATTGCTATTTGGTGACAAGCGTTGCCAATCATTCCCAGATCAACCCTGGCTGATGAAAATAAGACATGTTTGAAAAGTCGTTTCGTTTCTTTTGGCAAATGTGCTGAAGATTTCGCTTAACATAAATATGCGTGTGTCTTCAAAATGATCAATTGGCGATGGAAAAACTACAAGTACTTTACACGCAATTAGCAGCAAAAATGCATATCCTCATCATCATTGAAACGACAACCAGGATCCGGTCCTGGCCTCCATCAACCACTCTCTCGACCTATATCGATCACGAGCCGACGCCATCCAGCATCGGATCCCAAGGCTTTGGGCGTCCTGGTCTACGCCATCTCTCCAGCGTAAGCATGGTCTACCACGCTGTTGTCGACTCCGAGTCAGTTTCTCTTCGCTCATGCGAGCTAGCTGTCCTGCCCACCGGAGTCTACCGAGCTTAATTCTCGCATCACGAACTACGTGATTGTAACGTCTCAATAATCGTCCTTCCTGACATACCGGGCTAACAAGCTCCAAAAAATGCGTATATGACATGACTGTTACGAATGAAGAAGACGCAGTAGATTATCTGGTTGATTATTTGAATTCATTGGAATCACCCGGTATGTCCCGCATTGTTGGAATTTGAAATTCGATTCATCAATCCTACTTCTTCAAAATCTCAACGGAACTAGCCTTTTCGAAGCAATTCCCAGTTTGATCGAAGCAACAATTTTCACCGGCTAAGCAAAAGGAGTGGATCGCCGTGGCGTAGTGGGTTAGTGCGTCGACTCCTACGCAGAGGGTGCCAGGTTCGATACCCGAATTTACCACCTTTGATAATTCACGGCTCCACCTCTTTCGAGTCACTGACAATGCTCACAGAGCAATCCTGTCTATAAAGAGCTTCTCAACGTTCGGAGCCGGCATTAAACTGTAGGTCCCTTCCACTCGTGAGAGAACAATAGCACGCACAACACGAGTGGTTGCTGAGAAGCTAGGCCCTGGCCCTCTACGGGCTGTAGCGCCACCCATATTATTATATTGTTATTATTATTAGTAAGCAAAAGGAGTACTTGTACTGAGAACGCGGTTCCCATTTAGACCAACAGGCATACCAATTTCCCGTGCGCTTATCCTTTGCTATGGCCGTTAATAAGGCTCAAGGACAAACATTCAAGCACCACATACTCAAACAAAAAATGTTGCATACACAAGTGCATTGAATTAATTTACTATTATTTTTTTCATTTTTTCCAAATAAAACAAGGAAAGAAACAAATTAATTTCATTCAATGTTAAATGGTGAATTACAAAGGCGCTTTCAATTCAATTCAATTCAATTTGGCTTTTATTCAATTAAAATGTTTCTTAGTTACATAATCTGCAAAGCCATAAGGGCTTGTCTGCAGAAGACTGAATACAATATTTGTTTATGTTAGTATTGTTGTTTAATTCAAGGTTTATGTTAATGTAATTATATAAAAATTGGGAAAAAATAATTTCACGCTCGGTCGGTATTTGATAGGCGTTACTACGCGATTTACAGAGCTTACGAGACTCTTGTGTCGGAAAGTGGCAGCCTCAGTTTCCATATCGAATTGAACGCCCGTGCTTACCCTACTCAAATGGTTTGAAATATAATTTTTAAGAAAAATATGGACTATGAGTAAAATC
Source organism: Eristalis intricaria (assembly GCA_964034865.1). Classification (NCBI taxonomy): domain Eukaryota; kingdom Metazoa; phylum Arthropoda; class Insecta; order Diptera; family Syrphidae; genus Eristalis; species Eristalis intricaria. The sequence continues at coordinate 64,796,260 of OZ035875.1, forward strand.
CCTAGAGAAAATTGCTTACATGCGGAAATAATCGTCTCAGTTTGCCAAAAATTCAAATTGAGAAATAAATTTTTGAAAAATGTTTTACAAATGTCAAAAGTTCCGACTGACTGGATAGTAGCTCCTCCTAGAAATTGATGCTCGCGCTTACGTTATTACGGGCTGTGAAAATCAACGCGCGACCGCCCAATTTCGACTTTTACATATGATTTACATGTATCCTACTGAAAATATCAAAGCCTGAACGCGCCGTTGCGGTATGGGTATAATATTCATGCGTAGCGAAGCACGCCGGTATCAGCTATTATGTATATAATAAGAAGCAGAGGTGACAAGACGCACTCTTGGCGCAGTCCAGCACCCACTTGTTACAGTTTGCGTGTAGAAACTGAACAACCCTCAAACGAGGACAATCAATCCGGAAAAGCAGTTTCTTTTAAAAGAACATTTAATCTAAGCGAGCGACGCCAGTAGGGTCGGGGGCACGCATATATTTATCTTCCTAGTGTGGTGTCATTTTGAAAGCAGTGCAGTAGCTGTCATATTTTTTATTTAAATGTTCCCCCCTAACACTATTTAACTGGTCCATGCGGAGAATCAGATTCACAGCAGCTGCAGCACACACTGTACCCACTCACACGGTTGATTGGTGAGACAGAAGCTCTGACCATCAATCGGCAGCCGTTCTCCTGTCCCGTCGGCTAACACAAGTCGAAATGCGATAGCCGCCGCCGTGCAATCTGTCCGAGCTAATGTCTGCTTAAATGGTAGCTAATATGCTTTTGCATCCACACCAGAGGTCGAAGCTAATCACCGCGCGGCTGTCTTCATTCTCCTCATGGATCATGTGCGGCAGCCGCCGCTGGTGCAACTTGTATCGAATTACATCACCCCGATCCACCAGATCAATATCACCTTTCAACTCGCCAATTACCATCCGACGAATCGAAATCGAAAGTCCCCGGGCAGTGTTATGCATTGCCTCACTATTCCGCTTCCGCTCGCCGCCACGCCGCGGCCGTTGCGCCGCTCGGCCACCTCCCTCACGGCGGAATCGATATTTATTGAGCAAATAATTTATTTCGCTGCATCAGGTGCAAAAGTCAATAAGAGTTGCAAGTTGCAACGAAATTTGAAATATAATTCCCGCCGAAAATGGAAATGGTGGATGTGTGTGCGAACAGCCATTCCCAGCATTAGCCGCGAGCGTGTGCACACAACTGTCACCCAGTTGGCGCGACACGGGAGGTCAGCCGAGCAAAAGTGAACTTTGCGGCGCGGACCGAGTGCTTTTCGTGAATAATCTCGAATGTGCCTTCACTTTTGCGTGCACCCAGCGGCGGGGTCGGTGGGTCCTCCCCACTGTCGCCCGCCCGTGCAATCGCAAATGTTATGAGGAATGAGGAACGAGGAATCGGGGAAGCACTGCGACGGAGCAACATGCCCATCAGGAGCAACGGAGTGCATTTTGAGACAATTCTCCACAGAGGCATGCCGTCGCCCGGGTCTTCTCACGACCGACTAAATTTAAATACCGTTTAAGTCGTTCTCGGCCTGATGTATCTGTATCTCGGGGTTCCTAGTCGCAGATACATTCCATTTGTGATTTAATAATCGATTCGCGGTGGTAGCACGGCGGCGGTGGTGTAAGGTTCTGCGGCGACAACAATGCAATCTGCGATCGCAGTGATCTGCGAGCGAGTGCGAATTTTCGCGGTTCACTCGGTGCGCGGTTCACCGGTGCGCTGAGAGCGCGAGCAAATCGCTTGGTTGCCAATAAGTCCGCGCGACATTTCACGATTGTCGCGGAGCGGAATTCGTTGACACCTACGCAATGAGCGGAAGGGTGTGCGGGGTGACGCTCGCCGCTCGTTTTCAGCGATTCTGCGAGAGCATATTAGGATGATGGAAGGTGGCTGATATGGGGAGCACAAGCTGGGCCCCTGGCCCGTGGCGGATTTCGTCATCATTCCGGTGTTTGTGTGTGAATATCAGGGTGAAGGGGCACGGTCGTGGCGGCTGGGTTGGAAAGTCATGAACAGAAATGGAGTTGATTGGGCAATTAGGGAGCAACGATTTGCCGGATTTCCTCGGTGTCTTGTGGTGTTGTCATGTCAAGGACTAACGAGAGGAGACTGCCTGCACTGACGAGGGTGGGCTTGGTTGCGCGGTGAAAGCCGGCGGGTCATGGGCGAAGCAGCTCGAGGAAAATGATGGGAACATGTTCTGGGACAGAGGCGCTTTATCAAGCTTTCGATCCAAGCATCGAGCATCGATCTATGTCGCTCCCGATATGGTAACGTGCTTAAAGTCGACATTGCGTGTCTGCTCCCTCGCCATGGCCTCATTCTCTCTCAAGTTCCACAGATTCTCGAGACATCACAATCAGCTGGAGGAATCTCCCCGTCTCAGCCAGCCGCAATCGATCGATATCAGATTGAGCGCCGAAACATCGTCGATACGGTCAGCAGTTGCTTTTCCACCACGGATTGCGCAACTCGCAGAGTTCAAGTGTGACATCGATTCGCCGAAAACAGCCCTGTCTGTCTGTGTGCCTCCCAATGGATCACAGAGATCGCCAATCAAAGTTCATGCCAATGACTTGTGGCATCGCAGGGGCGCCTGCACTGCTGCAGTGCACACAACATCGACAAATGTTGCATACGACAGATAACCCATCGGTTTGGGGCATCGCCAGTATGCATCTGGATATGTATGAACCCGCCACATCTACGAGTGACAAAATTTATGCATTTCCATGCGGCCACGTTGCGATGGATGTGCCAGGCAGCAGCGCAGAGTTTAACTCGCACGCCTTCCAGCCAACAGGCAGCAGCCTGCAGCATCTAATTGATAGCGAACTACTGGCGGTTCTGTTCGACAGCGGCGGCTGCGCAGCGGCGGTGGCGTGGCACGCAACGCGGTTATAGTGCAACATCGTGGTCTGGCATGGAAAATCGTGAACGAGTCGATTATCGGAAATTAAGTAATGCCTAGTGATCATGTCGATGTTGGCGAGATTAATTTGGAGATTTATTTCAATTTTTCCCCCCTTGATGTTGTTCGCTTCTTTGTAGTCGAGTGTGTGGATTTCGCTGAATCGCTGAATGTGGGCGAATTTCTATTTAATTTTGGGATGTGTACGCGCTCGTAGCGATGGCGATGAGTTGATGAGCGAGCGAAATCGATACCGATGCGAGGTGGATGACTTGAGAGTGATCGATAGTTGGCGGATTATTGGATTCGATTGGATTGGATTGAGCCTCTCGCATGATGGATTGGATGGCAGAGAAAACAGCCGCGGGGATGAGTGTGCTTTTAGGCACATTTGGCAATTGCCGATTGAGGGCGGCCGAAGTGACGAAGAGTTGTAGGAGATCTGCGAATTCTGTGAAGAGTGCTGTCGAGAAGAATGCGAATGGTTTCCGGTTGGATTGTGATGAGCTTTGGCATTTGCACACGGAGTGAATGGTGAATGGGTCAAGTGAGTGGATGTAGAGCTAACTTGCTTAGGTTGCTTAGTGGAAATTTTGTGTTTGGTGATCTCACACGAGCACAACAAGATCATCACCACATTCATCCTCGTTTGGTAACAAAAGGGAAACGTTGTGGTACTTGTAACTCATCCTTTAAAGTGACTGTGACTTTTGTGATTCTTTTGATTCAGCAACTTCCACTCATTTCAAGCCCAGATCTGAAAGTCCTCGAAAGTGAACTCTTATGTTTCCCAAATCATCAGCAAAGTTAAGTAAGTCTTGGGGAGTTATTGTGTAGTGGGGCGATCCAGCGTAATCCAAGAGTACAGTATTCCAACAACGACGTACAATCAAAGTCGACATTCCCTGCACCCAGGACTGACTTTGGTCAAAATCTGAAACCAGGAAAGAACTGTAGTCGAGTCTTCACGGGAATGAAACATCTGGCACCAGCGCCTTACTAGACTGCAAACCTAGTTAGGTAAATTTGTCTCGGTCTTTCAAGCGGAAACCTATGCGAACCTAATTGCCAATAACTATATTATGGGGAACAGCTGGAAGGAGCAAAGTATTTGTGTCCCTAGAGACAGCCAGAGCATTTCTCAATCCGTTAGCCACTCCAAGATAATTCAAAAATGCAAGTCTTATCTGAATTTGACGTGTCTGGGTCCCGGCCATCACGAGCCGATGAAATTGCTGGACAAGGGTCGGAGGCGGTACTTTCAGGAACTGAGCCTTCGCTGGGACTACCAGCAATTGGTTAGGGCTTCTATCGATGGTTTCCACTCTCGAGAGCATTATCCGAAGTGGCATGACTCGCCAGGATCTAGATAGACCAAGGGCATGTTCTCAAACGACAGTAAGATATCTGCGAAATTCTTGTTTTCTCTTGACAGAGAATACTGCAGCTGACTTTCCCGTGTGCTAACGGATCAGTACCCTATATACCTAAGACCTGAATAAGTGTGGTCTAAGCGATGAAACTCTCTACGACACCTGTTTAAAAGACGACGGGATTGTATACCACTTCTCATCACAAGAAATTCCAACAGATGTTAGTTGCTGCTTGACAGTACAATGGACCAGGTTTTGAGTCTGAGTGCTCCGGATTCAACCAGTTGGTTTGGGCTAAGTTTCGTAATTTAGACTTATAAATGTCCGCCTGGTTCCTGAAAGGTCATAAACAAAAGAATTCGTACACGATAACCAGCCAGAGAGAAGTGAAGTACATTAGAAGTTGACTTTCCGTCACTCAGGGCCGTCAATCTGAAATGTTCCAATGTATCGAACATTCCCCTCAAAAGTACAGACCTTATTATTTTTCTGTGACAGATTAAACAAGCAAAAAGGTAACAGTGAGTTTCATGACCTTCCATTATTTTAATTCATCTTGATAAGATGGTTTAGCGCCTCAACAGACTCAAGCTGCCGCTTATGCTTAAAGAGGTGTGTATTCTTGTCGGTGTAACAAGAAGTTACTAACACTGGCCGGCATAGGTACTTATGGGACACCTGTCTAAATAGATACAGTGCAGAGTCATGAACAATCTATAAAGAGTATAAGTAAGCCCGTGGTCCCTTCGAGAGAAAAGTTCTGTTGTGCAATCCTTGCTCCTGTTTGAATTGATGTCATCTGAAGGAGAAAAATCAACAACAAACTGTCAGCTATACATCCAATGCGTATTGTGACTGCGCTATGTAGGTCGCATTACTGACTTAACTCTGGTCTAAAAAATCTTCGACTACAAATCTGCGGGCAAACGCTAAAGGGCAAACCCTCTGCAGAGAAGACGGCGAGACTGCATAGCAATTTTTCTGTCACTGTGCATCATTTGCTCGCACAAGTTGGCAATTATTCGGTGCTGATGACCTTATCATCACAGTACGGCCTACTGGTTTTCCACTGGAAGACCATGAAATTCAGCAAAAGTAGGTTGTTGCCTGGTAGAGCAAAGGCCCAGATTTTCAGCATGAGTGCTCCAGTGTAGTGTTAAAAGCTTAACACTACATAGTGTCGGAAGTGTATTTGACTCCGAACCTGTGGAACAACACTACAGGAAATACCCCCGTAAATGATGACGTACCAAGTGGAGAAGGACCTCAACAAACAAGGTATGTCCACCTGCCTACAAAATGTACCAAGCAATGACGTTCTCTGGATTCAATGGTGTTTCGATAAGGTCTTCAGTTCGAGTTTCTTGAATTAAACCATGTTTTAACCTTCCGTCGAACACATGGACATTTAACTTGCAAGCGTTATTTACATATATTCCTAATGAAGCAACCGAATTGAAAATTCAGGCAGTTTTCTAAAATTTTATTTTCTACCGATTCATGGGAAACCTCATTCTAATCAATTTCGAGAAGAGGCCAAAAAAGGAAAAGAAAAAATCGTGGTTCCTAGCTGGACCCTATTATATTCTGTAAGTATATAAATGGAGTATCTTGCAAGTTAACACCGCGCATTTGGCCCTGAACCCCATGTAGGTTGGCAGTGAGTATGAGAATTGTTGACTAAGTTTATTCAGGTGCAAACCTGTTCACACATTTATTGAGGATCAAGTTGCGTCGCGCTATTCGCACGATCACTGAACATCAAATGGCACAGCACCGGATACACGCGCCGGCATAAAACTGATGAGCTTGCATTCTGGATGTTTGGAGCAGCGGCTTCCTATGGGATTCAATTTAGTTTTAAAGTCAGTGCCTCTGGCTAGCTGTCTCCAGAGTTGCACGCCAATTTGGTTGAGGTCCCTTTCCACCTGAGTGCGCCACCTTAAATGCGGGCGTTGTGAGTTGTCTATACGCTCTACATGGCCTTGTCATCTTAGGCGTTAGATGCCTGAGTAGACTCATGCCCCTATACGGCCCGTACAGCCGAAATACAGGACTGAGGTGATCAAGGTCTTGTCTAAAGTCAGGTGGCTCTACTACTCAAGTGCCTCTTGGGCCCATAGAAGATAGGTTGGCAAGAGTTACTCTGCGTTTAATCTGGGTACTGATGTTGTTCGTACTATTTACTGCGGAGCCGGGGCAGACGAAGTCCTTGTCTGTCCTGTTGTGTGGCCTTTCTTGATGACAGAATATACTTCGTTTTGCCGAAATGCCTCATTGACGGCTCGCTGTGTTCTGCCAATCACGTCAATGTCATCCGCGTATGTTAACAGTTCTACGGACTTCTGGAAGATTGTACCTCTAGTGTTGGCGTGTGAATCTTCTACGATCTTCTCCAGGATGGCGTGTCGCCTTGTTTAAAACCATTTTTGACATTGAAGGTCTCGGTGAGTTCGTTATCGACATTGCAGGAGCAGCGAGAATTCTCCATCGTCAGCCTGCACAACCTGACGAGTTTGACAGGAATGGCAAAACTAGACATGGCGTTGTAGAGCTCGTCCCTATGCACGTTGTCATATGCAGCCTTGAAATCGACAAAAACACACAAAAACATTTGTGTCGATTTGCATTTCTTGGGTCTCTTACAGGATCTGCCGTAGTGTGAAAATCTGGTCGATGGTGGACTTCCCTGGCCAGTACCCACACTGATATGGACCTTCCAGGTTGCTTATAATAGACTTCAGGCGAGTACACAAAACGGCAGAGAGGATCTTATAGGCGATGTTCTGGAGACTTATCCCTCTATTGTTGGCGTAGTCAAAGGGGCCTCCTTTCTTGTGCATCTAAGTGGCACATATCTCCATATAAATCCATGTAAATTCATCGGGGTCTGGCCAAGCACAATGTGTCCGTTGTAAAGTCTTAGAATAAGTGTCCAGCGGGGGTTTTAAAAAATACGAATTCGTAAACGTTGTTAATTAAAAAAAAAACACTTATGTGTAGCTTACAGACGTTCGTTTGCATAAAATCCCTTATCATGATGATATATTTTCCAGAGGAGGCTATGGCGACACATCTCAGATTTGCAATAACAGAGGAACCAACATTGGTTTTGGTCCAGTGTCAATTTGAGGAACTCCAGTATTTAAGTCTCAACATGGACCTGTAACAACAGTAACACAACAGAAGCGGGCTAACATCTAGGAGTTGTTGCACTAAGCTCAAGTAGCAGCCGTCGCACCTAAAATAATTTGCTACCAGGTACATGAGCATCCTTAGGACATAAATCCACAGCCCACTTCCGTGAATGAATGTTGGTGATGATGGTTTCCTTCAATGAATGAATGAGAATCTTCGTAGTGAGCCGGCCATGATGCGACGTAATTCTGTCACTCAGCTTCAGCTGTAATTTGCAAACCCCAACCGCTAGTGACAGTCAATCAGAGGCAAATCAGCGGCTCGTCCAACTCAGCAACTAAAACCCTTCTGCCTGCAACTTCCGCTGTTGCAATTTCAATAAATCTAAGTCAATGACTCTGAGCCTATCCTGTGCGATGACTGTACGCAGTAGTCGGTGCGGCAGAGGCCGACCAGAGTCCGACAAGAGACCAACCAGAGACCGCAACAAAGCGAAACTCGTCAAAATACCTCGGCGCTTCTTCCTTGTTCTAATGTCAGCCTAACACACATACGAGCGAGCGAATGTGCATCGCCGTGCCTTGCCATCCGTGCACTATCAAAATAATCACCAAGTGACTCTACTGACTGACTGACTGCAAGAGGAGCACACACTGTCAGGGCAGCCAACTCTCAGCAATCAGCGAGCTCCTCTGGTCATTCGCGCCAAACGCGACATTCAGTGTTCCTGGTGCTGGTACTCGCTGTTGTCGTATTTTGTTCTTTTCATGTGGTAACCAGGTCACGTCCACGTCGTGGTCGTCACCGAAAGCGACGCGCTACCCGGGAATGCGTTCCTCTCCAGCGCTGTGCACGTCCGCGTTATTTATGAAATTAAATTATTTTTTATTGCTTATGTGGTTTGTAATGTAAATTATTGTTTAGAATGAAATTCTTGTTCGTTTTTTTTTGCTGCTGCTTTTCCACTTGTCGCTTCGTGTTCAACTCGTGTGCGGGGCAGGGGGCAGGGGCACTGCAGCGGACCGGGGCGATATGAGGCGATTAGAAAGCAAGAAATGAGGAAATCAACTCACAGTGCATATTAAGCGACGCTGAATTTGGCATACATATCCCTTGAGTTATTGTGTATGGGGTTTGGTTTTGCATTTGTCCAAAAGACCGGCAAGATGGATGACCGGCACGGTGTCATAAAGATGGTGTGAGACTGTGAGAACACATTGGTTTCGATTTCGAATGAAGTGCACACATCTGGGAGAATGAACTTGTTCGTTACGTAAGCCGGCTGCGAGCTGATTTATGGAACACGGTGGCGGTGCTTTGTCGCACGAGAGGTCGCGCTTAGATTTTCCTGCGGTCGCATGGATGCGGGAGATTAGAGATCGCTTGTCATTCTTGACCTTGACTGTGGCTGAGGGGTCGAAGTCGGCTGGCACGGCAGAGTTTTATGAGCTTGACGGCGAGGAATTCATATTTTTTTGAACGAAAAGACAAAAAAGTTGCACTGAAACGATCTGCTTTGCATTCTGCGCAAGCGTTGTTTTTTGGATTTTAACGAGACACTGCGTGAAGAAGTGCTCTTGAGGTGGCACTGAAAACGGCTAATGGCCAGTGACGTCGGTGGAATGATGATGAAATCTGCATGCGCTGGAGAATGTGACTCCTTGTGCGGTGGGCGAGTCAACTGAAGGCTTACACTTGGCATTTGCATTTGATTGGAGTCCGTCAGAGGTTTCAGCCTTCATGCTGTGACTCGTTAGGCTCAGGGTCTTGACGTCTTGCCACAGAATAGTCATATGTAATTGAGACACCTGTCGTTTTGCCAGCCAATCCATCGATCAGCAAACACGGTCGTAAGGACTATCCTAGGATTTGTCTGGGTGAGAGAGTGCATAGAAGTTCTGTCTTTTAACACATAGAGGACCAGGATTTCGACTGGCTGGGTCTAGAGCTTAGCTCATTATGTACTCCGGTAAGTAATAGACATTCAATTCAGGAGCCAGTTGATTTCAGTTCTCCTTAACATCAACCCTTGAGGGTTTTCTTCTGTTCTCGTGCAATTTTACCTGTTCAATCAAGTTTCTGGAAAGACCCAACATGTCGACTGAGAAGTTGTTTGCGTGGGACTACTTTTGAGGCTGTAAGATCCCATACATAGGAGAAACACGTTGCACGGAAAAATAGGCGTAGCCAGACGAACAGCTCTTGATTTACCACTTGTCTTATGGAGGAAAACCACTTATAAGGACTGCAGAAGCCTGAGAAGAAACATGCCTGAAAAGCGACTTGTGACATTTGGAGAGAGAGAGCTTTAGCTTAGGATATTCAAGGGGTTCACAAACTGGATCACATGCCAATAATATGATACAAGGATAAATCAAGAACGTACATACTTTGGACCAGTAATTAACTACACACTAACTCCTACACTTACGATCCTTAAAATATGCTCGAGGCACTAACTTCGCTCAGAGAGCATAGCTTGAGCACGTCCCGTTGTGTGGTAAGCCAAGCCGAATATCACATCGAATCAACCAGAATAAGAGGAAGAATTAGGGCCAGTAAGTCTCAAATAACAAAGTCGGTCCTAAGGACTAAAAAAACAAATAAACTTAATAGTTTAGATGCCGAAAAGCAAATAGTAAGTGAGATTAGATTATTTTAGAGTACCCGCGAAGGGTTAGTAAGATAGAATTAAGGACGTGAATTGTTAGATATAGATTTTTATGCCATTTTGTCTGGTATAAGTTGTCCCGGAAATTTAATAAAGAAATTTAAAAGTTAAATACAAAAAAAGGGAGATTTAGGATAATTTTGTTCACCACAAGTTTAACACAACTTTGGGATTTTTCTCTTCAACTTCTGGATTTGTTTTCATTCACTAAAATTGTGTGGCTTCAACTTTCAATTTACAACTCATGAGTTTATCAACTCCTGATTTATTCAACTTACAGAAATAGCAGAAGTCAAGGGATGAATTTAGGAGTTTTTGCTCTGGCCCTTTTTTTCCATTATTGTAGTTGGCTGCGTGAATGCCTGGCTGTGTGTACACAAAATGAGATGATTGTGATCGAACTAATACAGGATTCTTCGCCGTGAAATGAGAAAAGATTATGTTAGGTTAGGTAGGGGGGGCTGCTAATGCATTCACCAGCACACTTAGAACATATTGGTCCATTGATACCCATAGTCAAACTACTACCACTGATTGACTACTTCAGTGATAGTGGCGGTAATTTGATCGCAACGGCAAATGGTGACTGCTTTCACTGGGATTCGAACCGGGGACCCCTCTAATCAGGGGCAGGCACTCTACCAACTGCGCCATCTAGTCGTGAGAGAAGATCCTACCATTCAATTCAATTTGGAATAATGAAGTATTTGATAGATTTTTTGTTTATTTGTTAACAGATCTCGTGAACTCCGGGCAATAACACACTGACTAACCGTATTACAATATTATGCGCGTGGATCGCATATGTTATGGAGAACAGCACAAGCGACTGCACACATTTGTCACACTAATGCGTGAAACACAATAGTGCTTTTGTGCTGGCGTTGGCTTTCAACACACACAATTCAATGGCCAAGCTCTCTCTCTCTACAATTGAGAGAGATGCACGTCATTATTCAACATGTTGGATATTTTTTGACAGAGGGGCGAGCTGTGAGAGAGATTTTCACCCAGATTAAGAGTTTTCTTCCAAATTGAGAATATTTTGTGTCAACTCTCAAAGGCGGCAATATTTTTCATCTAGTAGATCAGAGGGAGAAGAGCTGATAAATTTTGTATTTATTTAAACGCAGTGCGTCATCGTACTCTGTCCGTAATATGAAGTCGGCTGGTGCAGCGCACTATTGTGTTTCAGACATAATGAAGTCTGAATTCGCCTATTGACTTGATCCGAGGATAGAGCTGCTGCTGAAAATGTTCGCTCCCAACTCTCCTTCTCATGACCACGAACAGAACACACATTAAATTCAAAACTGAAAATGATTCAGTATGTGTGAATTGTCAAAAAATATCCTTGGGGAAATTTTAAAAAAATAAGTTGGACAACTTCTGAACTTAAAATTTAAGACTATGAGATGAAATAGAGAACAAAATCAATTTTCAACTCGTCGGTTAAACCTTGAGTTGAGACCAATCCCGCAGTTGATCAGCTCACCATTTTCCAGCAAGTTGAGCAATAGTGAACAATACGGCTCTTAGTTTTTTTGAATCCGCTAAAGGATTTTCAACTCTTAAGCCTCTTTTATGATTGTGCGCACTATTTATTATTTGCATCAAGCCTGCAACAACTATAGGTCGGTCGATTCTTTAACAAGCCAGCAGAAGCACCGCAAACGGAATTTAGTTAAAATATTGATGTAGTTTCTATCTTTATATAAACAATTTTAAGATTTAATTATGGAAGAGCAACCGAAACGTCTGTCGAGGACCTGACGCAACATCAAACACAGAAGATGCAAAACATGAAATTTATGTCCTTCGTTCAGTGAATCGTGGAGACGGTGAGTACAAGCCAATGATTTCTTACATCCTGGGGAGACTACTTGCAGTCATCAAATACGTTGCCTTACATCCCCGATCACTTGATCCATTCTACCGGAAGTTGGGTCTGCTGAACATTTTTGAACTAGAAAGTTTGGTTTCGAGGACTTTAGACCTGTTGTGTGATTAAAATTCATAACCAGTACCAACTATTTATCCACATTATAATTCCAAATATCATCTTCTGACCCGCATGATCCACTACAGTGGTCGCAAGGTAAAGCTCTCACGAGGGATCTCCAAGCAACTCGATCCTCCGCCATCGACTCTAACTCATCAGGGTTATGCCCAAGCGTAACCAGGCGAGCTTATGGACTTTGTAAAACCATCTCATCCTGGGTCTGCCAAGTGATCGCCTATCTGATGGAATCGCATTCAAGGCCCGCCTCGGAAGTGGTGATGGTGAGGACATATGTGCTCCTTGACCAAACCAACGAAGCATAGCTCTTTCTGTTCGGTTAAAAAATTGACTATGTGACGGTAGCTAACGGAATATTTTCTTTCAAAAATATGGAAGTATAGTAACTTTTAGCGACTTGCCATAACCCCGCCTAAAGGCGGTGCTGTCGATTAGAGGGGTAAGCATTTTTTATTTGCTCTTACTAAGCTTGAGTACTAAAATACTTGCTCCAAGTAATTGCGTGGAGAAGGGAAACGAGAGGTTCGTGTTGAATATTCAGCCTGGAGGGTATTGGGTAATTAATCAACGCTCTGGTATAAGAAGTAACAACTTATGAATTCATTTTTATACCTAGACTTCAACTTCAGTATTTCTGTAGGGTACAGCTGCTGAGATTGCTCATCCGTCATACTTCGAAATAAAAATATCAGAAACTCCTTCCTTTTTCCTGTTCAAAATTTCACTTTTGGACAATAATGTTTTGGATGCCTCTTCTATGTTGCTGAGCCAATAGTCTTCTTAAGTAGTTGAAATGGAAATTCTAATCCCATCCATTGTTAGAAGTTCTTAAGCTCAACATTTCATTTTAAGCGCATCAAGTGGAACCATAAACAAAATCAGCTCACGCGGGAAGAGTATGGCCACATTTTTTATGTGGATTAGAGTTGGTTTAGGAGGTCATCTTGAATTTCATTGATTAAATATTTTCCCATCAGGTTGCAGCTTGTGGTTAGATTATACCAATTTCTTGATTGACCTAAGCGCCATAAAACGTGTTTTATTTTTTTTCTGAACTCCCATATCGACGACGAAGCTCCAAGTGAGACATGGAAGTGTTAAAGAAGAAGGCAGGGTGAATCGACGGAATATACAACATTGTGAGAAGACATCCTCCTCTAAACGCAGGTTATGTGTACACAGTCGTATTTAGCAATGCCATGCTGCCATGCATATTCTTCTTCATCTGGAAGAGTTATGCAAGAGCAAACAACTCTTCTAATCCATGCTAGCTTCGATCAATTCGCCTCCTTTTCCCACATCCACAAGGATGACCCAGAAAGTATTCAATAAAGCCCGAATTAATTGGCTTATTCCAGATACATAATTCAGTATCAAATCGGGACATGACACCATTCATATTGAGTCTGTTCGTGGCAACTGTCCTCGTGATAATAATAATAATAATTTGGGTTGCACTACAGCCCGTAGAGGGTCGGGGTCGAATTTTTACTGCAACAACTCGTGTTGTGTCATGTGTGTGCTATTGTTCTCTCACGGGTGGAAGGTACATAACATAGAGCCTTATGCCGACTCTGAAGGGCCCAGTGTGAGAAACTTTTTCTATGCAAATAGTTAATCCTTTTGAGTATTAGCTCATAGTGACTTGAAAGTGCTGGTGAACGGTGAACATTATTTTTTGTCGTACCAAGATCCGAATCTAGACAGCGTAGGTTCAAGTATGTACTGCTCTCGTATAACCCAAAAAAAAAAGAGCAAGACACAACGTGCAGATGCCTGCCTGATTGACCTGGAGAAGGACATTTCTACAAGCCAATCTAGGCTTTAGTAAAAGACTTTTCATCTTCTGATGGCGCTACAGTCTGGGGTGGGGTGATGGGCCTGCGTCTCAACCAACAAGGCCTTTCAGCTAATACAATCTTTCCGCAGGTCCACGCCAAGTTGTCTGAGGTCCTTCTACACTTGAGGGCGCCATCGGTTTCGTCGCTGTGCTCTATTGAGGCAGACAAAGTTAAAATTCTGCAAGACAGCAAGAAAAACGTGTGTTTATGGATGCCTTCACTGTCGTGTCCTTGTCTATAGTCCTGCTCTTTACTCTCTCTATCTTTTCGCTGAAAAAATCCGCCCGAAATGTGGACTATCTTCGGTTTGCACACACAAGAGATTGAAGAAATATTCTTTACGTAAGTTTCCAGCTCACATTCTCATCCAAACGCCACTCATTCTCGCAACAACAGCAGAATAGAAAGGACTTTGCCTAGAATACCACAAGCCACACTCCGCTGTCTGAAATCAAAGAGAAACCGAAAGTTGTAATTAACTTCCAGCCGCACTTTGCCTTGGCCCAATTCTAAGCTCGCATCAACAAGCCATCCATCTATTGACTCATATGCATATCCAATCATGACAAGACCCTGAAAGGAGCACACACCCCCAGCCCCCTCCTAGCATTCCCGGTTCGTTTGCTAATTTGCGGGACTCATGCCAAGCGTGCCGCCGCCGCCGTCGTCGCCACCGTCATCATCGAAACCAGTTAACTCGCCGTGAAGGTTAAAACATTTAACCAGGCACCAGCCACAGTCAACCCAATCCGTTACGGATCACACCAGGGGGACACTTGCAGGAGGAGGTCCGCAAAATCACACAATACACAGAAAAAAAAATGCTTCGACCCGAGATCAAGAGCATTGAAGCAGTCAACGAGAACTTGAATACGGTCTTGTTGTGGTTTTTTTTTTCTTTCCTTCTTTTATTTACTTTTGGTTTCCTAAGGTTTTTCGTGTATCTGTGTCTTTCTATGGCACACGACAAGTCCACTCGAGATCTGAGGAACAAGAGAGTGAACAAAAAAAAAAAAAAAAAGAATTAACTCTTGTCCAACATACCAATGTCGCGCATACACCAACGATCAACTGGCAACAACCGGTGGAAACTCAAGCTCCGCTCAAGAGCACAGATGACTCATTGAACTCATTGTTCGGTCGCATTCCAGCGCTTCAATAAAATTCCCATTTCAAGTCCAAATAATTTTCTACTTTATGACATCGGAGATACTTTTTTTTTATTTTGTTCGAGGGGATTTAAACACCGAGCGCACACGATCTGATGGAGGATGAATATAAATCAAGACGTGAAGGGGCATAAAAGATGTTTCTCGGGGTTTTTCAGCAAAAAAGCTGACCTCTGAGGAGGCAGGGGGGATGGCAGTTGACCAGGTGGCGGTGTGGATTCGTCGGAAGGTCAAATGATTCTAGGATTCGACTGTCTGGCTATGGAGTGGTAGGTGGTCTGAGGCGAACGATTGCCCTTCTGCCTGAGACTAGGTTGAAGGTAGGAGCTTAGATGAAACTTGTGCTGCAAGGGGAATACCACGGACTCCCAGAAAATTTCCTGGACTCTGCAAAAAAAGGTACGATACTAAAAACGACGCGCCGTCATATGACTTCTTCAGCATGGATATTGAAAAGAGCAGATGCACTGTACATCGATCTAGAGGCATGATCTTCTAGAAGTCCGTTCAAGTGCAACCATATTTGACGAGAGTGATTGAACGCAGCACACCGTGAGTCGTTTGCTGGCATTGACACGTAAGCGGATGAAATGTATTCGGAGATGAACGAGTAGAAATTGGAGTATGTTCTGCGATCAAGGAAGGACACCTTCATACCGCCCGTTCAACTGTGGATGGGCTACTGAATCACGACATTTCCGTAGCACAACGAGATGAGGAAGGCCTCATCCGGTTCAGAATGGCGGTATCAAGGAGAGATGTACGGTATGCTGTAAGTCAGCATCGAAAATTCTGGTGTCAGGGAAGCAAAGGAACTACCCCGTCGAACACTTTCGACCCGGGGTAGAAAGGGTAGTACAGATCCCCTCATGGGGAGTCGGTCAATGTCAAACGCCTGTCTATATATGTAAGTAGCTTAGCTACTTTGTAGGTTTGTAAGTTTGTAGGTTTAGAATTAAAGTCAGTAAATAAGTCTTAAAGAACTGTTCTGTAAATAGGTAATTTTTAGATTTCCGTTTTAATAAGTCGATAGACAAACTTTAAGATTAAGCTTAGCTTAGAGTGCCCGCTGCGGGCCAGTATGTTGGAAATAAGAAATTGTTCGTTCAACTACTTTAAGCACTTTTTTCTAGAATATAAGAATTTTTAATGAATTTAAAAATAAAAATGCAAAAAAGGAAGGACACTCGACACCTCAGACAGGGCAGTACTTCGGGGCAGTTATAGCACTCGAAAGACGAAAGATCAGCTAACGACGATTAAGCTAGGATCAGGTAGTCCTGGTTGGGGGGTTGGGCATGGAGGTAACTTCCCCACCTTGTGAGAAAGGCTTAGTTCAGAACCAATGACAAGCCTCGGATACGGATGACCCTACTGCTGACGACCATGGATAATGTAATAAAGGCAACAATTTTTGGTTCCGCACGTGGATTGTGAGGTCCCTTAACAGACCACGTACAGCCGATGAGCTTGCGGAGACCCTAGAAGCCTGTAAGTCAGATATCACTGTCATACCAAGCTCCAAAAAAACTCCCGACATCTACTTTGCTACAAAGAGCGAATGTAGTGCATTGAAGGGCTTGAAAAGCAGTCTTAATCTTTAAATACATAAGCGAACGCCTCATAACAATCCACATCAAGGCTACATTCGCCAAAATCAGCCTGATCGGCTCCCACGCCCCAACGGAGTATAAAGATGACAGCAAATATGAATTCTTTGATCTCCTAAAAAGGACACACGATCAATGTCCCAGCTTCGACAACAATATCGTTCTAGGAGATTTCAACGCAAGACTGGGTAAGGGAGACATCTTAGCAGAGTCATCAGAAAGCTTAGCCTGCATGACAAGACGTCCGAGATCGGACTCAAGCTGTTAGACTTCATAAAATCCCGAGACCTCTCTGCAGGAAGTATGCGGATAGCTCACATCAGCACCCACAGAGGGACATGGCGGCCTCCTGATCAATCTACCGTCATCCAGATTGATAACATTGCGATCGACGTCAGACACTCCTCCAGTATTCTCGATGTCCGGACTCGATCGGAACAACTCGGATCACTTCCTTGTTGTAGCCAAGTTAAGAGGATGCATGTCAATAGGACAACGGAGTAGAGCAAGACCAATACAGTTTAACGTCGGACAGCTACAATCGCAATAGACCACTAGGAACTTTGCCAATAGAGTCTCCCTGAACCACTCAGAGAGTCCAACCACGCCAGGGGAAACAACCGATGAACAATGGAACCGTTATCAAAACGCCATCACAGAAGCTGCCTCTGATGCTCTGGGTCTTAAAACGACACCCAGAAAGAACCTCTAGTTCGAAAGCGAGTACAGGCAGCCGCATTCAGCGAAGCAAGCAACATATAAGGCGACGCTGGACAGAAGGACGAGAGCGATTCGTGAGCTCTACGTATTTAAGAGAAAAGAGGAACACCAGAATGACCATGAGCTGCATGCAATCGAGGAAACGGAAAGGTTTTACGACAGACTGCTGAACGGCGAGGAAGACACGAATACCGCTGTCAGGCAGAATGTTCCATACAATGGACGATGATAGAAGACAATTCCGTCCCCCGACCGAGACGAAGACAAGATAGCGATATCGAGACAGTTGAATAATGCTGCTGATGCAGACAGACTGCCTGCGGAACTGTTTAAGGCAGCTGGAGATGAGCTGGTAAGTTATGCACCAACTCATCTGTAAGATATGGTCGGAGGAAAGTATGAGAGGAGACCCCTTCAACTGAGCCAACTACCGAGGGTTAAGTCTCCTCACCATCGCCTATAAGATTTTCTCTGTCGTTTTGTGTGTGCGCCTGGAAACATTCGTCAACAACCTGATAGGTCCTTATCAATGCGGTTTCAGTCCGGGGAAGGCCACCATCGACCAAGTCTTCACATTACGGCAGATCCTGGAAAAAAGCCAAGAGATGCACATCGACACCCACCACCTATTCGTCGATTTCAAGGCCGCATATGACAGCGTGTATAGAGACGAGCTATACAACATGTCTAGTTTCTGACCATGTCTAGTTTTGACATTCCTGCCAAACTCGTCAGGTTATGCAGGATGACGATGGAGAATTCTCGCTGCTCCATCAAGGTCGGTAACGAACTCACCGAGACCTTCAATGTCAAAAAAGGTTTTAGACAAGGCGACGCGCTGCCATGTGACTCTTTCAACATTATTCTTGACAGGATCGTGCAGAACTCACACGCTGACACAAGAGACAGAATCTTCCAGAAGTCCGTACAACTGCTAGCATACGCGGATGACATTGACGTGATTGGTCGAACACAGCGAGCCGTCAATGACGCGTTTGCTGGTATTGAGGCGGAGGCGGCCAAAATGGGTTTAGCGGCGAACGAGGGCCAAACGAAGTATATGCTGTCACCAAGAAAGAACGCACAACATCGACGACTTGGTGAAATCGTCACCATAGCAGCTATACCTTCGAGGTAGTGAAGGACTTCGTCTAACTCGTGTCCCAAGTAAACAGTACGAACATCTTCAGTGCTGAGATTAAACGCAGAATAACTCTTACCGATCGCTGTTGAGTAGTAGAACCCTCTTTCGAAAGACCAAGCTGACAATATATTAGCATTGATCTTCAATGTCCTACTCTAAGACGCTGAAGCCTGGACAATCTCAAAAGCAGATGAAGAACCCCTTGGCATCATCGGAGAGAAAAGTTCAGCGGCCCTGTTTGCGTTAATGGTTTTGGAGAAGAAGATTGAGTTATGAACTGTACGGGCTGTGCCTGAGCCTAGTCAGTCGTCTACGAATTTAACAATTAAGTTGGCTAGGGCATGTAGAGCGCATGGACAACACTGCTCCAGTCCGAAGAGGCTTCTACTCCGAACCAGTGGGACAACGCAAGAGTAGACGCCCACATAGCCGACTGCGCATCCAGGTGGATAAGAACTTCAACCGACTTCGCGTGTGCAGATGGCGACAGCTGGCTAAAGATCATGCTAGCTGGAGAGGCTTGTTGGTTGTGGATTGAAGTCCAGATCTACCACGAATTTAACACACTAACAAGAATGAAGAATAGGTTAGGTAAGGTAGGAGGGTTACTAGTGCTGCATGGTGATACCCACAGTCAGACTACTATCACTGATTGACTACTGCGGTGATAGTGCCGTTCATTTGATCCGAGCGGCATATGTTGACTGGACGGGATTTGAAACCCAGATAAAAGCGTATTAACTTTGCCTTCGCTGTGATTCGAACCGGGAACCCCGCTAACCAGGAACAGACACTCTACCAACTGCGCCATCCAGTTGAATGAATAATACTATGACAGTCTTTCGCATGTCCTGCGCAAACATTCATATACCTTTAAACGATATTTCCGGACCTCTTCAATAGTACCGTCAATAGCAGAGCGTCCCATAAATCCCCATTGAATGCACCAAAGCTCGAACGTCTCAAGACAACTATTGACAGGACTCAGCCCACGGCCACATCAGACCACCACGTGCACGCCTTATGTCGGATCTATGTTGTCTTTATTTTTTTCCAATTTTCCCATTCTTAGATGTAGACTATCACATCTCCACGTAATAAATCAACTCAGGCGAAGTGCAACACCTCTCAATCAATCATCTCGAGTGCTAGGCACTGTTTCCCCCGTTTCCCAGTCGAAACTTGATGAACATGCAACGTTAATTTGCCATTGCCTCCGGCTGACTGCACTCATTTGCGTCAAAGTCCAGTAGCCACTGCAAGCAGGCCCCAAGCCTTACGAAGAGGAGAAGGAGGAGGAAACAAAAAATAATCTCACCCGCCTATGCGTACCTGCTGTTGCCTCCTGTAGGACTGTTCACACATGCAGCAGCACGACCGCATCGAAGGAGGACAACAATATCCCGATAAAATCGAACATCAATCATCCGATGGACGACTGGCGCAACTGAGGATGACGTAAAGTGTACGTTTTTCACACTCACCGTCTTGCCGGTGCGCTTGTATTTTGCATGAAATATCCGCACAGACTCTGCTCGGCAAGGAGCTGACTGGCTGATTGCCAAGAATACAGCGCCCGAGGTCAAAGGAAGCACTCGTTTCGCCCGCTCAGAGCGGATGGCGTAAATTCTCATCAGCTCCACTCAGTTCCTATCTAATCTTCGCCTGATGATGATTAATTGAGCCACGGGATGACAATTTCCATTTCCATTGTCTGTTGTCGCATTGTGGTGGCAACATTTAATGTTGTGTGCCACTGACGCAGTCAAGTAGCCAGACGCTGCTGGCTGGCTGACTCGGATGGAGATTTTGATTTCGATTTCGATTTCGTTCTTAGGATCGAGCCGGGCTGCTGTGGGTAGGCGGGTAGACGGGTAGACACTAAGTGCCCGAGGAGAATTGAACGTGTCACTTCGTCTCATTGTGATTGATTTCTTCAATTTGTCTTGAGTGCATGGGCTTTGTGTGCGATTGAAGGTGTTCGAGATGGATTCCAATTAAAGGCTTGTTTGTTATCCCAGAGGATGAACGATGTCGATGATGATCTGAGAATGATGGTTGTGCAATTCCATTTGATTTCCAAGAAGCGTGCGATGCGATGTATGACTCTATTGTTGTGGTTTATGATCTGACAATTGAGTTGAATTGAATTGAAGTCTTCGCCCCACACAGACGCACTGGCAAATGGAGGATGACGATGTGGCTGGGACTTCTGTTTGCGTTACCGTGCTGCGCTCCGTGCGGAGCTGTGACAGGTATGGGATGTATGATGGATTTGTGCTGTGATTGGAGACTTCTAGGGAAAGTGAAATTCGTCATGTGCCCAAGAGGATGCGATGTGGAAAATCATTTATTGACCAGATGTCAAACAAAAGAGTTGCTGGTCGAACCTTTTTATTTTTGTGACGAAGTGGTGGATGGGAACATGAGATGTTTCATTCTTCAAAATTAATATTTCGTTGAAAACGTTGGAGAGCAGCTCTAAAAAACGACGATGGACAGAAAGTTTCGAGACTGGGCTTCACCTTTCCAAGCAATGAACAGCATGATCGTTAGTCGAATACGAGGTCCTGGGAACATTGATCCGGTGGCGCTTATACATACGATGCACCGTGCAGGATTTTGGAAAGGAGATGCGTTGTTGTGTGATTCCTTCAATCTGGTACAGGAGAAGAGCGGCGGGCAGTTGTAAATATGGAAGGAACTATGCTATTTAATTCTGTCCAGATAATGTATTACGCAAATGACATGAACATGGTCGTTCGTTCTCAACGAAAGGTTTTGAATGGTTCGACTGCAGAAACGAGCTTATCTTAGGTTAAGAGGCGGCTGGGTCTGTGAACACGCTGGCGGGATCCCAGCAACGATCCCTTCTAATGCTTCAGTCAAGTTGAGATGCAGTCTGCTCTAGGCGACCCCTTAGATAGCCTCTACAACGCCGGTTGTAAGGTGAACCAATATATTCAGTGAACGTCCTGTTCAAATGAGTCTATATCCACCCCGCCTAGTCTGACGGTTTTGTGGATGCCATTATCCACACGCCCACCATAGAACTGATGAGAGAACTAACTGCCTCGACGACAAGTTACGAAAATGGTTTATCGCAACGATTTGCGAGTGTGCTTCTGGAATGTAAGAACAATCTACAGTCCGGGGCCACTCATCGACTAAAGACGATCCTAATCCAGTATTAGGTGGATGTGACTGCAATCAAGGAAATACACTGGATTGAACCGGTTGAGATGAGGAAAAAAGATTGCACTAATGATTTGCACTAATCTCTACTAATACTAGCTGAGTCCGCCACGCGTTACTGTGGCTCTGTAGTTATCGAACGCTGAATGAATTCACCCCTTGCAATAATAGCTGCGTAAAAAAATTAAGCGTATATACGCTTGCAAAACAATTTGCATGTAAAATACACTAAAAACGAATCCTATATCCGCTTAACTTACTCAACATATCTATCGCCACTTAAGAAATAAGCGCGGATAAAAACAATGCTTCCAATCATTAATTTTTGTGTGTTCATTGCTGAATTCATTCATTCATTGTTTAGGTTGCTGTATGTGGCTTACACTTGTAGGTGTGGTTGATGTATTAGATCATTTTTAAATTTTTTGGCATCCATAAGTATGCAATTTTTGGTATATCCAGAGTCTCTGCTATACATTCCGTTTATGTTTCGTAATCGATTCTTTTCATTTGATGAACATTTTTTTATTTTATAAATATTAAGTGTTTTTGCTTTTAAATTGATGGTCACGCTACACAGTCACAAAACGAAAATTTTGACCATCAAAGATCAACCATCACCTTCCACGACTACACCCCTGACTGCTTAGCAAATGTCATAAATGCCGTCGGTGCTGCCAAGATTTTATGATGAATCATTAAGCGCCGATGATCGTTTTTTTGCGCACTTCAAAATTAGGCGGAGATACGCTTGCAAAAAAACACAGCTAATGTCGTGGCGAGCAATTGGCCAGGAAATAATTCTTTTCTAATTTCTTTTCACACTGTATTTCTGATGTAGTTCACGTGTATACCAGATAAATAAAACTGGTGTGACAAAATAACATACATACGACATCTCAGCATCCACATGTCGCGGACTGCCGACGCACATTATGTTGCATTCCACCGGCATTCTGTGAATTTATGTCAACATCGATGGACATTATAAGAAAATAAAGACATTACGTATTCCTTGGAACGGAATGTCAATCGTTCAGTTTAAGCTTAGAGATTGACATGCTAATGCAAGGGGCACTTGAATCATACGTATGATTGGAATCAAAACGTCTTCGCCTTTCTATTTCCCTTCCGAAATTGTTTCACATACTTTTGTCCCACTCACTGTTCGAAAAGTGCCAACATTTTGCTTGCTAGAAATGTGCAAATTCTAACCCATTTGAACAGATAAACACGAAGTTATTGATGTTTGTTCACTGACAGTATTCCATTTCGAAAGGGTTAAGTAAATTTTCTCGAGCTATCACAATCAAATTAGCAATTAAACAGCTCAGATCTTTAACAGGGAAAAAGTATTCGTTTTAAAATAAGAATTCTCCTTATATCCTTATATTTAATCACAGATTTCGTTTGTTTTCCTTCTTGCTTCATAACAGCTTTTCAATAGGGTATGATTGTCATCTAGCAGAAAAAATCTATGTCTCCGATAGTAAGCTTCACCCAGAGGAATCTTAATCTAGAATTTTTTTTTTAAAACCTAAAACCTTTTTTGTATGTCTTGTAAGCGTCTACCCAAAATATCCCATAAGAGTACGTTGGGATGGACATCGGGTTTTCTGTAGGTCAGTGTATTGAATATGCACATATATGCCAAATATTTCTGTTCATCAGTGCACATTAATTGAATGTTCATTTGTTTCAAGACAGCCTACTGCTAAATTCACATTCATGAAGGTTGAATTAGTGGTTTTCTGAAATTGTCTAATTTTCTGCTATATATTCTTAATATTTCTTTCCGTATGAACCTTCTACGACGTATTAAGAAACTTAGAAAAAAAGATTAATGAAGTCAGTAAAGCCGTTCGCAAGTTATGGAGTGACAAAGAGAAATAGCGATTCATTTTTATACATAATAATAATATATAATATGGGTGGCGCTACAGTCCGAGGCGGACCTGGGCTTAGCTACTCAGCAACCACACGTGTTGTGCGTGCTATTGTTGTCCCACGCGCGGAAGGGACCTACAGTTTAATGCCGACTCCGAACGGCGAAGTTGAGGAAGCTTTTTCTAGACAGGAATACTCTTTGAGCATTGTCAGTGACTCGAAAGAGGTGGATCCGCGAATTATGATAGGTGGTAAATTCGGGTATCGAACCTGGCACCCTCTGCGAAGAAGTCGACGCACTTAACCACTACGCCAAGGCCGCCACTTCATTTTTATACATATATACTAATATTATAAGGCTGAAGAGTTTGTTTGGTTGAACGCTCTCATCTCAGGAACTACTGGTTTGAATTGAGACATTCTTTTTGTGTTAGTTACTTCATCTATCGAGGACGGCGTTTATACAGTCTAGGCTTAGGAATTATCTTTAACTTTAACTTTATTTATTAATACAGTATCAGTTTTTAGTTTTACATTGTCATCGCTATTGCACAATATACAGAGAATTGGTTAAATAACCTTTCTACTGACAATTTATATATTTGTTAAGAATCTATATAAGAATTAATTATTTATGGCAGAGGAAAACCTGATAACAAAAACCTCTATACAGTAAAAAAAAACAGTACATAAATATATGAATAGGATTAAAAATGGGAAGGTGATGCTGTTCTTCCTTGATTTCAAATTATACACTTAGTAAGATAAATATATACATTTTTAATGAAATAAATAAATTATTAATTAATTAAATAAATAAGTAACTCAATAAATAAATAAATAATAATAAAAAAATAAATAAATAACTAAATAAATAAATAAATAAACAGATCAACAAATAAGTTAATATAATATAATATATATATAGGCATTATAACATCACGCTGCTACCAAGAGGAGCGAAGCATCCAGAATTGTTCATCTTTAAAAGTTCTATAAAAGAGTCTAGTAGTATTTTTAAGACCGACTCTCTATAACCTTTTTATGGTAATTAAATTTGTTCGAAAGTAATATTATTTATACAACTGGGGTAATTCAACACCTAGTCACCTAATTCACGAAAACGGCGATTTTTTCAGCGTTGTCATTTCTTGTGAGAGCTTTGCTTTATAACCCAGGGCAAACGTGAACTGCGCAATTGATATCTTATGCCCAGTTTAACAGTTAAGGTATATGGTTAAGATACTCTGGCTCTTTTTTTTAAATTAAACAAAATGGGGACGACGATGGAGATATTTTTCAAAACTTTGAGAAATTTTGATGATCTCTCTAAATTTAATGTCATATCAATATGTTCCTGTTAAGGTGATTCCGTTCGTTATTTTATATCAGCTTGATGGCAGATTTTGACACTCGACGAGTAGTTGATCCATGGTTTTCGTTGATTGTTCAGTGTCTACGGTTTTCAGATCTGCTCTTTTCCATTTGTGCTGGTGATAGTGGCATGAGAAGTGCCCCATAAATTCGCCACATAGTATCCTTGAGTCTTTTGAACCTTAACATAATAATATAATGTGGGTAATGCTACAGCCAGGGGCCAGTGCCAAGCACCTATAGCAACCACTCGTGTTGTCCGTGCTATTATTCTCTCACCAGCAGAAGAGGCCCGACTTAATACCGACTCCGAACGGTCAAGCTAGAGAACATTTTCCTAGACAATAATAACCTTTTTGAGAATTGTCAAAAAGTTAGAATGTTTGCTTCAATTAGTCCGGTCTCACAGTGAGCAACAGTTTTCATTTGGTGCACGTATTTGCTCAATTTGTGTGGTTTTTCGATGTACAGTGGATTCTGCTTTATTACGATACTTCGGGTCCCAAGGCGTTTTTTTTTTTTTTTCATTTTCGGCTTTCATGAGCGGCTTTCCCAATAAAGTGAGGTCCCTGCTTTCTGCTTTCTTTTGCAGTTTCAAAATGTCTTTGGGGACCTTTAAAAATTATGAGGTTCGTATTTGCTGTTATCGGAAAACGAATATACTGGTAATCAATCACCAAAAATCACTTTAGAGAATTCCACACCTGATTGTGACCAGTGATAGAAAAATAATAAAAATAAGAAAGGAAGGAAACCTTAACACACTATTCGCTGTAGATAAAAATGCAAAATGTTGAGGTATGGGCAAGCACAGCAAATGATTTCCATTCAAGGTTTGGATCCCATTTTCGAACGGCACATTTCTTGAGAATAAATTGTGAAAACTTCCAAAGAAACCAAATGCTCTCGTTTAACATAAGCTACAAGTTTAACTCAATACAAGGGTTAAGCAAGACGATAAAACCGAATAAATCATAAATGAACTGAATCGCCCTTGGTAAGGTATTACTTAGGTTTGTCGAAACAACTGATCTCAAGATTCCTGACTTCTTCTTCTTCTGGTGGTGCTACAGTCCGGTCCTCAAACAGTAAGCCTTTCCAGACAGAACGATGTTTAGCCAGCTGTCTCCAACTGCGCATACCAAGTCGTTTCTCCACCTGGGTTATCCATCGGTTCCGTGGGCGTGCGTTGTGCTGAAGATTCCTGACTTGAAAGACCAAAATTATGCCTTGCCAAAGCTCCAATTGATTCTTGGTGCATTTAAGAGAATAATTCTTCTTCTTATATTTCGTGTGCCACTACAGTCCTTGGTGGAGCTGGGTCTCAGCCAACAAGCCTCTCCAGCTGACACGATTTTTACCTAGCTGCCTACATTTTTCCTCGCCATGTGGATTGAGGTCCTTCTTCACTTGTGTTCACCATCGGTACAGTGGGCGTCCTCTATTGCGCTATCCCATTAGTTTGGAGTCGAAGACTCTTCGTTGACGTCTGACTAGTTTCATGCCGCTGTACAGCATACATATAGTTCATGATTGATTCTTCTTCTAAGAACAACAATTAACGAAAACTGGACCACAGACCATAAAAGCAAAACTTTTCTCTTGAAAAGATGAAGGGTTTCCTCATTTGCTCGAAATGTAGCTTGAGATTTTCCAGGCTTCCACGACGTAGAATAACTCTGCATTGGATATTTTGTCATGACTGTGGCCTAACCACAGGGAACCAAGCTCCAGCTAAAATTGCAGTCGAATCGAACCTTCTGAATGAAGAAGCGGGAGGCAAACCGAATATGCGGGACGCATGCTTAATAAGTAGGTAACAATTTCCCTTTCACATTCCCTGTCAAGACCTCAAGTAATGATCCTTTAGAGCATCTGTTCCATAGAAGACGAGCAATGCTAGTACTTTCCATGAAACTTCCTTACTTAGCTTGAATCTTCCAGTTTAACCTCGACTCCATGCCGGTTGTTCTTCCACAAACCGCATTCCTTCCCAAGCCCACTGGCAATGCACATCGTCGTCAACATAATCAAAGAAGACGCTGCTAATTGAAAAAAAAAAAACAGAACACCAACGTATTTCTAAATCCTATTTCCCAATCACACGACTTCGACCCGGTCTCAGAGTGAACTCTTAACACCGTTCGCCATCGAGTGGGCGAGAGTGTGAGAGCGGGGGAGAGAGGGAGCAGCACTTGCAGAAGAAACCGATTCGATTACTCAATCACCAACCGCATAGAAGAAGGAAGTCGCAACAAATAATCCCATCATCATCGTCATCATCATCAGCGGCGGCAGCAGCAGCGGCACCACATCGATCGACCGACCCTATTAGCTCAAATGAATCAAACCAGCAATTGCAACAAGCCTTCATCACAGCATCACCGAAACGAAGCCATCAACTGCGGTCATCTCGCAGCAAGACTCCATCGTCTGTGCGCCTTTCAATCCTTGGCCACCCTTCATCCACCCACCCACCCACCGCCCATTCGAGCAGTGATCCCGAAAAAAAAGTGAAAGCGAAATAATTTCGATTTTCTTCTCCATTACACCTTCATCGTTTTGGACCTGTTCCATCATGGAGCCGAGCGTCCACCCCCGTCGCCGCGCAGCCACCTGCACCAGGACAACAGGTCCACCATCGCCATCGTCAATTTGTTGTCTGGCGCGCCATTGCGCAATGCACCTCCAACAAGACATTAAAAACTGAATCAAAACGAGCATGTACACCGAATCATAGGAATTTACTGCATTATTACCACTATAGATGGCGCGGCGTGGTTATGCACAGGATCCCGAGGGCTAAGACGGCAAACGAGTGTGCCACGGTTCCAGCCGCGCCGCCATGTAGATGGAGGCACGGAACACTCGGGTTCAGAGTGCACTCCACATCAAGTTGCGATTATTTGCCATAAGTACGAATATTTGCAGATGCAGCAGGCGTCGGACGCGACGGCGCACTGTTTGGGGGGAGATCGCAATAAAAGCGAAGTGAAAAACGAACGCTAACGCGAACGTGAACGCGAACGCGATATTACAAAACGACGAATTGAAATCCCACCCGGAGGCGATTGACGGTAACCGCGGCCGGCAGACGGACGTGCTGGATGGAGGACTGGATAGGATAAGTTCGTGACAAATATGACCTAATGATCCTAAATCCATCGCATGCCGTGATGGTTTTCCATAGAGCGGACAGACAGCGTTGGCAGCAGCCACAGCAGCAGGAGCAGGAGCACCAGCAGAGCCAGCCAGTCAGCTAGCCAGAGCCAGTGGGCTAGTAGTGGAAGGGTATCGCGGGAGTAGTGCAAACATTAACGTGGTGCGAGGAGATATTAAACCATCATCGCATGGGCAACCGTGCCCAGATGGATGTCGATTGAATGGTGTGCTGTTTATGGGGATGTCCGTTTATTTTGATGGGCTTTGATGGAATGATAACAGTCGTGTGGGGACTTGTTAAGTGCCTGTCCATGTGGTGGGAAGTGGTCTCCTCCGTGGTGTGGTGGGACACTGAACGTAGGCGTTGTCGTTGAGAGGTGGTACTCATTCCGAGGCCGTAATATACCGGCAAATGTATCAATTTATCTAAACTGCGCTTCTTGCAAGTCTTTAGCTGTGAGAGGACGACACCGCCGCTGCTCTTTGCATAATTCACAGTGTGTGTGTGCAAACTTGAAAGTCGATTTTGCGAGGAAGACCGATAAGAGGATGATGTTGTTCACCGCGTCACCTCGCATCGGCAGGCGACAATATTCGAAACCGGTTCGAGGATGAGTTGGGCACTGCTTCGAACTGTTAATGGATGGCTGGATGGTTTCCAGCCGTTTGAGGGGATTTATGGATATGGGCGGATGCCTACTTGAAAGGAAAATTTATTTGGTGTGCGCATACCGAAGTTTGTAATCACGTTGCTTTGGTGATTAGACGCACAGGAAGTGAACGAGGGATTTCTTGCATGTTGACTAAGATTGCTGAAATCGTATCCCATTAATTAGGTAATATTTCGAAGGTCATGTAGCAAGTTTTGAATAAGTGCCCAGCCGCTTCGACCGAAAGGTATAAAGGGAAGAATTTATCAGTAGGTGAATGCGTTCCATCATCTTCAAAGTTCTGAAACTCCCATCTGAGTGGGGACTAGCTGCTGTTCATCTCTGGAAAAGACATTGTATCATTCGACATCTAATCGGGTCCCACAAACTTCCTTTTTGACGGTCCTATTTAAATAAAGCTGGACTACAAGCAGAACGAAAGCTCATTATTCGTGCCTTCGAAAGAAAAAATTGTCCGTTGAATGTGTGGTCCAATCTGCGAAGAACGTAAGTGGAGGAGATGACACACCCTCGAATTGTACTAGTTGTGCAAAGATGCAGATGTAACACAAAAGCAAGGATCCTTCGAACGTACTCGCTTGGCCACATTGAACGTCTGAGCATCTGAGTTGAACCTGCTCGTTCGAGAAGGCTTAATAAGACCGAACCTCCGGTATACTATGAAAACAAAGTAACCGCGGACACGAGACAAGTTTACCTTGACGACTGGAAGTAGCGTGCTCTGGACCGTCAAACTGTTTATGCTCAAATACCCAAATAGCTCTGGTACTTATGAGCCTGGTAATTACGCGCATTACCGGGGTAGTCTCATGTGTACCCACGAATTCTTACTTAATACATATTTACCCGTGTATTTCCGCATAAACTCGGTTATTACATGCATTACCCGGATATTTGGGGAGTCCCGCGGGAACTTATGAACTTAGTTACTGGTCCCATTATCAGGGTTCCCGGGTAGATCTGCGGATGCGGACGGAACTTAGTTACTAACCCCATTATTCGCGTACCCGAGTAAAAGATGACAACACCCAAAATTATATAAATGTATTCATATGTAAGACTCTACAGCTGACCTAGGCCTAAGTCTTATAACAACTACTCGTGGAGCTATCCATCACGGATGAAGGGAGCCTTTCCAAGACAGGACATATTTATTTGGCAGTACTTATACCTTGAAAGAGGTAGTGTCGTGAATTAATGAATGTTGTTATTTTCGGATATTGGTCTACGACTCGTCACACGTACCCACGGGGATAATGCTGATTGATATTCCTCGGGAAAAATCAAGAGCCATAGTTGGAATTCTTTATGGATAGGTGGCTTAAGAAGTAAATCAGCAAGTTCACTAGTAAGTGAAGTGGACAATCTTGCCAGACATTCAAACGGATTGCTTACCCCGCTTCACTAGTCAAGAACAAGACAACTTCTTCTGACTGCGATCATTTGGTCTTTATACCGGAGATTGGGTATTCTTCTCGAAGTAGTATATTCGTATTTGACGACAGACTCTTTGCTGGAGCATTGCTGTTCATGTGATCGATGTGGCCGAGCTTCCGGAGTACATCCACATCTAGGTTTAGTTCGTCGAGTTCGCGGTTACGTCTCTCCTCCATTCAAATTCCTCGCAAATACGGCTATATATCCGACATAGAATTTTTCTTTCGAAGGCACCAAGAATCAGCTATTGCAACCTCATTACCACGATCAGCTGATATAACGAAGTGTAATAATAATGTAATATATAATATGGGTGGCGCTACAGCCCGTAGAGGGCCAGGGCCTAGCTTATCAGCAACTACTCGTGTTGTGCGTGCTATTGTTCTCTCACGCGTGGAAGGGACCTACAGTTTAATGCCGACTCCGAACGGCGTAGTTGAGAAGCTTTTTCTAGACAGGAATACTCTTTGAGCATTGTCAGTGACTCGAAAGAGGTGGAGCCGTGAAATATGAAAGGTGGTAAATTCCACGAAGGCGACGAACGAAGTTTCGACCTTCTCAAACTAAAAACTGATCTCTCTAGCCAAATTACTGTGGTAGCTCCGGTCAGTGGACGATCTTACCACAAGCCGGACTACTCAGAGCCATCACAGTTTATGTTTGCAGAAGACATTTGGATCGGGTATCCGCCCATTCTTTCTTTACAGGATCTCCTTTTGAAAAGATATAAGTTAACACGCGGAAATACAAAATTGTATGGAATGAGGAAAACATATTTGAGTACACCAAAATGGCTGCACATTCTCCATAACAGTTTCCCACATGACAACGGGTATTAGGTGAACATCCGGTACGATCATGAGAGCTGACCCCTGCAAGTAATTCATGCGAAAGTATTCATACTGACAATGCGACTGGGACAAACGCTGGATGAGCTTTTCTAGAGAGAAGAGTTTTGATCGTAACTTAATCCTTAGTCAGTTTAATTGGCGCCCGAGCAGAGACCTATGGTCTTTGCAAGTGAAACAAAGTGGTGTATGAAAGTTTTTTCCGGAAATCCAACCACCTTATGAAAAATTAGCTAGACAGTAAATCGCTTCAAGTAGTCACCGTCCTCGCCATTCGCTTCAAATAGCCATCGAAGCATTCTCTTTGCGTTCGCTGGTTCCTGGTACTCCTGTTCCCCGGTAGAAATGTGTGTACTACTTTAATTTATATATGCGACTGAGGGCCTCCCCATGGCCTCCCCTCGAACGGAAGCCCGTGAGCAGGAGTCGCGGGAGCAGTCTAGTCTTAAAACTGTCTTATAATTTCCTTCTAGTTGACAAATTCAAAAATTGGTCTGACGCACTATCAAGGCACTTCAACCCACCTAAGGCCAAATCTGGATAGTGATCCCACGAGAAGGACCTCGACCAACTTAGCGTGCTTAACAGGTTGTAGCTAACCAGTGATCGTGCCAATTTGAGAGGTGTGCTGGTTTAGGCCGATGGCCACACAAGGGAGAATAACAGTTTTGGCGACGCCGAGGAGCCTTCGATGATGCTCTATGTTCTTTGTTGTTGACTTGTTTATTTGAGACATAATGCTGGGAGATAGGGTCGTGTATGGCCTCGACGATATACCCAATAAATGAAAAAGTAAGCACACGGCTTATTATGACAACATGTTGGCCGGAAAACGCCTTGTAACTCGGATACGGATACGGTGCGGGAAGAAAGGGCAAATTTAGCTCTCGACCATCACAATGATGACAGTCTCTCGGGGGGTAGGTGTCTGTGACATACATCGGCATCATTAGCGGTAGCCTTTCGTGTAACACACACACGCTGCTGTTGCTGCTGCAGAGATTTGGTGGTCTCCTTCGTTCGCCTCCTCTCCTCTCCACTCCTCACGGCTCCCCGGCCGACGACGGTGCTCTATTGAAAGTGTTTTGTTTAATGGCGGTTGTCCATTTTTGTTGGCATGTGTACAGCGTTTGACTGTGTCTCTGGACGGTCGAGAGGGTGGGGAGGGGCAGAAGTAATTATTTCCACTACTCCCACTTTTAAAATATGTCAATAAAGTTTACTTCTGTAGCCAAAAACCCAATAAGGATCGTTTGTCTACCTTTCTTGTCCTGGGCACACTACATTGAGTTGTCCAAACTAGATGTCGCTTGCCGCGGTGTTCAGGCATTCTCTCTTTCATGAGCCTGGTGGCTATGACTCAGAGACTCCATTTTCGCACAGCCGCAACTAATTCATTGGCCGTCAAGCCTTCAAGCCTGTTCATCGCTGGGTGGAAACAAATTCCCCTATCTGTGGATGGACCTCTCAAGTCTTAAATATTCTATTGAACCAATAGCCACACATTCGCTGTCTGCTGCATGAAAGCACTTCCAATACCAACTCCTCTCCCAATCGCAGCTAAACTGCTCCAATTTTTGCTCATCTCAAGAGAGCCCCACTTGTGCACCATATCGCCCGGAATGTATCTCAAAAGCCACAAATCCGAGTTGCAACATGCTCCCTCGAGCGTGATGCAACCGCTCGATTGCCCAATTCATTTCAAGGGAGATATCACGATTTCTATCTCAAGCCTAATTAGTTCACAACTCGTTAAAGTACGTCCGTACGTCCCAATATCAGTCCGTTACATTCGTGCAAATGAAACTCGAGTACGATCGTCCACTCAAGTCGAAGCTCGCATCGCAATGATTCATGTCAACGTCCAGA
The DNA here is from genome assembly GCA_964034865.1 of Eristalis intricaria. Taxonomy (NCBI): domain Eukaryota; kingdom Metazoa; phylum Arthropoda; class Insecta; order Diptera; family Syrphidae; genus Eristalis; species Eristalis intricaria. The sequence goes on from OZ035875.1 coordinate 64,829,326, forward strand.
GGGTATCCGTGAGGTGATCTCTTTTGACACTTTTTTCTGTTCATTTTTTTGGGGTCTCTTTTTCTGTTTTTTTGTTTTTTAGTGGTACCGCCCGACTCCGGGTGATGTGTGCTAACGTATGTACGTCGTCACAAGTAATAATTGGCGCATCGCTCCTGCTGCCCAGTCCCGCCCGCTCGCCGGGCCATCAGCGCTGACAATGAGACTGCAGTTAAATTTTAGTACGCGAATCATTAAAAGTCCACACGAAGCCGGTGAAAATGATGGATTTTCGGTTATCGTCTGCCGCGCAGACTTGTCGGACTGAATTTATTCGCAGCTGGAGTGGATTTCTTTTTCGGGTGAAGCCGAGTGGAGCACCATCACCGTATTGTTATGGCTCGAGCACGTTGGAATTTGTAACCAATTTCGGTTTCGGGGAGCTTCTGGTTTTAATGGGATTTTCGGTGTGTATGCCTCATGCGGTATTTTCGCATCGCGGTCAAGGGGGTCCTCGATGGAGCCAAAATTTATGCGAATGCAAGAGCCGAGTTCCTGCTGGGCCATTTGGGATGCATATGTATATTTTATTTTTATTTTTATGATTAACTGCTTTTAAATTTGGTCAAGATTAGTGTGTTGTCGGTGATTTATGTGGCATGGCGATAAAATCAACTTTGTGTGGCGATGCGATTTTATCGTCGAGTGTGTTAATAGGTTCTGTAGGCAATGCACTGATACATTGTAGCAAACCTGATGATGAGCAGTTCGCAAGGATGGGAAAGGAAACGAGAGATACTTGCGCTAAAGTTGGCAGAAGCGTTGATGATGATTCGGTTCTACGGGCGCTTGCCATGCATTCCTAGTGCCATCTTGAGGCATCACGTCCCGCCTCCTCCTATCTCCTCAATCCCAGCAAACGCCACATGATGAAAGTCTCCGATCTTGGACGAAAATAACCCAAAAGGCCGCTACTGTGCCACCCAGAGACCCAAAGCTTTGACTCAGCAATCCACAGAATCATGAAAAGAATCATCATCAATCATTCCCAGAATCAACACATCATCCACGAGCTTCATTTGTCATAAGCCCGGTGTCCCCTTCCAGCCCGGCACCAGCCCAAACTCAAATCGTATCCATTTCCGGAACATCGAACGAATCAAATACTTCAAATCACTCATGTCCATCCCGGCCTTAGATCCAGCTCACACCATATCGCACACAAGCGCACGCACACCTTCCGAGAAGTCCCCACTACAGACCACCAACAGCACTCGTGATGTGATCTCAATAAACTCTCGGGCCCAAGAGTGTGTGTGATGTGTCCCCTACATCTCGAACCCTATCCGATGAATATGAATATAAATCATGTATCTCTGGTGGATTTCGGTTTTGCCGATGCCAGGTGATTTCCGAGCATCCATCAAATCGGTTGTGGTTTTCGAGGGAATGCGAACAACAGCAGTGGCAGGGGGCGTAATTGTCCAATACAGATCCAGGCAACTGATTATGCATCCGATGTGTCCCCGGAGGAGATGAGGCAGCCAGAGATGAACAGGCGCAGGCGATTCTTCATGGACTTATCGAAGATTTTGTCACTTTACATCAATAAATGTCACAACCGGTGGCGGTGATTCAGGCCGACGCGACGTCCTTGTGAGTGACGGCATCTCAAGTAAGTGCTCAAGTCAAGGCGCAATGGACAGATGATTCGAACGGGTTCTGAGTGCTGATGACTGGAGCAGGAAGTGAGGTCAGCCACTGCAATTGGTTTAGTTTCTGAATTCATGACATTCTTGTGAAGGGCGTAGCAACAAATTTTCTAGAAAACAAAAATTTACTCCATTAAAGCAAACGATTTTGCTGGAGTCTATGTGGTCTGTTTTTGACGGATAAAGCATGGTTCGTGGCATGTGTCAGAGTCAAACATGAACAGTTAACAAAGCCCTACATCCGAACAACCCTTAGAATTTATTGTATTTTGATATAAACCGACGAGCTCTGTGAAAATTGTTTTCACAAACGAAGCTCATGCCAATAAGCAAAACTCGCGTATTTGGTCCCTTGAGCAACCAGATAATGCAAGAGCTACCAATGGACCCGGAAAAATTCACTGTTTGGTGCGGTTTATGGTACAGACGTCTGTATTTTTTTACAGATGAAACAACAATCCCCCGTCTCGCTTAACATACATGCCGCACAGCACACGCATCGATGGACCAATTGTGAAATGTGTTCGAATAACAATTTATCTCTCGACTTGGTCCGCTGAATTAGCCTTCTAGGTCTAGAATCCTTCGACTGTCAGCGACTTAAGTAGACTTCCGTACGACTTCTGTACACTTTTGGTGATTATTTCAAACATTTCGAGTTTTCTTATGTCAATAATGACATCAGTTGTGATGTATGTCGCTTAGCAACATTACAAGTGTTAATAGTGAAAAAACGCAAGTGCTTAAAATATACTCGAGATTATAAAATCAAATAAATTCGGTGTACTGTTTTGCAATTTGTCTGTACATGTTTCTAAAAGTGAACATCAAACGCTTAGAAAATAAACACTCAGCGCATTTTTCTACAGTTAATCTAATGAAGTAAATTATTTTGTACATTGAAAGGGGAAAAACTAGTTTGGAAGAAAATGTAAATACGTCAAGATACAGCATGTAAAACGTCATCAGAGCAGAGATGATGATGTTACGGTATGGAACTGTTGAACTTGATTTTTAACAGGTGACATTACCGCGGTGGGCTACAAATTAATTTTGTAAAGACATTTTTCCAATTCTTGTGACAATTTTGGACGAATAAATTTGACTTTCCAACGCGATAGCTCACGGGTAGTTGAAAAATGAATAAAGATGAAAGGTGCTGCATTATTGACATAAGTGACTACCGTGGGATGGTTAGTTCCAAAAATATACGTTCATCACCTTAAAGACAGACAATCTCTAATATCTACAGAGGCAGCACTCAGTAACAAAAGTCACTAGAATTTACCAATAAATTGTTTAAAAAAATAGCGTTTTTTATCTATTTTTTATTTTTCATAAGTTCACATTTATTGCTTATTGCACTCCCATTATTTTTTGCTGATGTAAACAAAAGCATTTTTTCGTAAACATTGCCTTGAGCCAGGAGAGCAGTTTGTTTTTCTAATTTTTTCCAATTACCTATTTTTTAATAACACAATTTTGTTAATTTGCATTTTAGCTTAACTGAAGTGTTATTTTGGAGTACATCAAACCCTCGCTTTTCGCATTTAATTCGGACCATAAAAGCATGGCGCAAATCGAATTAAATTCAATTAATGATTCAAATTTCACGTCTTAAATCCTTGCTGGTTTGTTTTGCCTTTTGGTTAACTTTAATTTAGTTGCCAGCGAAAAATTAAAATGCACTGTTTCAAATATTTCTTCAATAAATATGCGGAAACGCCTTCTCACAAAAAAAAATATGAAAAAGAAATATTAAAAACACAAGCCCATATAATATCGACGCAACTACGAAACCACAGTTTTGTGAACGACGTAAATTGAAATACAAACGACACAGCTACGAAAGTGCGATAATTATTAAGCGACGCAACTTCCAAACGACACAATGCGGAACGACGCAAACCGAGGCCCTCATCCGGCCAATGCTCACCTATGGCTGTCCCGTGTGGTTCAACGTGAGTGCAAGCTTGATGGAAAAGATTCAGTTGTTTGAGAGGGCTTGTCTTAGGGCTTGCCTTCGTCTTTATCGAACTCCAGAGTCCAAGTACATAAAATTCTATTCCAATGAGGTCTTATACAACAGGACAAACCTAATAAGAGTGGACAATTTCCTGTTGAAGTTGAATCGAGGTCATACTGCTAGAGCGATGAACTCGTCCAATAACTTGATCTCAGGGGCTTACTACCCCAATCCAGAATACCACGAAAGGATACGCCAGAGTGGCTTCGTTCCCCCAGAAACTTTTCTCCATTTAGATAAGTACGGCCCATTACAAGATATGAATGCGGTACCGCTCATTTTTCACATAGCCAGATCAATTGTAGATGGGCGCCTCAACAACGACCGTTCCGTTGCACAACGAGCTGAGGAGAGTCTCCTCCGGTTCAGCACGAAAATTTCTGGTGGCTGGAGACAGAGGGAACTCCATCGTCGAACCCTTTAGACCCGAGGTAGAAAGGGTTGTGCGTTCCCCCTTATGGGGCGCAGTCGGTCTCTGTCTTGTAGCGGATTAGATGTAAATCTATCAGCCGCATCCTACGACCGACTTATATATCTTAGGGTAGTTTTAAGATAGTTTCTTAAGTTGTATACATGTGTATAAAAAAAAATGTATGTATATATATAATACATATACAAAAAAATAAAACAAATAAAAAACAATAAAAAAAAGCAAGAATGTATATGTGTAAACATGACAATACATGTATACATTGTGTATATTAAGGATATATGCGTATACACATGTTTATAGGGGTATATACAAGTGTATATGCATATATACGTAGGTTAGCTTAAGTTAGTTTGTGGGTTTTATTTTAAGGTAGATTGTAAGTTAGCTTGTAAGTTTTCATATAAACCGTTCAGTCATTAAGTTTTCAAATTTTTTCTTAATAATAAGTTGTTCTTTTTAAATTCTCATTTATATTTTACTCCGTAAGATTAGGTCAAAAGACGTAGATTAAGAATAAGTTTAGCTTAGAGTGCCCGCCTAGTGCCAGTAAGTTAGAAATAAAACATTGTTCGTCTAACTAGTTTTAAGCATTTTTGTCTAGTATGTAAGTTTATTATGAATTCAAAAATAAAAACGAAGTAAAAAAAAAGGTTTTGGTGTACACTAATTGTGTTTTTAATATTTCTTCTATTCGCAATTTGTCCATTTATAAAATTAAAAAAAAAAAATTGTAATCGTTATTAAAACAGGTCGGAAGGCAAGTTGACGTTTCATCCATTTTCACTTAAAACTAAGTTGGCATGACTAGTGATTGCGAGAGGCTATATAAGAACCTTTTGATCTCGTTGGTAAATTTTGTATAGAGGTATATAATACATACTTGATGGATTGAAGCTTTGCAAGAATTTGACTGCTTGATAAGTTGATTCTTGACTGGATTTTCAAAATCAAATGTCTTAATGCTTTGGGCGCGAGGATGAATTGCACGGGTATCATGGATTTGCATTCCGTGTTCAATTTAAAAGCCTTAGCAATAATTTATTGTACAAATGTTTTGTGTGCCAAAAGAGGCCAGCTTTTAGTTCCATTTAAACCTTGTTTCTATTTTCTTCTGAAGCTGGAGAGCTGTTATAATCTTATATTCCACACGTCATTCCTTTCCCCGTCACCTAGTGTACAACACCCAAATCGCATTCGTCCCCTGGCCCTGGGTAGAGTCGAGATTTCCTTACAATGAAGATGCGTGAGTTAACCTCAGACAAACGACTAAATGGCATAGTTGGTAGAGTGCCTACGGTAGTAGTCTGACTGTGGTATCACAACGGACCAATATGGTCTAAGTGCGATGGTGAATCCACTAGCAGCCCCCTACCTAACCTAACCTGACCTAACCTCAGACGCTGTGTCTATAAACTCCTGATAAATATCTGGTCGGCTTATAGACTTTCAGTGTACACTTAGACTGATTCCTGATCTATACTCACACAGTGTCACCTTTTCAAAATGATCGGTCAATTAGCTTATAATTGCAGCGCCTACAAAGATACGAGTATTTCAAATGTATGTCTTATGTAGATTTACTGTTCCCGGCAACGATTGACATGAGTGATTACAGATTTGCTCTCGGTGTCGATGTTATTTTGCAGAAAACTCAAATGAAACAATTTTCCAAGTGTTCCGCTCGTCGAAATGTCTTCAAATTAAAACAAAAAAGAAACCTTACAAAATGTTAGTTTATTTGAACAAGATCTAGTAGATCATTATAAACCCAACTGTATGCTGGGTTAAGTTAAGTAAGGGGGTTGCTAGTGCATTCAGCAGGACACTTAGAATTGGTCCATTGTGATACACACAGTCTGACTACTACCGCTGATTGACTACTACAGTAATACTGCCGTTAATTTGATCGCAACGGCAAATGGTGACTGGACCAGATTTGAAAACCAGATAAAAGCGTATTAACTTTGCTATCACTGGGATTCGAACCGGGGAACGCGCTAACCATTGGCAGGCACTCTACCAACTGCACCATCCAGTCGTTTCCAACTATAGGCTTCTTCTTCCTCCTCTTCTTCTTCTGGTGGCGCTACAGTTCGCGGTGGACCTGGGCCTCAACCAGTAAGCCTCTCCAGTCGGCACGATCTTTAGCCAGCTGTCTCCAACTGCTCACAGGAAGTTGATTGAGGACTATAGGCTAACTCATGTTATTTTTGCTAACATTTTTGACATATTTGACTTATTTGTGTTGGTACGACAACTACTAGAGCCAACAGAAGTTGGTGCTGGCTACACTGAATTCTTAAAGTGGCAACAAAATGTGTGTTAAAACCGTATTCCTTTCCTATTTAGTTAGAGCTCCCACGCAATGTATAGACGTGATCTATTGTAGATCTATCTTTGAATCTTTGGGTGTGTGCTGCATCTCCTTTCTTACAGTCAAAGTTCTGTGAATAGAGCAGGGTATTCTGTTTTTTCAAGCATTCAAAAATGAAAATTAAATTTAACTCCACGAACACAGTAATGGCATGTTTTAGTGCAGGCTCTTGCTAAGCAAACATTTGTCTTATACTGTCACCTACTAGCAATCAGCATTCTTTCTACAGATTTTCATTCCCAGGACTAACAGCCTATTGATAAATAAAAATGTAATGATACTTCTTATATTTTCAAATATGTATATACATGTCATTAGATAAGTAGCATTTGTCCTTAGATGTCCTTTAGTCCAGAATTTCTGCACCAACCATTCATTTATGGTTCTCCCATGAGTAGGTTCAGTTAAACAACAGTTTTTATGTGGCCTTTGAACGGATTAGTTTTAAGAGCTGCAATACTAGAAGAGGATTGTGAGTTGTCACTCCCTGGAGAGAGGTGGAGCCGTGAAGTTATGAATGTCATGCGTGTTGTTGAACCTTGATTTCCAGACTATGAGACGACGAAGCATCTGAGGACTACACGACTGTGGCTTCAACACGTATGCAAGTGTCATCTAAAAAATCTAAACCGGTGCAAAAATATCAGAGGTTGCTTTCGGTTAAACTTGAGCCACAACTAAGCACTTAATGCAGTTCATCTACAAGGCACCCAGGGATCAAAAATGTTAATTACGTTTACTAACGCAATTTCAAGTGTAATAACAATAAATCAGCCTGGCGATATTTTTGACCATAAAATGTAAAATTTTTAAGACGAGAAATGCATAGAAAGATGACATGGTTTCATTTGATATAAGTCAATCCCTCCAGCCTTTACCGACCCACCCACAACTGGCTTAAAGGAACCCAAAAATTTGAAAATGAAATCTCCCGGCATATGCCCATCGACAAATCCTTTTAATCCTTTTCCCACGTCACTTATGCAAACCACCTACACCACAAAAAAAAAACGAATGAAATTCCCTCAACATCTTCCAGTCAAGTCAATCAAATCCTTTAATTAAATGGAAAAAAAAAACTCACTCCACCTCACCGGACACACCAATCAGCTCCCACTCGATCATCGTTTGCTTGCTCAATCGCCACTCACTCAATCATTTCCTCTCTTATACTCTCCCGACGATTGTTATGAATTCATTTCGACTTCTGCTCGGGCTCTCTCATTTATTTTCTGCTGTTTTATTTTTGTGATTTTTTTATGCCAAAGCACCTCATAAACATGCCAGACAGTGTGCAAAAGATAAATATTCATAAAGCAGAACAAGAGAAAAAAAAAAACGAAGAAAAACCGACTTAATGTATTCCACCGTCGCATGTAACTATGGCTAATAATTCACCATTCCCGTACGTCTAACATACACAGAGGAGGCATGTATCTACGCATTGAAAAACTAAAGATACTCGCACGACAAGACAGACAAGGGAAAGTGAAAACCGAGAAAGAAAATACAGAAGAACTACCTTCTTCCCTCGAACAGACAAGAGAGAAAAAGGCAAAAAATATGAAAAAAATGCAAAAAAAAAAGAAATTAAATGAGATACAAATGAAATTAAACGACACCACACTCCTGTGGCGAGGTGATAGAATCTAATAGGTTTTCCACATTTTGAAAACGAGATAGAACGATGCTTCGGCGAAGCGAAGCGACCGTGCGATAACAGCGACAGCACACAAGAAGACGACAGCAGCCAAAAAAAACAAGAAAGAAAAAAATCCACTCAAGTCAGCCACCTGACAGAAGGGGGCGTGGCATGGGGTATCTATTCCGTCCAATGGGATTCACAGAACAGGTATGTGCATGCGCCGAATCAGAAAGAGAGAAAATGCAAAAATGGTGAGGAAAAGATATGGAAAGTATCTAAAGAGTTTCGATTTACATTTTTTTTTCATTTTTTTCTCCTCTCATCTGTCTCTTTTGCAGTTAGCCACCGGATATTGACGGCTGTATTTGTTTTCTTTTATTTTGTTTGTATGGCTAATTAAAATGCTATCTATAAAATGTATCTGCGGGCACAGATGAATAGATATGAGCAGAGCAGCACTCGTGTGTGTTGTTGTCCGTGAGGAAGGTGGGGAATTGGTGGGAAATGCATAACTGTCGATGCTTATACATTTGCATTGATGTGATTGGTTGAATTGGGTACTCTACCTGATCAGATACATTTTTGGAGATACATGACAAATGTGTATCTTTTCAGTGGAATATGATAGTCCTCGCGAATCTGTTGGGAAAAGTATCGAAACCACCCGAATCAGTGTCAATTTAAAGTATCTAGATACAAATTAGAACATTGATTTCGATCATCCATCCATTTCCACGTTCGACCAACCACGCAAGCGTGACACACAACAGAAAAACCCCAAAAAAAATTCTATCTACATCGGGGAAAAAAAAAATGTAAAACTCCTCATACTAACCCATCTACCAACCGCCATCAGCAGCAACACAGTACTAATATAACCACAAAACCCACCATCTACTACCATCAGATAAATAGATACTCCTCTCGGAGACCCATTTACCGTCTCGGCTCACACTCGAATCGAGTGTCCAAACCTCCACGGTGAAGCTTCACTCAAACTCAAGTCGATCTACAGCTGGGAAGCGAAAAGATACAAGAAATAAAAAACTGGTCTCGTAAAGTCACTCGTATAAGAGTTTATTTCCACTGAGTTACGTTTCGATTCTAACCATAAGCATACCTGGCGCTCGTTGCGCCGCTTGTGGACAACAACGACGATAGCCCGTGTGTGTGCTCTGCTCGCTGTCGGTTTTTGACTCGTATAATGGGTACTCGCGCTGTGTTACTGGGTTCACCTGCTTAGGTGAAATGAGCCTCATGCAACCTGAACTATATGTTATCCAATCAGTCTCGACGAGGTAACCGAGAGGGAAGCAATTTTTGTGTAGCCCGTGTGT